>JAXQQM020076385.1:0-136460 GCA_034641835.2 Pinus albicaulis
GTGTCATTCCTTAACCAACATATAGATTTTCCAAACCCCGAAGTAGACTGCCATTTTTTTATAAATATACTCCTGCAAATCTCTAAAGTCAATCCTTGAAAAAACTCGGTGTGCAATTTTTTAATCCAAAGAAAATTACCCGATATGAAAAAGATCCAAATTCGGTGACAAATATTTTTTTCTCCAGATATTCTTCTACAATTGGTACTTTAATGTATTGTTAGAATACATCAACAAAATAATAGCATTCATTACCACCAACTTTATTTATAATTTGTTTGGTGAATCGATTCAGAAATGGGTCAGTTATTATCAATATATTTACCTCGTTGTAGTCAACACATATGTGTAACTTATTAAGGTTATGATTTTTGGGTTGTAAAACCATAGGACTTTCCCATTCTGATGTTTTAATTGTGTATATAATGCTGGCAACAAGCGTCCCTTATATTTATTTTTGGACAATGGGTTTATATTTGTGAGAAATATTAGAAGGTCTGTTTTTTGTTGGCTTAGCTCTAGCAATAAGGTTGATATTAAGCTCACCCATTTCTTTTACAAGTCCTTTAAAATATTTATATTCATGGGAAAGCACACACTGGTATTCCTTGAGTAAATTGAAAAACTCTATTATTTCCTTGCCCTTCCAATAGTCACTGAGTCTAGAAATATTTGTTCAATCATAATTTGATATGTCAACTTATCTTATCTATATTTCCCCATCCATCTAGTTAGAGAGCTTTAAATCATTGAGTTGTTGATCTTAAACTTTTATCTCTTGATATGTAGGTGAGAAGTATGCTCTCTAAGGTTTCTCAATTTCATGCTTTTCAAGATTGTATATTGATTTTAATCTTTTGTGGTTTTCCAGATGATCCTTCTTCGAAAAAAAAATTGGCCAAGAACAAGAGATTATTCTATTTTTATCCAACTAGCCATCTTATGTTCTGATCTACATATTGCATAGTTACAATTCGATGGGATGTTGACAGTTGATTCTTGATTAATATTGTACGTTGATTTTGTATTTATAGAGAGTTTTGTTTGTTGAACTATATCAAGTAGTTCTTGTTCCTATAGTTATAAATCAAAGTCCTTAATAAAATTTTCTTTCAACTCTTTCCATTTTAGAGGATTTCCTCTAGCCTCTTCTAATTTATACCATTTGTTAAGAAATTTGTATAGATTATTTGGAAACATGTGGGGCTAGAATCCCTCATCTCTATATCAAGTTCTCTATCATTCTCACTAAAAAAATATATATATGAAGGAAAGGGCCATTTCCAAGACTAAAAATAGGTTTACTTGTTTGTGTCAAAAGCTTGCGACTTCCAAATCATTCAATGAAATACACCATTGTTATTCTCCATCTTTGGAGTCGATATGAATGGGTATCACACCATATTGGCACTTGACCTATAAAATGTTTCACTACATTTTGCATCCTCCCTTGTTCTCCAATATGTTTGGTTACTTGTTCGGCATGGATGATGGGGGAAGCATGTTCCTTGAATCGAATCATACTTCAAGAATATTTTTTTAAGTGAGTCAATTGCAGAGATGGTCTTTCTCTATAAATTATGTCTAGGTATATGCACTTCTATGATATAATATTAGGGTTATATTTCTGTTCATGGAAATTCTTTGATTGTCCAACATTCCTCTTCTTTTGATTCATAATTTTTCAATTGCCATCCATAGAAGTTTAAATCAGAATTTTTACCAATGGAAATAGGTGATCCTATTAAAATTTCTCTGAAGGTATTAGGTTACACACTTTCCCTATCTTCATGTACCACTTAATACAACATTTTGTTTTATGACTCTTCTTCACATGGTTAAAAACATGGTTTCCCTTCACGGGTGTCTAAAGAAATGATGATTTTCTTATCGTTTCCCTTATATTTGATTCTATATTTTTCTAATGAAATGGCCACTTTCATCCTTCGACCCCACGATTTTCTCACTAGTGCGAGATATGCAAGTACACTTTAACACCCTCCTCCCACATTTACCCAAACATATTGGTCCGTTCGGGTAAACATCTTATGAGAGAATACCATGATATGATTCAACCTCCTAGGTAACCTTAATGAATTTGAACCAACAAAACACAACCAAACTGATCATCCACACAACCAACAGAACCTCAAAGAGCTACCGCACCTTTCCAGGTGACCAACACCTAAGGGAACTCAACAATTCAATGAGTTAGAGTCCCAATCACTCCCTTTCTAGGACCTACAAGTGACTGAGAGCCCCAATATCTCCCATGAGGCTCCATGAATCTGACTGCAATCTTTTTCTTCTAGTGATATGCTAGCAAACAGGGGATTTTAGGCTTAATTCCATGGTTAAGACCTAGTCACTACCCAAAAATCCATCAAATTTACAAAAATGAAATAAAACATAGAAAAAGTGATGTCTATACCAGTTATTGAACAAACACTTAATTGGACCCCTAGTGGTCATGATAGACATTTCGTCAGACATGTCACAAATATTCATTCTATAGGTTTAATCAATATATATGAGCATGGGGATCTCATACTTATATGAGAATCGCTAAGAAGAATTGATTCCTTTTATATTAGTTGCATTATCATCTATTAGGTCATATATTCATTTCTCATTCATTTACAAATAAAATCATGATGAGGACCATACATTCTCACTGTCATAAAACACATTCATAACCAACATATAAAAAATGAAATTACTGAGGATACAACAACCATAAATTCTACGAGGAAACCAATACATTTAAACATAAAATACCAAGTGAAATAGCTCTTATTAATGAATGAAAAATCCAATGTGGTATGCGACTACCACATTGAAATAGACGATATATTGGCTCAGCCAAATCTCTCATACAATGCACCCCGTGCCATATTCCAAGCATGAATGTGGCACTTGAAACCAAAAGTACAAACCATGTCTTCACGAGGCTAAACCACCTCACCATCATCAATAGAAACAAGGTTTACCACAATCCTTACCAGATCACTAGGCAATAAAAAAACATGGATGCCACCGAATATCTATGCCTAAACTATGAGGATTTTTTATGTCTCAACCTCTCAAATTTATCATGTATCTTGCTATTACCGATCAAGGGATTCCTAGGCCTATAAGATCTCCACCCTCTGGGATTTATCGTGTATCCCAAACAAGTATTTCTAGGCCCAATCAAGAGAACCACCACATAGTTTTCCTGTGTATCCTACCATTCACTAGCCAAGGGATTCCTACGATCAATCGAGGTGTTCACATCTAGGTTTTACCTTGTATCCCATCTTGATATTCCTAGGACTTGTGAATAATGCTACAACCACCCCACTGAGTTTCAATTCCATCCGATAATCTACATCAATGAAACATGAAAACACCATCACACTATGGCTATCTAGAAATGGAAAGGAAAGGTTGAAGAATAATGTCACACCTATAAAAACCCATTCCAATGGTAGTAAGAGCACTAAGAACACACATGTATAACCATGCATGCCAAATATAGCAAGGAAATCATACAAGAAGATCTATACCTACAGGTAAATATGTTGTAGTTGCTTGAACCTATTCTTCCTTGCTTTATCTTTGCTTCCTCTTTGCCTTATTTTCCTTTCTTGATCGAAGCTAAAATGCTCCAAGAAAACTCTAAATGTCAAAGAGTGTGAGAGAGAGAATAGAGGGAGAGCTAAAAAATTAAATCGAATAAAAAGCCATGAACTCGAAGAAGTTACCAACTGATCCTTAGTAGCACATTTATAAATGAGGCCTCTATTATCTTCATTTTCCATTATTTCTCCTTCATTTTTATCCTCACATGCAACATATGGCATTTCACCTTCCTTTTCTCCTAGTTTCCATTTTTTAATAAATAAATGTGCTAAAAAAAAAAAAATCCTTTTCAAAGATTTAGCCATTTCATTTTTTAATTTTCTTAGCCATAAAAAACCAAATGAACACCCAAAATAGGATTATTTTTCCTAAAATTTATCTTGGAATAAGTGCCTAATAACCGTGGTAATTACTTTTCCTTTATTAGCATTATTTACCTAGAATTTTCGCCAGGGTCTTTACAGAACCTTCCCCCTTGGGGGGACACTGTCCTCGATGTTCAATGACACCTATAACCAATAAGAATATTGAAAGAAAAACATAACTACCATGGATTTTTATAACTTACCTTATTGTAGTATTTACATTGATCAACCTGTTGGGAAGAAAACCAACATGACAACATAATAACATGAGAACATACCGCTTATTGGAGCTTAATGAAACATCTCATGGCGATATTTACATACATATACATATGTACATATACCAAAACATCACATAAAACATATACCCAAGCATATACCAAAACATTTATCACATACATTTTCTCAATCAACAAAAAATGAAGGAGACATAGCCCGCATCTAATCCATCATATCCCATGTACCTTCGTTGGGCCGAAAGTGCTTCCACTACACATTAACCTACTTGATTTCTCAGTTTCGGATTGTGAGCATGTTTCTATGAAATATAAATCGTGTTTCTGGTTGCAATGATCCTTCTTGATCAACTTGAAATACATACGAGTCAATCACGTGATCAACATATATAACATACGTCTTAAGTAATGACACATGGAAAAAATCATGGAATTCCATTATCTGAGGTAGTGCAAGTCAATAGCCTATTGTCCCAATCCTCTCAAGAATATCCAGAGGTCCACAAAACTGAGGTGCCATCTTGGCACACGATCCAATCCACAAGGAGCTCTTCTTGGTTTTTGTGTGCAAGTATACATGTTTCCCAACTTTAAAATCCTTAAACAAGTTGTTCTAATATGAATAAAATTTATTCTTGTCAAGTTATTCCTTTAGATTATTCTTGATTACTTGCATTTCCTATTCAATTTCTACTAACATATTCGATGCAATCAATACCTTGTTCACCGGATCACTCCGATTGATGGGAGTATTACAACTCCTCCCATACATTGCCTCAAACAGGACCATCCTTAGCGATTTCTCATAACCATTATTGTAGGAGAACTCAAAAAATGGAAGTTAATCCTCCCATATCATATATTGATGCATCACATACATCCTCAACACGTCCTCCAATATCCTGTTGGCCCACTTAGTCTATCAATTTCTCTACGAATTATAAGTTGTACTGAAGGCCAACTCTATATCTAAACTTGCAAACAACTCCTTCCAAAACTGGGAAGTGAAATTTGCATCCCTATCTAACACAACCTTCTTTGGAACACCATGAAATTTTTTCACATCTTTGATGAAGACCTGTTTCAAATCATTGTTTGAGTGTGTTTGGTGCACGTATGTACAAAACCACACCAACGTAAGAGGTGTAGTCTACCCACTCAAGTTATTGGTAACAGGCAGAAGAAGAAGTGGAGTCAAGCAAGTCAGTGGAACAAGCTAGAATCATAAGCATATTAGATAGATAAATAAAATGCATATATAAACTAAAACTAAACTAAAACTAAAGAAAATGAACATGAGCTCTGAAAAGAGTCAAACATCTACAATAATACGAATGGTGGCTCTTCTGCCCCTGTTATTGAGTTCTAGTAGGAAAATAAGGATGAAACTTTACCCTCTTACCAAATGGCCCCTAAAACATGGGTTCTAAGTCCCGATGCAAGGAATTTTTTACCCCAAGCTTACCTCAGTGCAAAGTCTCTCTCTCTCTCAACTGTTGTGGGATAAACTTGTTGGATGGCGAACAATTGAATCCCCCATATCTTCAGCTCTGGATCACACACTGTTGGTATTTCTTGCGCAAGTTTGGCTAGCATAACAATGTGTTCACAAATTCTTCATCTCATGGTGGCCTTATATAGGAGAATTCGAATCCTCCTTCCCTCTCTTGGTACATTTTATATGGTGACCCAAGAGATGGGTATGATTCCTTTGTGTGCTACAAATATTCAATTGTGTGCTCACTTGATGTTTAAGGAGGCTTTGGTGGTTGTCTTTAGGTGGCTTGAAATGAGGAATCACTATCCTGGAGTGTGCTTTGTGTGGTCCCAGAAAGTGACATTTCGCCACTCCCAGGATTGTGGGCATTTCGAGTCATAAGGTGCGCAAAGGAACTCTTCACGAAGGATAATGCGTGCAAAAGCATTTATGACTTGCTCAAAATTTATTTTTCCTCAGACCTTAGAAATTTTTAAATACTTTATAGATTCTGTAATGTCTTCCATCCCTATAAATACTTCTACTTAACATTACATAATGTTATCTTCTTCTTGTACGATTTTCCAGTGTTAACCGTTACCCCCTAATGTGTGAGATCTAGGAAGAACTGTATAGCCAAAATACATTATAGTTTATTTTCTGTATATCATGCGTAGAGAGAGAGAGAGAGGCCTACATGAAGCTTGGAATTGCATTAGTTCCATGAATGACCATGTCCTAAGGGACCCCTGTAAGCAAATATAATACAATACATATGCAAATTTTCTACGAGGCGGGCATGTCCCATGCTTGTGATGTTGTGGCTAGTTAAACAAATCTTTTTGATAGATATATGTTCTGTATATATAAACAATATGGTAGTGATCTGGTGGTTGTTGGAAACGACTGCTGACGCCCTCTCGGGCGTTTTTTCTTTGAAAATAGGTGGAATATGGTACCCATATGCGTAAAATTGGTATGGCATATAGCTACGCATTGTGCGTATAAGCGCTAGTTCGGACCTTCCCATGTAAGCATTGTTGGAAGAGACACTTATGGAGGCACGGGTCTTCGACAAATTTGATCAAAGTTCAATGGTTGCAAGGTATGATACCATCTTGACATGAAATCTTTTGTTGTAGAAAAATGTCAGGAGGATCAATGACATCTGTGGGCAATGATGTCTCCCATAGTGCCACCCTAGGATGCCCCTTTTATGGATAGGGGTAATCCAAGGTACCACTTCCTTTTTGGAAAATAGGCGTCAAAGTCGACAAAAAGGAAGCTTCGACCAAACGAGGGGTTGCCGACGTGAGGGGTTAGTGATCGGGATGTAATGGGTTTAACATAGGCATGTTGGTGAGGCGTGACTAAAAATTGTTGATGGGGATTCAGTTGCTCAAGGTTGGACTATACTAAACAACCTAGCGGTAGTCATAGTCATTTTTGATGGGGAAATACCTGGAGTCGGTAGGACTTCCAAGGTGGGTATAAAATGGCTATTAATGTCATGGTGGTTTTTGCGTTGGGGGTGTAATACTCCGATCAAGGGTGTTTAGGGACTGCTGCCATGGGAGAAAATATGGATGAGAGGGTGGGGGGACGTAGTGCACCATTTGCGGTATTTGTACAGTTGCCAAAATAAAAAAAATAAGGGGGTTTGGTTTTTACAAAAGATAGAGACGGGTACCCCAAAACATGAAAGTGTTCGCTCACTGGTGCTGTGAGGAAGGTGTTTTTCTAAGGGTGGGGGTCCCATTGGTTGGTCTCATGTGTGGGTTTGATGAAGCAGATGAAAAAGTATTGTAGATGGGATTATGTTGGTGGAGGTTTGTTGGGCCAAATGTGAGGTGCGATAGTGCCCTTTTGATCTGCTTCTACAACCTGGTCGTCTGGGAAGGGGGTTTTAACTTCCATGATAAACTTGACCTTTATGCATGGTGAATGGATGGGCATGAGGTGCTTCCCAGAATAATGTGGTATTTCCATGGTGTCACTTTTGCTATGATATATGGTCTATTGTGGGTGATGAGCACCATGTAGGGGAGGCTCTATCGACCAACGAGGATGTTTATCATGTGTAGGGTGAGGTGATGATAAACACGGTTGGATATGAAGACCCTATGGTTGATTTTTTATGGAGAAATGATGTCATGATATGTTGAGTTTACTGGGACTCTATCATGTTGGGGGGTAGAATGATACAGCTCTAGAACTTTTAGTAGATGGAGTTGTGGATGTTTTGCGAGCTTTTCCTACAAAAACAACTACCTCAAGTGAAAGCATCTTCATTATCAAATATTATTGAAATTCATGAGCTTTAAAAAGGAATATGAGAGAGGGCATACCTGTCGGTGCTAAAAAATTGATTTTCAGGAGTGCGATTATGTGGCATCAACTCTGTTCATTATGGAGTCTTGATCATGGTGCAGCTTACGATTCAGAGAATGGACCTTCTGATCTTTCATTATGGTCCTCCCAAGATTTTGAAAAGGGAAATATATGGGTGAATATGGTCCTAATTCAATTAATTTGTACTTGCTGAGTTCTTGAGAGGCCAAAAGCTTCTGTGTAGCAGTTCTTGCCATTGTGGTCAGCCTAAGCACCAGGGATTAGCGATATCATGCCCAGGTAACCTCCATGACGTCTTGCACTTTAATTTTTAGTTTGATGGCGTCGGGGTCCATACAGACTTGGTTTGTACGGATTCTGAGTGTTTTTTGCCCTATATTGTGTGGGCGATCAGGGAAAAAGCACGCCCTCTGTGCACATTTTCCATGGATAAGCATGCTTAAAGTGCTCTGTTCCCCTTCTTTGGCGCGCCTTAAGCGCACTTTTGGAAAATACATGCACACCCTAAGCGCGCCTATCTGAGGGACATGCATGCAAAAGGCCAAGGAAAGAAATTTTTTTAGGTTTTGCCTATTTTGTATGTTTTTTCTATTGCGGATGGGTACCTATTTGGATGACATGTTGTTGTGGATGGAACAAGATTGGCCCAAGCTCTGTACTGCATTGGTTTTTGATGCTGGGGCATGTTGTCAGCTGATGCAATGCGGTCTCCTGAAGTTCGCGGAGAACAAGATTCTTTGGTCGCAGGGCTGATTGCTACGCTACTTGATCCGACATTAGCACAGGAGGTGCAACATGTTTGTGTTGTGTGGGATGAACCCTGGTCATCCATCGTGATACAAATGTATATTTTGTGAAGTAAGGTTACCGCCTCATGGTGAGGTCTTCAAGGTATCACTCCCTTACGGGAGAGTGGACTTGGAGATGTTTTGGAGATGTCAACGTGGTGGGGGCGCCTCTTATAGATGGGTGCATCATTGAAATATTTAGTAGAGCAATGTGTTGCGTGTGATTGAGTGACTTTTTCGTCGTATGCTCTGCATGGGGCATACGGCCACACGTTGAATTATTGCGTCGGTTGTGGTCTGACATTTCTATGATTTTTCTCGTTTTTGCTATGACGGGATGGTGACATAACTCAACAAGGTCCATAGTGGAACAAAGTTATTTGCATACGCCAAAATTTTGTGCAGAATTATGTACGAGATGGTAGTTTTGCTGAGACCAGTGGTGGCGGGGCCTCCTAGGGGGCCACGGGAGCCTCGTATGAGGAGGTGGGCTCCGGTGCTTCTGCGAGGCGGTGGTGACATGGTGGGGCATTATTGGAATGCCACGACAGAGGCCTGGTTTGAGGCCAACCCGTAGATGTTCTTTCCATTCCCATATGTGGGGATGGACTTCCGCGGAGATCCAGACATGGGTCTCCCTTTTGGTTATGCCTAGGGGCCTATAGGTATGTTGTGTATGTTTTCTACATTTATTTGAGTATATATGTACTTATGTGTTTTTCTAGTGACACTGACATCACTTTGGTTACTCTTGCAGATGTTGGCGAGGTGGGTCGCCCTGTGGCTCGGTTCGCGCAGCCACTTTCCTCTAGAGAGCGCGGGTGGGTAGGGGGATGCCTTAGAGGACACAGTGGTGGTGCTAGCCCTTCGAGAGAGGGCAACAACTCAACCGTTGCTGATATTGCGGCCGAGCGAGCTCGTGCTGACACAGCGGTGGCATGTGCAGATACGAGCGGAGGCCGTGTTGCGGAATACTTTGCTCGGATGTCGGTTAGGGGATGCACCGGGTTCGGAGTGCCGCAGACGAGGATGCTGCTCGGGGTTTTATGGATGATCTCAATTTTGGCTGGAGATAGTGATGGCCCAAGAGAGGGACTATCGGCCTGTTTTATGTTGGGTGGCAGTCTCGGTTATGATGACAGCTCCAGTGGTGGCACCAGGAGCGGTTGTGGGTCCAGCTGCCCCTCTTGAGGGGGCACTACCCTAGAGTTTACTGGTACACAGGGAAAGCACCCATTATGAGGATGCTTCCCCTATTTTTGACAACTTTGTTTTGTATCTTTAAGTTGGCCGATGGATCAGCGACACTATTTTTTGTACTCAGACACATACATCATGATATGTATATGTGTATATATATGTGAGAGATACTTTTTGTGGCTCTACATGTTGAGTCACCTATTTCAGTCTATGGATGATGTTATGCTGAAGGATACCTATATTTTTGGCTTTTTATTTGTGATTGTTTATTCGAGATGCATTCCAGTTTAGGATATGGTTGGCTATGCAATCAGCTACTTGCTTTTGACTCCTTGGTACATGTGTGAATGTAATATAGTCAAACTTTATGCTTAATCTTTTTACACGCAAGTATTTTCTAAAGAGATGTGTATCTCTTGCTTCAAATGTTTGGTTTAATTGTGATACTACTAACTGGGAATCGAGGTAGACATGCATATGGCGTATGCCCTAATGAAGGGCGTCGCACGTAAGTCTGATGATGGTGTCGTATTCTTCCTGATTATTGTTTGGTGAACCGATGCACACACCATTTGAGAAGAGTGGCGATCAGCTGGGGTGGTAGATGACCTAGGTAGCTACATCTAAACTTTGAGACCATATTGATGTTCCATCAGAAAATCCAAAATAAGGTTCTGGTTGATAATCCATGGTGACACTTTGAGCATGTTTAATAAGTCTCTTGGTCAAAAAATTTCAGTCGTTGGGTTTGTGTACGTTCACTCTAGGGGAGGGATGTATTGGCCCTTAGGGTTAAAATTTCTTGAGGTAAAGGTCACTGACGAGGTTTCTGAGGCATGTCCCATCCGGTTCTATCAAGATGTATGCCCCTTGTTGGAGGTAATGTTTGATGATGTAGGGTTCTTTCCACAAGGTTTCAAACTTTCTTGGACCTAGGGCTTCTTTTGCGACATCATACCGAAGGACTAATTCCCCCTTAGTGAATGAGAAAGGGTTGATGTGGCGGTCGAATGATTCTTTTACCCTTTTCCTGTGGGCCTCATTGTGTTGTAGTGACTGTCGTCGACTTTCGTCGATGAGTTCTAGTTTTATTAGGCATTGTTCTAGAGGTTGGGTATCATCAAGTAGTTTGATGGCGGCGTGCAAATTTCAAATCTTGCGAAAATTAATGCAAAAGCATAAGGTACCTTGATCTTTTGCGACAAGAATAAGGTGGAAATCCTGGGATGTGGGGGCAACTGCCATCCTATTTACAATATGTGATGATACGAATCGTATATGGTGAATCATGTCATCGACATTCGGTGGGGGAATAATCTCTCTGATGGGGTTTTGCATGAGTGGAAGGTTGGGTTCCCTGCTAGGATGGTCAATTTCCTGTGGGTGGAAATTGTGCCTGTTACAGAGGTTCCTGAATGTTTCCATTAGTGGGCATACCTCTGGTGTGTGATTTTGGACAATGAAGATAGTGCATGGTAGCATTGTGCAAATGGGGTAGATTGTATGGGAATCAACGCTACTCGTCATCTTAGATGTGGATGCTTGGAAGGGATCTGTTGTAGAAGAGGTGGTCTTCTACTTCCACTTCCATGTTGTTGGCTTAGGTGCATCTGACTCTTTGGGGAGTGTAGACTCAACGCTGCTCCTGCCGCTCTTAGCTTGGGGAGGTGCACACATTTAATCGTATGGTGAAAGTGTGAAAAAATTTGGTAATAGGTATGTTCGATATTCTCTTGGTTAGGGAGAAGTTTCTGAGGGAGAGAAGAGACTATGCAAAAACTATTTGCAAGAGGCTTCAGTTCTCTGCATTGATTGACTCAGTGGTCATGCAGGTCACATAATCTGCATGTTATCCTAGGCTTGGCCTGCGTCATGTTGGGTTGGTGTGTTGTCCTAGCTCACCCGTCATGCCTATCCAGGCATGGGGTCATTGACCTGGAGGTGGTCTACCTTTTATACCACCTACACAATTTGTCCTCTCTCTTCTCTATGGTATGAATTATATCGATGGTAGGATGAAATTGCAAGGCATAAGTGTAGTGTCGCTCATAATGATTTGCTTGACATATTAGGCAGAATAGCCTAGATATGGGGGTCTTGTCATGCTCATTTTGTGGCCTAGCGGGGAACCAGCATTGTAACACCACTAAATCAACACAAGTGGTGACTGTGTGATTGGGCATCTTGCATAACTTTCTTTTTGGTCTTCTCTTTGGAGAGCGGTTGGGGGTAACTAGGGGTTCCCTGATTGGTTTATTTTTTGCTGACAAAAATAGGATGGATCTGCTCGTCACATCTTCTTAGGTTGTGGAGATATCCGTGGATTTTGCATCCATGTCATCTTCTTGGGAGAGGCGGACTATGGCTAAGTTAAAACTAGTGAGGGCTAGTCAGAATCGGGAGATGCAGTGACGATTCTCCAGAAGGTGATTGTTAGCACATAATGGACATGTGAATTGTGTTGCCTGCAATACAACGTAGTAAACCTGTTATATAGGATACCATCTATGGATAAGTTACAGGGCTGCGTATTATTTGAGGAAGTGAATGCGTTCATTGCATTGTGTAAAGTGTATAATAGGTAGGGGCATGACTGGGGGTCTTTCTGTTGCCCTTCGTTCTTCCAGTAGATACAGGATGGTACGAGGTTCATTTCTGGATGCCTCGGTGGAGGGTTCCTCTTGGTAGGATCACTAAATGGCATGTAAAGCATCCCTATATCGCATTATCTCTATGTAATGATGGGTATAGCGCATGTAGTTGTTGCAAAGAGCACATGCATGATTGGTACGCAATTATTTTCTTTTACCTTTGGTGGTAGGTTCCTTTTTACGGGAATGCGGCGTCATGATGTCTGTCTCAGAACTGAGGAGTGGTTTTAATTCATCTAGCTCCTAACAGTTATGGGTAGGGTGACCTATTATGTCACATATGGCACAGGCTAGTGACTCCCATTGTATGGTAGGGGTCATAATATTCTTTCCTCTTTTCTCAGTTTTCTTAGCCATGATCACTATTTTTGCAATGGAAATCTCCTTTACAGTGATGGTTTCGACTGTTTGTTGAATGGTTGGGGCCTCCTCGAGACTGAGGAGCTTCAACCTTATGCCACTGAGATGGGCGGCTCCTATTCCTGCTAGGGAATGAGGTACCAAAATGGTATTGCCAATGATAGGTTTGGTAATACCATTGTTTCCAAAACCTGCTATGAGACGAAACCAGCTGGGAGGTAGTGGAAAGGGGTTTCAGAGGCGGCGTAGGCTAGAGAGGTTGTCATGGCTGATGACTCGGTGCCATTACTACTTCTGTCTATGTCCTAAGTAGCTTTGGTGCTTAATGTGGGCACCATGCACATCGGAGCCCCTATGCTATCGGATGATGATTTAGGGATTATGGGTGGACCTCTTAGGAATGACCCTAAAACAAACGGTGGTGTGAATTGGCGAGGGTCATATTCTTGGTACTATGAGAGAGAATTCAAGGATGTATCTACATAGGGTAGAATTACATCAATGTTTTTTAGGGATCACTTCATGCTATGCATAAATTGGTCTACAGTAATGATGCGGTCCTCGTGGGGGAACATCTTGATGCAGAAGACGAAGGAGGCTATGGCTCACATGGCATACATATAACTCCACCCAAGGAGTATATTGTATTCCAAGTGAGCATCCAAAACTTCAATGTCTATGTGGACCATATTTCCGGCTAAGCAGATAGGGACATTTTGGTAGAAGCCGACGATGTTTGATGGATGAATGTCATATGATCTAAGCGTGATGACTGAGGGTTTTATTTTGGGAGACCCTAACTTCTACCAAACATTTTCGGATATGATGCACATGGATGCACCCTCATCCATGACGCGTCATTGAATTGTGATATTCTAGACTGACAATGGCATTTGGAAGGTGACCATGGAAGGAAGCCTAGGGGTGGCTTTGTCTAAGTCCAAAGCCATTAGGCGTGTATCAACAAGGTCGATAGTGCCTAATGTGGAAAGTAAGGCTTTCCATTGTTTTGGGCGTGACTGCAATATTTCCAAAGCTGAAATAGTAGTGGGAAATTGTGCTAAATCATCTACGATGTTATAATTTTGGGCCGCTTTGGAGTAGTTTCTCGCTTGACTATTGGGTCCTTTTTCCACTTTTGGTAATGATTCGATAGGCATCTTTGAAATGGTCAAAGGTGTAGTCGGTGCATTGGTACTTTCCCTTGACGTATTCATGTCTGGTGAGTTGTTGGAATTGTGATTTCGTATTTGGAAAAACATATCTTCGCCAGTCATGTAGATTAGATGGCTGATTTTCCCAGAGTCATTTGTATTTTGCTGCTGAGTGCTTACCGTCGCTTGATGGGGGAAAGTTTCCTACGTCAGAGCTGGTTGCTGGGAAGATACTCCTTGTCCTAGGTTACTCTATAGCTTCTTCAACTCAGGGAGATTGGGACAATGGTGAGTATAATGGCCCTACTCACCACATATCGAAAAAGAATGGTTTGTTCAGAGATGTGGCCTTTTTCTCTGTCGTTGAGCATTACTTAGCTCCTAGCTCTAATTTTGGCTGGAGTTTCCTTCAGTCTTGGATCGTGGAGGGCGTTGTTGGCTATTTCCCCCCATCCAGGGTTCCCTTTTGGCTTGTTTTTTAATTATTTATTTACCACGTTAGGAGGGTATTTCTCCTGGTTATATTGGTGAGGTTTGTTTTGGTAAGTCTGCACAAAGTACACCTGTGCATTGGTCTGCATAGGTGGGTCTTGTGCTGGGGACTGAGCATAACGCGGTCCCTAGTTTGCACCTAGCCATTGGAGGGGAGCTCCTCCGTCAGTGTTTCTTTATGTGTATTGGCTCCCCTAAGACAGATGATAAGGTCCTCCCTGGTGATATGCTGTCGCCCTATTGGCCAAATTTTGCTGAGGCATATGATGACATTGAAAACAGGGTTGAGGTATGTTCTGGGTGGAACTATATGTGTAACCAGGATTTTGACTTTTGTGGCCTAAGTAACCTTGGGTTAATGACCCAATTAGTTCGTTTACAGAGTTTGACATGCCTAGAAATTCTTGATAAGTTTTTAGGCATGCGGCGTTAGGCAGGATGTTGTAAATGTATCGTGACTACGTATAAATAAGCTTAAGATGTCGAGCTTTGCTGATATTATTCTCTTTGGATGTGGGACTTTGTTGCACCACATCCTTTGAAATGTATATCAAGATAGTTTTTAGGAAAAAATCTAAAATAACCCAGTCGTCGAGTTTTTCTTTACATAAAATACGACGCCGCCTCCATTCATGGAGATGGTCTGAGATATGGACGGTGGGGGTTTGTATGAAATGTGTCAGTAATTCAATTCTAGAATTATGTTGAATGGGTAGCTTAAAATATGTTAGGAATGTAGTGGTGGGGGTGCCAAAGGTTCCATGTGAAGCAAAGGGTTGCTCCATGTACCACTTCGCAGCTACACCTATCAGAGTGCGTTGAAATAATCTTAATCAAATAGTTTTGTCAATGATACTGTTTGATGAGAAGCACAGGTGGAAGGTCATGAGATGATTACCTGGGTCTTCCGCTTGCTTTCCTTCAAGCTTTGGAATATCCGAAGGGATATTTGTGGGCATGGGAGGCCATGTAGGGATGTGTGCGATGGTTTCATTCATCAGCTTGGTTAAATCAGGAATATTCAACGAAGCTAAGAAAGGTCAGTGGGAGGTTGACGCCATTGCAATGTGAGAAAACACAAAGTTCTAATTAGGAAGAGGGTTCTTCTGTGACATACCGTACTTTTTATTCGGCTAGCTTCCCAAATGATACGCACTCCTATGCCCCCAAGGGTCATGGGGGGACTGGTGTGCGGCGTGGTGTTGGGAAACTGACTAGGGTTCCCAACTACGGATGCCCCAATAAAGGATGAACCAATAATGGTGGAAATTTTCCATCTTTGATGCCTAAACAGCGAAAGACTTGGAACCCCTCTCGGTAATGGGGGGATTTCCAAAAGATGCCTAGATCGACGAGCTCCCATTGGGTCCATTCTGGTGTCGGCTAGGTTTTGTTTTCGAATAGTTTGAGAGGATAGAGTTTACGATCAAAGAAAAATTATGATCACATACATAAACCAAAGTGAAAATAAAAATAAATTTTCCTTTTAAATTAATTTTATATGATCAAGAAATCAAAAAAGTTGTTTTTGTTTTTTTTCATATGATACTCAACATCTTAGAAGACCTATTCATCCTCACACACTCAAATTTAACTGGGCCTTGAGAAGATATATTGCGAGCGTTGGCACAATGCCCATAAGTGCTGGTGATGCCCCCATTAAGCTGAAGAAAATCCACCAAGGTAAGGGTAGAGTGTTTGACGCTTGCCTACACTGTCACCTGTAGGGAAAGGATGCCCTAGTTTTGGTCATTAAGTACCGCCATTCCACATGAGAATTCAAGTCTTGGGCTTCTTGGTAAGTCATCTAACAGTATCGAGTGTCAGCAAGGTCAGGTAGCCCCAAATGATATCGCACACACTGCGCTTAAGCCCAACCCCCTCTAAAATGGATCACTGCAACTATCGAGTTTTTTTTTCCATGGGCTGATAGGTGGATTTGAAGTTCCCTAAATAGTCAACTTCTATGTTTCAATATGAATAATGATCAAGGCTGCTTATTGGATTCTCACCCCCTTGATCCTAACTTAAGCTATAAATTATTTTGTGGCCACTGTGGGGAGAATTTAGTGACTTCGGTTAAGTTAGTTTTAGGTGTCTTTTCTTTGCTTAGTGGGTGAATGTGTGTGAGAAAAAAGTAGAAAAGCACATAGTTTGAACGTGTGGATATTTGATGATATTTTTCAAAATTCCCTATTTAAACTATATTGTATTGTTCCTTCCTCAAAAGAAAAACATGTGTGGATATGGGTTGCTTTCTATTTTTCCTAGTTAATCCTTGTGATCAACTACAGGGAGATGGCGAGTTGTGAATAGGGAGTGTTCATATGCTTACCTAGGATCACCGGAGGGTGAAAAGGTAGTAGAGATTACTTGCTTTTCTATCAACAATTCAATCCTAGTCCCGAAAATCCTAGTGTAAAAATTGAACTAAACTAATAACTTTTACACTAGAAAAAAGAAACTAGCTACACATGTGTGGTCTTGGGCCACTTACTTTGGCTAGTTATCTAGGTGTGTTGGCACCAAAATTTGCAAAAAATAATTTTTTTTTCGGAATGGAAGTAATTTTTCACCCGTACTTAAACTATGTGTGAACTTTGCAAAAACCAACTTGAAATAAAACTGACACTAAGACTACAAAAATCACCTAAGAGTGAGCTTTAGCAAGCTGTGGGGTACCAAAACTAGTGCTAGAAGGTGTATTAGGGGCTGCCAAGGACTTTACAAGTAGGAAAGGATAGAAATAGAATTTTTCTCTTTCTGTCTTTTGCGTGAAAAAGGCTGAAACAAGCGCGATGTCTATGCGTGGGTCACTTCTGAATGCACGCCCTCGGCGTGCCTGTGTGAATCAAAAGCATGCAAATTCCTGCAAAAGTAATTTTTGAATTTGTTCTACTTAACTCTGTTACTTGGGATGAACTAGGGACTGCAAGATAAATCAGGGGAAATTCAGCTCCACTCCACAGCACAGATAGAGGTCTCTGTAAAAAAAATTCACAACCACATAAACTTGGTAATAAAAATTAGTGGAGTCACCAATCCTATTTGAGTGTGTTTGGTGTACATGTATACGAAATCACACCAACTTAAGGGGTGTGGTCTACCCACTTAAGTAATTGGTAATAGACAGAAAAATAAGTGGAGTCGAGCAAGTCAGTGGAACAAGCTATAATCATAAGCATACTAGATAGAGAAATAGCATGCATATATAAACTAAAGCTAAAATAAAACTAAAAGAAATAAAAATAAGCTTTAAAAAGAATCAAACATCTACAATAATACGAATGGTGGCTCTTCAGCCCCTCTTATTGAGTGCTGGTAGGAAAATAAGGATGAAACTTTACCCTCTTTCCAAAGGGCCCCTAAAACATGGTTTCTAAGTCCCGATGCAAGGATATCTTTATCCCAAGCTTGCCTCGATACAAAGTCTCTCTCTCTCTCTCTACTGTGGTGTACTGAACTTGTTGGATGGGCAACAGTTGATTCCCTTCTATCTTCATCTCTGGATCACACATTGTTGGTATTGCTTGGGAAATTCTCGCCAACATAAAAATGTGTTCACAAATTATTCATCTCATGGTTCCCTTATATAGGAGAATTCAAATCCTCCTTCCCTCTCTTGGTACATTGTGAATGGTGACCTAAGAGAGGGGTATGATTCCTTTTTGTGATACAAACATTCCATTGTGTGCTCACTTGATGTTTAAGGATGCTTTGGTGGTTGTCCTTAGGCGGTTTCAAGTGAGGAATCATTGTCCTGGAGTGTGCTTTATGTGGTCCCAGAAAGTGACATTTTGCCACTCCCAGGATTGCGCGCATTTTGGGTCATAAGGCGTGCAAATGCGCTCTTCATGAAGGATAATGCGCGCAAAAGAATTTATGCCTTACTCAAATTTGACTTCTCCTTAGACCTTAGATATTTTTAAATACTTTCTAGATTCGGTAATGTCTTCTATCCCTGTAAATCCTTCTGCTTGACATTAAATAATGTCGTCTTCTGCTTTTATGATTTTCCAATGTTAACAATCACTATATTAGTATGTAGTCATTAATGGAATAAATTGTGCTACCTTAGTCAACATGTCCACCACAAACATGATGGAATCATGTTTTATAAATGTATTCAGCAAACTTGTAATGAAATCCATGGAAATTACCTCCCATTTCCACTCTAGAATCGCAATCGGTTGTAGTAATCCACATGGATGTTTAAAATCTGGCTTTACCTGCTGACAATCCAAACACTTAGCCGCAAACTCTAGCACATATTTCTTCATATTCAGCCAATAATAAAACCTCTTCACTATTGGTAATGTATTATGGTATCCTGGGTGACTTAAATATGGTTTTGCATGAAACTCCCTCAAGATAATATTCTTGAGCTAAATAATATCTGGCACATATATTGTCCCTAAATTTGATCAATTCATTTTCTCAAAGATGATAGTCCACATGGTTTTCATCTGTGCCTATACCTCTACATGTACCTATACATGTACCTATACTACATGTATCTATACTTTTCTACAATATATGTGTAAGCTCCATATACCTAGCATTCTACTTACCTACTTGAAACATCCTATCATGTGGATTTGTCCCATAAGAACTGGTAGTTGCTACATGATTCACCTATACCCTCCTGGAAAGAGAATTTGCAACCATGTTCTATTTTCCCTTGACGTATCTGATATCGAATTCAAACTCACTGATCATGGCCAACTATGTAGCTTTCTTCTCATTCAGATCTCTTTGGTCCAAAAAATATCTCAAACCATTGTGACCGCTCATGAGTACAAACCTCCTTCCAAGAAGATAGTGCCTCCACATTTTTAAGTCATGAATGATTGCTTCTAACTCAAGATCGTGTGGCGTATATTTAATATCATTTTCATTCATTTTTTGTGACTCATATAATACTACATGTCCCTCATGTATAAGGACTCCACCAAGCCATCTCTTGCAAGCATATGTACACACTACAAACTCTTTTTCCTAGTTTGTAATATTTAACATTGATCATTTGTCAACAACTGCTTCAATTGATCAAAACTTGTTTCACGTTCCTCTCTCCATTCAAATTTCTTACCTTTCCTCTGTAGTGATGTAATAGGATATGAAATGTTGGAGAGGTTTCTTATGAGCCTCCTATAGTAACCTGCTAGCCCCATGAATGATCTTAACTCATTCGCGTTTCTAGAGCTGTCCACTCCATGACAGATCTTATATTCTATGGATCCACTACTATACATTACTTGGAAACAACATGTCCAAAGTAGTCTACCTATGTCTGAAAGAAACTACATTTTATAAGCTTAGCATACAACTAATGCTCTCTTAGTAATCTCAACACTACTTTGAAATGATCGGCATGTTCTTCCTCATTCTTTGAGTATATGAAGATTCCATTAATGAATATAATAACAAACTTGTCTAGATAATGATGCAAAAAATTATTAATCAAACACATAAATGTAGTTGGGGCATTAGTAAAACCGAATGGAACTAAAAAAAACTCATAATTCCCATACCTGGTCTGAAAATTTTTCTTGTAAATGTCCACTTCCTTGATGTGTAACTGGTTATATCTGTATCTCAAATTAATCATTGAGAATGTTTCTTCTCCATTTATTTGATCAAACAGGTCATCAACCCTCCGCAACAGATATTTTTTCTTGATGGTAACATTTTTCAATTGCCTGCAATGAATGCACAACCTAAGAGTATCATCCTCCTTCTTAACAAACAATACTTGTGAGCCCCACAATGATACACTTGTCCTAATGTATCATTTTTAAAACATTTCCTTCAACTGCAACTTTAGTTCTACTAACTCTATAGTTCTCATTCTATATCATGCCTTTGATGCGAGTGATTCCCCTCGTACCAACTCAATGGAGAATTCAACTTCCCTATGAGGAAAAAACTCTGAGATGTTTGCAAGAAACACATCTTCAAATTGTTGTAATATCATTTTCCTTATAAATATCTCTGCATCCTCATCCTCAGCTTAATCACTAGAAATGTGCATTGCAAATAACACACACTCGTTTCTGAGACTGCTCTTTTCCTGCATAACTATCACCATCCTAACTGATGTTTCTTTCTTCTTTCCCTGTAATATTCTCTACTCTAAATTATCATCCAATTACTCAATAGATTTTTCATAAAATTCCTCTTTGGTCCTCTGAATATACAACCAGTTGATACCCAAAAGAATGTTATACGAACCCAACAACAATACATTCAAATGTGTTGATGTAGACATACCATTCAACTCAAATGCACAAGCCCTTACCCAATGATGAACTCGCTTCCTGGTACCTATATCGAACTTCATTAACCAAGATTTTTCATCCTCTTCTTTATTCAAACGACACTTATTCACCAACTGAGGTTTAACATAACTATATGTACATCTAGGTTTAATCAAAATAGAAACAACTTGATCACAAATCTTATTGTCCATCTCAATGATAGATGCCTAATATTATTCCTCCCTATTCTCCAGTGCTGCATAGATACAAGCAATTGTCTACCCAACATCTCTAACAATTTGCACCTCTTGTGCACTATAGATAAGAGGCCTGTCACCTTGATATTTCAGACAATATTTATTGAGATTATTATTACCACATATCTAACATTACAACCATCTAGTACCATCACCTCTATTATGCTTCCATCCATGTTGTGACCCATATCCATATCTAGCTATGTTGACCTTCTTGTATGGTGTAACATTTTCTTTATCTTCTATATTCTGAGTCCTTGTTCCTTTTACTGCCATTTAGCTTTAATTTTATCTTTCCCTTTAGATCATTTCTAAGGTTTTGTCTTATGCTTTGATTCTTCATAACAATCCTTTAATTTCCAATTAACTTCATCAAGTGACCAAGGTTCACCATACTCAATCTAATCTCTAAATTATAATGGAAATCCACTCATAAACCTCTAAACCTTGGTCTTTTCATCTTTAATATATGGTACATACCTCAATATCTCTAGTAACTTGGTCGTATACTTCCCATTCATCATCAATCCCATTTTAAGCTCATAGAATTACTTGGCTCTGTTGTCGTAATACCTTTCTCAAAAGTACTTCTTTCTGAAAAATCTTTTAAAATCATGCAAACTGAACTCTTTTTTCCTAATGTCTCTGACCCGCTTCACATATTCCCACCATATAATTTTTTTACCTTTCATGTTGAAGATAGATAATTTGACCTTCATATTATATTTGTAATCATGCAACTCAATAAATTTCTTCATGCCATGTAACCAAGCCTCTGCATCTCATGTCTTCTTCAAACTACCATCGAAGGAAGGTGGCTTAGATTTCTTAAACTCATATGGAAAGTATCCCTTATCACTCCTACTGTAAGAATGATAACAATGATGATCGTAGTGCCTGTGAGAACTAGAACTAGACTAGTAAATTTTTCCACAACCTCTCCTATCCGGCGTATACAAGAATCTACATCCTTTGATTATGTCATCTCTATCTGACCTGTTTTCTCCATGATTTTTATAGGTCAATTTAGGCATCATCCCCCATGACCTGTTCAAACTAAACATCATCCACATGACCAATAAAATAGGGTCTATCATCCCCTTATATTTTATTTTCTATATGCCCTAAGAGAAGAACTATTCATTAATGGCTTCTATTGTGATAGTTCCAAGGTTTGAAGTATATGTTATATAATTTATTGACTCACCAACATAGCCTATAAAGGAACTAATTGCATTGTAGTGCCAAATCCACCATTCAAGGGTGAATTGCAGTGCACTTCCCAACATTCAAGAGTGTTTTGGTCACCTGGGAGAGGAATTCTCATTGTTCTGAGAATATACACATGTTCAGTGCCTTCTAGAAGATTAAATATGTGTAAAAATTTGAATCCAAGTGTCCATATAACACCTTTGAACTTGGTAACATGTCTTTATTATTATTAGAAAGTCATTCATTGAGAAAATACCATCAGTTTCGCTATAAATTAAGCACAGATCATAGTGCTAGAAGAGGAAGAATTTTAGTAAAGTTATGTTGTCGGATTCTCATGTGATAGAAGAGTGAAATTATTGATATGTTGTTGGTATTATTTTGGATGTGATGAGTCTGGAATGAAGTTGGAGCTCGCTTGTTGTAACCGCCCCCCTTCTACTCTTTAATAAAGATTGTTGTTCATTTTCCCATACAATGTATGTATCCATTTCTTGTGCAGTGTTTTCTTGAATGATGTATGTATTTCATATCTAATTGATTTGACTGAGTAAGGTAAGTAGATATCTTTATATTTCATGTTGTCTATGTTTTCAGGAATCAATCTTGTGTTTTGGGTTGGATTGAGAGCGACGAAAACAACAACAGAAGGAGAAGGAGAGGTGATTGAATCAAAAGTAGGCTCTTTCACCATTTTGTATATCTACTATTTTTAGATAAAATGATAGTAATTATTTCCTCTATTGTTCTAAGTGACTAGCATCACACTTAGGGAATTTGGTTTATCTGTAGATCACAATTGTATAACAAATTGGCGACCATAATGGGGATTATCCTATCATTCCTGGTGTTTTCTCATTTTTTTATCCTCATCAGTAGCATCTACTTTTAGTTATTATACATTTGAATGAAATAATTGCATTAGAAGTTTGTTTTGTTTCTTGTTTTTTGAATACCTACTGCACCCAACGCACTGTTGGTCAAGACAAAGTGCGCTACGGCGCACTATCTCCCACTCAGGGGTGCTCTGAAATGCACTGTATCCCCTTAAAGACTGCATCTCCCCCTCAACCAACCAAATTCCATCTAGTTTTTTCATTTCTCTCATTCTAATCCATTTGTTTGTTGTATTCTCAAATGTTTGATACCTCTTAGAGACCAGTAAACATTCTTGATTCTTCCTACTTTGAAAAGTAAATTTTTTCAATGTCTCTTTAGTGTTTTTTATTTATCATTGGAAAATAAAATTCAAAGTATTTGATTTCTGCATTAGATCAAATTTTTTTCGAAAAGAAAATTTTTGTTTCATTCCTCATTTCCTGTAGGAAAAAATGTAGTTCCATTCTTCATTTTTCCTAAAAGATAAATTGTTGTTTTATTCCTCATTTCTCAATGAAGAAAACTTGTTTTATTGATTTATGAGTATAGTTTCCTTCCTTCCATTCACATTAACGGTGCTGAAAAGAAAAACATGCATGTACATATAGTGAATTGTGTGTGTTGCATAGGAACAAGTTAGGAAAGCTACAGTTTACTTTGTGCTCTTTGTTGTTTGCTCTAAAAACTGATTGCTCTTTCCCTTAGTAGCTATGATTTTCATTGAAAAAGCTAAATTGAAAAGTTTTCTTATCATTTAGTTTTCATTTTTAGGAATTTCCATCACATCTTGCAATGAACCTCAAAGACAAAATTTAAAAAATGATCAACATAAAATTTACATCAATTTACCTAAGAAATCATTGTAACATTAAAGATAACATTTAGAAGGTCTAGGCTAGAGACTTCTTCCGACGTCATTAAACATAGCAGCTGTCGCTAACTTGTTTGTGATACATTTCGAGTGTGATACCTCACTCAACGTACATAAGTATATTGTAGCAAGTCCACGTACCTTCAGATATATAGGGCAGTGTTCTAGTACGAAAAGTATAAGGGGTGCTCTTACTGTGCGTTTTCACATTAGACAGTGATAATATGGACTTGGGCCTCCACGTACCATCGGGTATATTTGGGCAGACAAATTTAGGTTGTTATCCATCCATAGGTAACCGAATCAGCCGCCTTGTAGATTTTGATACACTGAACATAGCATTCAGGGAGATTGTCTGCCTGTACTTCTTGGTTCACCAGGAGGTATTATGCAATTCACAATTACTTGGTAAACCTTTTGCCGAGAATTACGCTCTTTTTTTTTGTCATAAAATAAATCAGTCATCGTGGCAAAAGAACATCACTTTCCCCTTTGTTTTCATATAATATCACTTAAACCACCTTTACCACTAGAAGCCATCTCTAGTTGGCGACGACGACATCGTTCTATAAAAACTAGTACTATCAGTACCTCTGGTGGGACATCATCCTCACATATACTAGAGTCATCTCGTGTTGTTTCTACAAATATTGGTTCATCTATTGTTTTTGATACAAAGTCCTCACAGCTGCCTGTGGCCATGATCCATCCAATCAATGAGACAATTCCTCCTGAACACGACATTGTTCAACTCGAATTTGATCTAGATCAGGTCGTTCTTTTACCAGAACATCTGAATCCTAAAGAAAAACAACTAGAATTTGTTCCTGTATCGGTTTCCCCACAATATATATTAGCTATTGAGTCTCTCATTTCCTGCAGGAAACCACCTGAAATATAATTCAAGCCTAACGGTGAAATCCTTCCACCTGATTTGATTTCAATTGAAGAAATACCTCAAGATGAAATGCCTTCTACTCCAACTCATTTTGGATCAGAGCTTTATATTTACGATATTCTGTAGGGTATACATTGGGTCATATGACCATGGCTGAGACAACATCTTCGATTGTACCATATACTCCGGTTGCAATAGCACCTGGTATTGCTACCCTATTGATGTTAACAACTTCACCAGAGTCACATTTATATGGAGGCCCTTCCATCCCACCTAGTTATAAATATTTATCTGGAACCTTCTCTGGTGCATTCTCAAACCCATGGACTTCACCAATGTCATCATCTAGTATTCTATATGGTACATCTCTAATTAGTACTAAACAACTTGATACTTTCTATACATCATCGGGGCAATATCAAGCTAGTCCATGTGGGTATATTCCATCCAGTCCAATTTCAACTAGACTCCTGGTATTTGGAGAACAATATTTTCCATCTTATTATACTCCTCATTTTTGGGGGCAACCTGTGGTCACCCATTTTGATAGTAATCCATCTTTATTTGGTCATACTAATGTTAGAATTATTTTTTGTCAGTGTCAGCCCACCCTACCCATCAAACCACAAACGGTTGTGCAATCATATCTAGTGGTTCAACCTGTTGCACCCACATCTACTACACTTGTTAATACATCCTTACCTCTATTACAAGGTCAAAGTGGTATACCTCAACCATCTCAGGTGGGTCCTTCCACAAAATACCCTCAATAATTGTGCCCTCGGACTCTAACTCCTTCGGTTGGTTTACAACAACCTCCTGTGTCTGGAATTATTTATTCATAAGTTGGATTACCATATTATGGGTTATCACAGCCACAACTAGGTTTTACCTATTCACAACCAAATCCAAGCTATTCAATTTTGGGTTATAATATTGGTGTAGAGAAACCTTGGCATCTAGAAGCGCAAATGTGACAACCCTCATTTCAACAAGTATCTTACCTAGGTTTTGGTCAATAGAATCCTCAAGAGTTTGCTTATCAAAAAAACCCTATCTGGGTTACTGGTTCTCAAATTCCTATTGCCTAAGCAAGTCCATCGTACCCTGGCTATGATCAAGCTGACTTAAGTCGACTGCTGCCCTTTGTTGAAACTTTAGAATTACCCAATTTAAACCATCTTACAAATGATCCAATCACTTATGCTCCAAGGTGGCTAATGATACGTCATAAATTTCCCTCGGATATTCTTAAGTTCACTGAAAAACCTGGAGAAGACCCATTGATGCATGTTATGAATTATCATTTTTGGTGTTTATCCAACTCCTTAAATGATGACTTTTTTCAACTACGTCTTTTCCAGCGTACGCTCACTGGTTCGGCCACGAAATGGTACATTGAGTTACCAAGAGCTTCACTTAATAATTTCACTGCCTTAGCTACTACCTTTCTGACCCACTTCCAGTTACCCATATGATATGAAACTGGAATTGAAATCTTGACCAATTTCAAACAGACTAATTCTACTCACATTACTAATCATATTTATGAGTGGCATCATCATCATAGAATGGTTAAGATATTTGTTCCTGATTAGCTCCTTGTTGAGTGGTTCATTAAGTCCTTGTTACCATCTATAACTGAGGATGTGGCTAAGGGTGGTGACGCCACTGAATATCAGGTCATTTCTCCTGCCCAGTACTTAGATTTGATTTACACTCATTTTGGCACGCCCTACGAGAAAAATCCAAATGCATCGCGATCTAATTTTATTGTTCCTCCTCCATCTAAGGAATCTCATACCAGCAATGGTATGATCAGTACTGCAAGCACGCATCACTTTACTACATCTTATCATGCAAATTCTTCTGAAATGCATGTTTTTTCATCTGACAAAGGAAAAAGTGACAAGTAACTTGAAATTAATAAAAAGGGGAAATCAAAGAAAAACAAAACTTCTGCCCCACAGGAATGATCATCTATTCAGAAAACTTCAAATCAAAAACCTAGTTACCCTTGCATAATATGTAAGGAGCACTTTGTTCGAGATTTTACTCACCACGTCAACGTCTCAAAATTGATTAAGATGTCGCATGCATCCGTTGTGTTGACAGATCCATTTTCGAATCTAAACACAAACTCTGTTGCTATGGATGTAACTTCTAGTTCTGAAGTTCTTATGTTATCTATTACAAAGCCAACAACTGATTTTTTGGTGTCAACGCTCAACGAATATTAAGGTAGTGAGGATAATGATCAACCTACTACCTCGACCACGAATCCCTCTATGGATTCTATTCCTCTAATTATTATTCCTGAGTTAACAATAAATCCATCAAAGGGAGCCATCCATAAATCGACATTCAATCCTCGAGCCCAAACTACTAAAAATGATAATATAGTTAAAGATTGGGATCAATCTCCTTCAGCTACCCAACGCTTAACGTGCTTCAAAATTTTCCCTCCCAGAAGTAGGCTTTGTTGTCGAAAAATGGTGGAATTTAACTTTCATATTCTAATATTGTAGTCTTTAATCGTACAGGCTATATGCCACAATTACTAGAATAATTTCCATTCTCCATAAATGTTCTTAATCACCTCGTTCATTTTACTACCATTGATGAGGGAGCATCTACCTCCATTATGTCCCTAAACTGTTGGAAGTCACCTAGCTCATCACGCCTATCTCAATCGCCTACGACGTTGAAATATTTTGACGGTCGTACATATAAGCCTTGCAATTTCATCGACAACATGCATATCGAACTAGGGGAAAATAGTAAATGTTGAATTTTAGGTCATTGATGGACCCCTTAACTACAACATTTTACTTGGAAGGCCATGGGTATATGCTATGACTGTGATCATCTATACATATTTTAGAATGATTGCCTTTCCACATAAATGTGTTATCACAGTCATCAATCAACTCTCCTTCTTTGCCTCCAGTTCCCAGGTAACTGGAAGTGTTATGTTAGTTCACGCTCCCCAACTAGCACTTCAGAATATTGGTGTAGGACTATTAAAATATTCTTCCCTCATTGGAACCTTTGCATTACCTCTTCCTGCGATGTCGACAAAAATTGCAAACATACAAACCTGGTACATGATATATTTTACTTCGTCTGGCTTAAGGAATATTACGGGTGATTCTGAGGTTGTTACGTTCGGTGATTTTCTGTCACCCAGTTTAATTGGGTTGGCATAGAAATCACTCTACATGGCTTGGGTGACAAATCTGAAATCATCATTGCTGGTCATTTGGGTTGATCATTCATTAGATTTTGGTACTCCATCTGATTCTTTTCCATGCACTTTCTTG
This sequence comes from Pinus albicaulis, assembly GCA_034641835.2. Taxonomy (NCBI): domain Eukaryota; kingdom Viridiplantae; phylum Streptophyta; class Pinopsida; order Pinales; family Pinaceae; genus Pinus; species Pinus albicaulis. Next base: position 28,400 of record JAXQQM020076385.1, read on the forward strand.
ACAGATGATAATATTGTGGAATCCATGATCCCAGAAGGATAACCATGGGAAGATCATCATCATCATTCCCATCTTTAGGATTACGAAGAAGATAATCTTATTTAACTATATCACCCATCAATCAAAACATTATTTTAGAATTCTTTTCCCATCAATGCAATCGAATCTGAGCGAAATTTATCAAATATCGAAGAAACCATTTTTATCGATATCTTAGCCAAACCTGACATTGTAGAAAACATTCATGTCAGCGTGTCTTATTCTTCCTCAGAACTTGAAACTTATCGCTCTCTCTTTCTTGAATTTCATGATATATTTTCTTGGTCTTACAAGGAAATTCCAAGCACAGATACTGGTATCGTTGAACACACCATTAAAATGTACCCTGATGTCTAACTAGTACGTCAATGCCTTCGTCTTGTTCATCAGAGGAAGTCCACTTCCATTAAAGTAGAAGTTGAAAAAATTTTGCATGATGGTTTCATTTACCCTATTCTGCTAACTGATTGAGTTTCCAACATTTTTCTTGTTATGAAGAAACAAGGGACAATAAAAGTGTGTGTCGATTATTGGGATGTCAATATTACTTTTCCAAAAGACAACTATCCTACTCCCTTTATCTACCAGATTATTGAATATTGTGTTGGATGTGAAATATTTTCGTTCATGGATTAATTTTCTGGCTACAATCAAATCAATATCTGCCTAGAGGACCAATATAAGACAACATTCATCTATCCCTTGGGCACATTCTCTTATTAGAAACTCCCATTTGGTTTAAAGAACGTTGGGGCAACATTTCAAAGAACAATGGATTATGCTTTCAATGACATCAAGCACATTGCTCAACCTTATCTAAACGATATACCTGCACATTCACGAAACTAGATTGATCACCCGATGCATTTGAGAGCTATCTTTCTATGTTTTCGACACTACAAAATACTCCTCAATCCATATAAATATGTGTTTTGTGTTGGTTCTAGTCATTTTCTAGGATTCATCGTCTCAAGAGAAGGAATTCGAATCGACCCACTAAAGGTCCAAGACATTTTTTATTTTCCCTCTCATCAAATTTTCTTCAATTACAGAAACTTAAAGGAAAGGCTAACTTCCTAAGGAGGCTCATACCCTACTACGCCAAAATGGCTAAAGTATTTACTCGGCTCTCGAAAAATGGGATTCCCTTCCATTAGGGTAAGGTTCCACAATATTCTTTTGATGTTGTCAAGGATACACTTTTCTGGGCATCATTAGTGTATCCCCCAAATTATCAAAGTGATTATTTCTTATACACGATTGTGGTTGATACGACCATTGCTATGGTGTTGGTTGAAGTAGAAGATGGGACAGAACATTTGATATATTATTTGAGTTGTAATCTCAATGATACGAAAGTGAAGTATTCATCTGTCGAAAAGCTTGCCTTCGCGGTCGTTCAATATTTCCAAATATTTATCCATTATAATGTATTTCGGAAGACTATTATCATTTTTCATTGCAACCCCATGACTTCCATTCTATCACGTCAAATGTTGGGGGAAATTATTCAAAATGGATTGTCATTTTACAGGAGTTTGATTTGGAATTCATCAAATCCAATTCAAAGAAGTCTTTAGTTTTGGCTGAGCTTTTGTGTGAATTTCCCTCTGATAGTACCGCTACTACATCGAAACCATCATTCCATGATGAGTCTCTATTTCTGTTGAATCATTTGATCCTTGGTATGGGTATTTTATCGTTTATCTCAAGACCCAGGATGTTCGGCCTGATTTCTCTCACTCTGAATGGCGAAATATTCGATACCAAGCCAAAGATTATCTGATTGTCAGTGATAAAATTTATGGTCGTGGTGTCGATATTATTTTAAGGAGGTGCCTCACTCATGAGGAGGCCGAAAATGTTTTAAATTATTGTCATGTTGGGGCTTCTAGTGGACACTTTTATGGATACACTACTGCGTGGAGGATACTCTGCATTGCTTACTTTCTGCCTACCATATTTCCCGAATACATCCTCGCGATCAAAAGTTGTCACATGTGCCAGATATTTTATTGCAAATTCCGCAAACTGCCAGCAACGATGCATCTTGTTGTCACTGTGGGACCATTTTCAAAATGGGGCATTGACTTCATGACCTGCAACCCTCGTTCGTCTTGGGGGGGGTGGTTATATTATTTTCATAGTAGACTGATTTACCAAGTGGGCTGAAGCGATTCCTACATTCAACAACACAGGTGAAACAACTGCATTATTCCTTTTCAATCATGTCATCTCATAGTTTGGTCTTCCGCAGGATATAGTCACAAATCATGGTAATAATTTCCACAATCACATGATGAATTATTTGACTACCGAATTTGGATTGTCACATGATAGTTCTAATCCTTATTATCCACAATCCAATGGAAAAGTTGAGGCTATTAACAAATTTCTGAAACAAATGATTCAACGAATGGTATGAGTTCATAAATGAAATTGGTATTTGATCTTGTACTCAGATTTGTGGGTGTACCGAACCTTGGTGAGAAACATAACCAAATTTACCCCCTTTCAATTGGTGTATGGTCTGGAAGCTATCTTGCCTATCCAGTGTGAAATATTGTCCTTAAAACTCATCGTTGACTTGTTACTTGGCACCTCTTCTCAAGAAGCGCGTCTTTTTAACCTCATCCATCTTGATGAAATGCATTGTGAAGCTGCATTAGCCAACAAATCACATAAGAGACGTATAAAGGCGCAATACGACAAGAAAATCTAGGCTTGCATCTTCTCAGAGGATGACCTAGTCTTACTTTATGATCAGGAAGCTGACATAATAGGCATAGAAAAATTTGAGCCGTTATGGCATGGCCCCTATATTGTCAAAATATTTTTTGCTAAGGGCACCTACGAGTTGGTAGATTATGGTGGAATTCCATTGGCACAACCCTGAAATGAGTTGTATCTCAAACGTTATATGCTTAAACATGAGCGTAGTGAATTTTTGTATTATATTGTATATATGTGGTTGATTTGCATTTACTGTCTTAGTTTGTTTTTCTAGATTTTTATTGAAGTTACTAATCCTCTTTACATTTCATCACAAATGTATGAATCTTTGGAACCATTCATTGGGTATTTTAATGGTGTTAGTCATAGTATGCATAATTTATCCTCTACAGCATGGGCCATTTTCGCTCCAAACGACGAGTTAGTGACTTTTCAAGGGATTTGTATCGATCGATATACAAACAATATCATTGAGTATAGCATGTTCATCGAACTTTTCTTTGATGCCATTTCATTCGGTATTAACCAACATCATTAGGTTAGAATCACAACTTGTGTTACTGCAACTTACTAGTGTTTATACTTTCATAAATCCAACATTACATCGTATGTTCCTAAGAGTTTTACTTTTGGAAAGACATTTTTATTTCATTCAATATCAACACATTTCCAGAAAATTGAACACATTAACTGATTCATTAGAGAATTATGTTATAAACATACATTTTCAACACATGTAAAGACATATTTTCAATTCACATCACATAATTGAATAGGATTGTGCAATAAACATAAGAAAACACTAAAAACAAATAGATAGATAGTTATAGTTTTTAACAAAATTTGTGCCTAAGACACATTGGTCATCTAACCTAAAAATTTATGCAAAATTTCAAAAGTAAACTAGTGATGCTCATGATAACATGCTACTGATTTAGATATCCTATGGAATAACCATCTCCAACAGTTAGGAATTCCAATAGTGTGGTGTTGTAGTCTCATAGGTAATTATTCGATCTAGAAATCTGGAATCTTGAGAGTCAATCCCTCTATATGATGTTGTACCTCAACAAGATTTTCGGTCATATCCAAATCCCCAAAGAATGCTCTCCCGAGAGCTCTCTCTGCCAGCTCATCTTCTCTCTGCTCTGGCTAACCCACTGGTCGAAATCGACCTACATATGCATTACATAAGAACTTTAGTTTAGTCTTTGGAAACATAAAAATAAAAAAACATGTATAAACCTTATAAAAATAAAAAACATGGTCAAAACATATTTAACAATTACACCCCATTGAGCATCATTTTGTAGAGCCAAAACTTGATCTCCTTGAAAGTCTATTCCTGCATATGCATAATCATCAATGGCGACCATTTTTTGCCTAAAATAGGCGAAGAATGTAGTCATGAATATGATGGTTGATTGACCAACATGTCTAGCCATTAGTTCTACCCATCTCTACATCCTTGGATCTCTAGGGCTAGATATACCTAGTGTCACATGCTGGGGCTGCATCAATGGAATCCACTCTAAGGAAAAATAAATCAATATCGAACCATAGTTGAAATTATTCTTCCTTACTCCCTCTGCCTTGATAATTTTTTCTTTCATTTGAAAGAGGACAACTTCAGCCTAGTTAAAATTTTTTGGTTCCAAAAACTCTAGTGCATACTGCATGTAAGATCTGTTTGCCACATGTAGTGTAGAAGTACCAACAATTTTTGCGATAGTGAAGAGGATGGTCCTCAAAGGCAAGTCACGTACATTGTGGATGTTTATTTTTCCATCCTTTCTAGGTTCAGTCCTTGGATTGAAATACTACAATATATAATCTCTCACCCTCTCTCCTCCAAGAGAAAATATTGAAAGAGAAATGGGTGAACCTATCCTTGATAATCCTATGAGAAAATAACTATCCTCCAATAATATTGGGACCAATTTTTCACCAATGTGAAAATCATGTATCGCTGGATCCCATGAACAAATAATGAACTCCAATAGTTCCCTTTGTTGCCCCATACCTGACAGTATGAACTACTTTAACAACCCACAATATCTGAGGGCTCTTATCATACCTGAATCATTTACGAAAATAATGTTTTGTTCCTCATGTTCTCTTTCCCTCCATGTAATCGTCATTTTGGTCTGATGAATACATGAAACACAATCATAAGACTCATAAGGATCCATTTCATTCAAAAAAATAGGCAAAATTTAGGTAGACAATACGAGAAAGAATGGAAATTGGCCCAACGCACACCAGGTCAAGGGACAGTGCATTGCATATGCACCCGGCCTTCAATTCTAGTGCACTGCAATGCACCTTTCGACATTCAAGGGTGCGTTTCCCTCTGAGAAAAATAGATTTACCCTAAGGAGATCAAAACCATAAAAAATTGCAATGAAATGAAATATAAATGCTACTAAAGGGAAGAGGAGGTTCATAGCTCCAACCTAGATCAAACGATGAGGAAAATTGTCCACTAAATCTATCGCAATCAACAACTAAATTTTGTGGGAAAACTGGTTTAGAGCTCCAAATTTCAGATGGTAAGAATGAACAGTAAAAACTCTTTTAATTAGTCAATTTGGTTATTGAAAATCACATTTAATGCTATGGCTATGGTTTTTATTCACTTTTTGCTATGAATAAGGTATTTTTAATCCATTTGATGTTGTTCTGAATAGTTTTTACAGCTGATATAGCAGATTAGTCGTGCACACTTATTCAAGAATGATTTGACCACATACTTTTATCCTTATTTTTTGAGCTTTGATAAAAAATGAAAAAGGACTTAAAGCACACTTTTATCTCTTTTTCGAGCTTCGATAATGGTGAAAAAGGAACCAATGGGGTCTTCTTTTAGCTCTTTTCAGACTCTGATAATGTGAAAATATTTCCGAGAATTTTTATTTTCAAGCTCGTAAAATTAAATGAAACGACATCTACTCAGTATAAGTTTAACCCTTTTCTAGACTGAGATAGATTATTTATGAAAAATGAAAACCTTATTCAAACATGGCTAGGAGGTTCTCTCAAATATCATTTTACACATTTTCGGACCTGAGTGACAAATTTACGAACAAGGACTCATGGAGTCTTCTTTTTTCCTCTTTTTCAAACTCTCTAAATATGAAAAAGGACTGGGTTGTCATTGTCGTTAGGCTCCTTAAAACATAAAATAGTGATAGGCTTTTCGATCATGGCAATAATCAAGTTTCATTTATCACTAGACTTAAATTATTAAATAGTGATGCATTCACTCGAAGGGTTAAATTAAAAATCAAGCATATGCTATCCTCCTCAAGCTTGTTAAAAACTAAAGAGGTAATGGTTGACAAATGATTGGGGAACGTTTGGGAAAGAGACCAAAACAATTTATGGTAGCATGTCACTCTTAAACATGAGACTTTCACTCCATCATCGTGACTTTTTGGGTTGGGTAATCTTCTTGATGGTTCATTCATACCTATGGTTCGTCATACCTTCACTTTGGTTTTGCGTCAATGTTTCCAACTCATCTCACTGTCGTTGATATGTTCAAGAGAAGTCATCCAGTGAATACTCATCTTTCTCCAATACTCATAAACCTTCATTTTCATGACAGTCATCCCGGAACATTGCTATATCACGTCACATTTTGTCTTTGAAATCAATAACTCCCATTTCATGATTAACTGGCTTCCTGTCAACAACAGATCATCATCTAGGAAGTTTACTTAGAAACATCATCTTCTAGTACCATGAGGCTTGTTACATTATCCACAAGTTCCTCACTTCCGTAGCTTTGACCGAAATATTTTGTTTTGTGTTTGACATCAAATCATCTATTCACGCCTTGAAAACTGTATTGTAGTACCCTGAGATCCATTAACATCAATGGTGGTTCACTTGCGTTTGTTAACAACTCACATCAATGGCTGGTAATCAAATGATGTATTTCCATGTTCGACTACAAATCATATATTCGCATGGCTAGACTTGTACATGAACAATCGAGTGAACGAGATAAGAAGACCCCAGATCTAGTTTCATCCATCTAGGCTGCGATTTCAGGATTGTTGTACACATCATCTGTACAATGACTTTACAAACATATCGTAATCTAAACATGGGCCTATATATGTAGGCATGTTTGTATTGGGCAGCATTTCAATGTAGACAACTTTCTGAACTATGTACATGTTATTAGATAGTTTATGTGTTGAGCATAGAAATGCCTCCCTCAGCAATTTGTGATCAAGATGAGAATATCATGATGTAATGCATTGTAAGAATAATTAGGGGAATTTTAAGATCTAAAATGGGCCTCCTAAAAAAATAATAAAATAATAGCTAAACCAATAAAAAAATATTTATAAATTTGCATTTTACTTTTTGCACCATAATCCATGTAAGCATGGTTAAATTCAATTGAAAAGATGTACCAAAATAAAATTAATAAAAAATTGTATTGATGTGACTATAAATAAGAATGACCTTTTCAAGAAAATGTCATTATCATTGAACAACTAATGTAGTTGTCCTTTGTACTTAAATAACTTAAAGTAAACTATAAATTATAAACATAAATTCATAAATTTTTAATTGTAGAATATACTTTTAATTAATATTTATATTATTAAAATTATATAATAACATGTAATTAATATACTATATAAAAATCAAATAATATAATATAATAGATGTAATATATCATTTTATGTATTTTTTTTATATTACTTATTGAATTGATTTGATTTAGAGCATATATATATATATATATATATATATATATATAAAGGAATATAATATATATTCTATAGCATTTAGATTATTTTTCATAATATTATGAAAAATAATATATAATATTAATATAATCATAATGACATTAATTGAGTTTTATTTAAAATTAAAGAAAAAAACTATTAAAATAGATTTAATTTATATTTATAAGTATAATATAAGATTTATATACATTGAAATTTTACACTTTTTTTGCATCAAACTATGTTGAACCTAATATATATTTTTTTAACATACAAAAATAATGTACATTTTTTCATCGTACAAAACTAATATACCTTTTTACTTTAATTCTAATATGTTTGTATTGTTATTAATATTATAATAGTGTTATTCATAGACTTGATTTATCCTAAAATTACATGGTTACATTTTTATTTATTTTGATCTCATATGTATAATACATATTTATAGATATTAACTTAGAATTAATTTGAATATATAATATTAAATAAAATAAGATGAATATATAATTTAAAAATAAATATATGAAAATATACAAATATAATATTTATTGAAAAATGTGTAAACACATGAGGATTATGTAAGGATATGCATTGCTTCTTTCAAAAGGTATGAAATGACAATAATAATATTTTATTCAAAAAGTGTGAAATGACATTTATTATTAGTACTTTACTTTATGACTTTAAAAGTACTTATAGCACTACCATGGTTAACAATGAGTTTTTATCCACCATTAAGAATGTGAAAAGTAAGTACCTTTAAATCAAGCAATGCCACTTCAACCATTGGGGATGATGCCATCCCCTAAAATGTGATTTCTTTACATAAAGTGAATTTTGATTGTAAATTTTCCTTAGGAGGTCCATTTTAGACCTCAAAATTCCCCTAATGGATGTAGGTCACCACTCAACTTCAGTTCAAGCTCATCCAATTGTAAAGCATCTCATCCAAATATTACTATTATTTTGAATTAATACTTTAGGGTGCAATTGTTATAGGTCAATTTGGGCATCATCCACCATGAACTGCTCAAACTGGACATCATCCACAGGACCAATGAAATACCGCCTATCCCCTTATATTTCAGTTGTTATATGCCCTAAGAGAATAAAAAATTATTCATGGCTTCTACTGTGAGATTTGTAAGGTTTGAAGTATACGTTATATCACTTATTGACTCACCAACGTAGCCTCTAAAGGGACTTATTGCGTTGCAGTGCCAAATCCTCCATTCAAGGGTGCACTGTAGTGCACTTCCTAACATTCAAGAGTGCATTCGTCACCTAGGAGTGAAATTCTTATTGTTTTAGGAATCTCCACATGGCCAGTGCCTTCTAGAAGAGTCCATATGTGTCACAATTTGAATGCAAGGGTCCATATAACACCATTGAACTTGGTAACGTGTCTTGCCTATTATTATAATGTTATTCATTGAGAAACTACCACCAGTTTCCCTATAAATTGAGCACATATCCTAGTGATAGAAGAGGAATAATTTTGGTAAAGTTATGTTGTTGGATTCTCATGTGATAAAAGAGTGAAAGTACTGATATGCTACTGGCATGATGTTGGATGTGATGAGGCTAAAATGAAGCTGGAATTGGTTGGAAAAAAATCGATATATTGGTTGTAACCTCCCACTTGTACTCTTTAATAAAGATTGTTGTTCATTTTCCCATACATATTTGTCTATTTCTTGTGCAATGTATTCTTGAATGATGTATGTATTTCATATCTAATCGATTTGATTGAGTAATATAATTAGATATTTGTATATTGCATGTTGTTTGTTGTTCTCTATTTGTGTTTGCAGTAATCGATCTAGCATTTTGGATTGGATTGAGAGCGATGAAAATAACGACAAAAGGAGAAGGAGAAGTGATTGAATCACAAGTAGGCTCTTTCACCGTTCTGTATATCTGCTTGTTTTAGAGAAAGTGATAGTAATTCTTTCCTCTATTGTTCTAAGTGACTAGCACCACACTTAGGTAATTTGGTTTATCCGTAGATCACAATTCCACATAAGAATGATACCTACTGCCATGTTTGCCATTAGTCCCATCCTCCTGTAGATAGATGATCTCGGGTGGTCTGTGTATCTATAATTATGACAAACTCTAAAGACTCACTCCATTGACTTTTTATTTTTTCTATGGTGCGCACATTATTTTGTCATTATCTACTTTGAAACTCCTTAGTTTCTTCCTTCAAAGTGATTAATGTGTATGTTAAGTCAGAAGAGTTCCCAACACCAAGCTGCTCATTTGATTCATAGGGATAATATATGTAGTCTACCATCTTGCTAGTCATCTTGATCTCTTCCTGCAAGGCATACTATGTCAGCTAAACCAAATCATAAACAAGCCAACGTACCTTAGTATAATTCGGGGAGGATATCTTTTCTGCGAATCGACCAGATTAAGGAAATACATACATATATATATAAACATAATCATATTATCAATTAATCATTATCTACTTTTCAATGCATGACTATACTCACCACACATCATTACCTCATGCATATCAACTATAACCTTAACACCAACTAGACACAATGCATGCATAATAAAATATGTGTGACATGCACACATAAAAATTTCATATAGATATTGACATTCATATCTAGTGTTTAGCTGACATAAATTCATGACAAACACATCCAACAACAACACCGTTAACTTTCACATGGAAACACCACTACAACCCTAAGCAACACCATGCATACAAAGCTAGTGTATATACCATAAACATGAGAAAACATATGCAACCGACATGAATTCATGACCAACATACAACCCACCCAACCCAAGTGGTGAACCATGCTCTGGTAGCACTATCTAACACCATCCTCCCACATTTACCAAAACATACAGCTCCATTGGGGTAAATATGTGACGAGAGGCAACTATGATATTATTCAACCTCGTAGGTCACCTTAAGGAAGCAGAACCCATAAAGCACAACCAAAATAACCTTCAGGAGCTACCCCACCTTTCTAGGTGACCGACCCCTTAGTGAACTCGATAGTATAGGACTTAGAGCCCAAGTTGCTCCCTTGACACTCCCTCCAAGCAACTGAGAACCCTAGTCGCTACCATGAGCCTACATGGGTGTGACTGCAGTATTTTTCTGCCAATGCTATACCAGTGCCTACGATATTTAAGATTGATTTCTAGGGCTAGGACCCATTCACTACCCATAATTTCATAAAATTTATAGAAATGAAATTAAACATAGAAACAATTATGCCAATACAAATTATTGAGCAGAGACTTGACTAGAAACCCACTAACCCTCATAGACATGTCATCATACATGTCACAACTATGGATTCTACAAGTTTAAACAACATATCTAAGCATATGTGTCTCATACTTATATGAGAATTTCTAAGAAGAATTGATGCCTTATATCATTCGCTGAATTATCATTTTTTAGTTCATATATTTATTGCTCATTCATTTACAAATAAAAACATGATGAGAACCATACATTTTCACTATCATAAAACACATTCATAATGAGCATATAAACAACATAAATAATAAGGATACAACAACCATAATTTCTACATAGAATCCAATACATTTACGCATAAAATACAAAGGGGATAAAATCTTATTAATGAATGCAAAAGTCAACCCTATAGATTGGTTGAGACAAACCTCTCTTCAGCCAATCACCCCCATGCCATATTCCAAGCATGAATGTGTTGCTTGAAAAAATTAACCAATCATGGCTTCCCAAGGCTAAACTACCTCACCTTCATCAATAGAAATATGATTTAAATCAATCCTCACCGAATCACTAGGCCATAAACTAGCATGTATTCCATTGTCTCTCTCCACCTAAACCGTGAGGAATTTTTATGTCCCAACCTCTCGGCTTTAACATGTGTCCCGCCATTACCATTCAAAGGATTTCTTGGCATATGAGGTCTCCACCCTCTAGGCTTTACCGTGTATCCCAATCTAGGTTTCTTAGGCCTAATCAAGGGTACCACTACTAAGCTTTACCATGTATCCTGCCATTCACCAATCAAGGGATTCCTAGGCTCAATTGAGGTGTTCACATCCATGAATTATCATGTATCCCATCCCAAGATTCCTAATCCTTATAAATAATCCTAATACCACCCCACTCAGTTTTGAGTCCATTCAACAATCCAAGTCAACCAAACATGAAAACCACATTACACCAAGGTGATCTGAAAATGGAACGAAAAGGATGAAGAAAATTTTTGCACCTGGAAATACTCATTCCAATGACAACAAGAACCAAGAACACACATGCATAACCATGCATGCCAAATAGAGAAAGGAAATCATACATGCAAATCGATACCTGCAAGTAAATACATTGCAGTTGCTTGACATTTTTATTCCTTTATTTATCATTGCTTCCTCTTTGCATTCTTTTCCTTTTCTCGATCCAAGCTTAAATGCTCCAATAAAACTCTAAATTTCTAAGAGTGTGAGAGATATAATAAATATAGAGCTCCAAAATTGAACTAACCAAAAATCCAGGAACTAAAAAAAAGTTACCAAGTGATCCTTAGAAGCCTTTTTATTAATTTGGCCTATATTTTCTTCAGTTTCCATTGTTTTCCCTTCATTTTCCTCCTCACATACAAATTGTGGTATTTAACCTTCCTTTTTTCCTAATTTCCATTGTTTTCATAAATAAATGTGCCAAAAATACCTTTTACCTTTTCAAATCCTTAGCCATTTCCTTTACCAATATATTTAGCCATAATAAAGCAAATGAACACCCATACTAGGATGTTTTTTCCCAAAATTTAGCTTGGAGTATGTGTCCCCTAACCATGGTTATTATTTTTCCTTTATTAACTTTATTTACATGGAATTTTCACAAGGGTTGTTACATATACCATTGACTAACTCAATGTCCTCAAAGTCGATTGTTGTCAAGATTCCCATAATTAAGGTTTTTACCCGTCTTAGAGTCCCAATGATTTCAATGAACCTCTAGTTAATAAGCTTGAGATATTTGGTCATTCTATGTAGATTCAGCCTTCCCATAAAATCCATGTTTCACAAGGGAGAATATTGACCTGTTACCCAAAGTCGACAAGAACTTTTCTTACCATATAACCATTTATTTCCAATTTGACTTATGGATCATGATATTCCATTTACTTTCCTTGTGAGAGTTGTCATACATTTTTTAAATTCTCCTTGCTTTCATTACATTATTTTAACATATTTAAAATATATACTAGCAAACCAACCAATTGTTGTTCTTTTAAGAGCTCCAAAAATTCTTCTAGAATAATATCCTTCGACGGTCTCTTTTTTTTTACTCCTTTCATAAATAATTTGACCGCTCTTTCCATTGTATCAATTCTCACCTGCATATCTAAATGTCTAGTCATATTCATTGTTGGTGAGATGAATTTCTAATTATGACTATTGCTATCTCTTCTTATACTTGACCTTGCAACAACATGAATGTTTTTTGAATTTAGAATATCTTTCTTAGGGACTATTTGAAGTATATTTAAAATTCTATTTTTTAAGAAATTTTCAATGATATTGGGGAAATATTTCAAGGAATGATCCCCCGGGCTACATATATTACAAAATAATAGGTCAGTATTATATTTTAAATGGAAATTAGGGGTTTTATTACCCTGTTACCAACAAGTAAAGTAATAAAACCTTATTTTCCCTGACTACATCCTTGACCTATGTCGTCATATCCTCCTCAACCATTTCCTCTTCTGCATTGAATTGTTGGCTTGTTGTATTGAGTTTTTTTTCATATGATAGACAACATGATAATTCAAATTATTTTTCGCATATGATTTAGCATTATTGTGTTGAATGGTTGTTTTCTTCACACAGGGCACGCCATTTTCTTTAGATTTATGCTATTATACTAACAACATTTAGTAGTATGATTCAATTTTATTTGGCATATGTCATAGTATATGTCAGATTGTACCCATCAATAATTTTGAATAAAGTAATTGGAAAATTTACAATTATCCTCAGTGTGCCCTTCGATTCAATAATTATTGCACCATAAATTATTTCTCTAACATGTTAACACCATCAAAAAATTTGTAATTATTCAAAAGTTTTTCTTCAAGATTATTATTTTTTGATTTTTTATTCAATTAAACTTCATCATCGGTTTCAATTCTTCGAGCCAATATGAGAGCCTTTTCACAAGTTTTGAATTCATGCATTCTTAATGGCTTATAGATATTTTGGATAAGACTAGCCACATACCATTGAACTAATAGATTTTTATTCGTGGTATATCGGATTTGACTCAATAAATATTTAAATATTTTATCATATTCGTGCATTGTTTCATTGGGTCACTACTTGATTTCTTTTAAATTTTATGCTTGCATGGTTTTTACATATTTGAGCTTCAACAAAGTAAGAAAAATGGTTTTGATTTAATCTTTTGATTTTTATTGATTTTACGTAAGATTCATAAAATAAGTTAATTCATGTTTCCTCAAAAATTTTGCAAGTTGTTCCATCTATTTGTCTTCATTGGTGATATCATTTGCAAAGCTAAACTTATTGAAAATGAACCAATGTTTCTTTGGTCTTCATTTCCATCGTAGAGGGGCATTTGATTTAATCACATTTTATTTTTTAAATACTTCGATGTTCCACTCCATCCTCTCCTATCACATGCCAAAGGTACAACATCTATGTTAACCCAAATTCACATTTGGACTTCTTCGCGTACAAATGTTTCTCCTTAAGTATGCATAGTACTTCATCCAAGTACTGGCAGTGTTCCTCTCATGTCAGACTGTAAATGAGTATATCATCAAAGAACACCAAAAAAAATGCCTCAACTTCCTATGGAACACATGGATCCTACAAGATTGAAAAGTAGCAGGAGCAGTGGATAGCCCAAAATGCATCACCAAGAACTTGAAATGTCCGTAATGAAAGCGAAAAGTGGTCTTGGGAATTTCTTGCTCCCTCACGTAGATCTGGTGGTACCCCGAGCATAAATATATCTTAGAGAATCACTTGGCCCCTCTAAGCTCATCCATCAACTCATATATGTGGGGTATGGGATACATGTTCTTCAAAGCCTTCTTAGTCAGCACCCGATAATATATGCACATTCATAACATCCCATATTTCTTCTTCCTGAACACTACTAAAGAAGCAAAGGGACTAGAGCTAGGTCGAAGATGCCCCAATCTCAGAAAATCCTGGATGGCCTACTCTATCTCATCATTATAGTTCTTTGGATGCCTATAAGGAGTGGTGATGACTACATTCACATGCTCCTCCAACTCAATGGTGTGCTTGAATCCCATATCTAGCAGCCTTGCTGGTGGAACATCTCCAAAAACCCCTTTATGTTGCTCCAATAGAGCTAATATGTCTGGATGTGTAGACTTAGCCTGTGACCGAGTCTCAAACATTCATAGCTCCATGGCCAACTCTATGTACCCATGTCATAGATCGGCCTCCATCCTATGAGCTGAAATAGTTTGAGGTGGATAAGAGCATATCCCCCTCAACAAAACTGGCCTCCTCTAATATTCTTACTTAGCCTAAGATAAGAGGAATATTAATTTTTCTTTTACTCTCTGTTGCATGAATAAATTAATAAAGCAGGACATGTAAAACTCCTGAAAATACTGAATAAATGAATGTGCATGTGAACAAAGATAAATCAGGGCCATGTAAATAAATCACTTGCAGGTGTGAAAGGGGTTTGAGCTGTGAGACTGGGTCAACCTTGACCAAATCTACACTGCTGCCTAGGTTCAATGTATCTCATGAAGGGACAGCACAGTTCTAGAAGGAGGCCCCTCATGTGAAAGGAGGTAACTCATTAAGGTGGTTTAGGGTTTGAAAAGGCGTTCATATTATAAAAGGAAGGGAAAGGCAGGAAGAGGAGGTTGTTGATTGATTATATTTCTGAGTATCTTGTCTTTTTAGACAAGTAATATTCTATGTTGTTTAGTGGAGAATTGTGCTACTTAGCACTTGGAGTTCCTATGCAGGGATTTCACCTCTTCCCTTGAGGATTCTTGGAGGATTATTTTCTGATTTGATCCACTATCAGGCTTGGGGCCAAGCTCTACTTCCAATTGCAGTGTAGATCTAGTGAGGGTTTGTCTACTTTTTAAGCTGCAGCAAGTTGGATTCTAGATCTGCTGAGATCTAGCTTGTATTGGAGCCTCTTCTCATGGAGTGTGTCTTTTAACCTCCTAGAAGAGTGCATCCACTGTTTTTGCTTCAGATCTATACCTTGGCAACTCACCATATATGTTATTCAATCTACAACACAATTTTCATTGAGGAACTACAGTATTTTCATTAGAGGTTATACAAGGTGTTTTGATCCCATTTTTGATGAGAGATCTCTGGTGCTGGGCTTTGCCTCTCACTTTGGTGATCCATGGATTAGCTTGTTGATCCATGTTATATTTAGATCTAATCTCTTGTAATGTAAAGTCATATTCAGAAATTTCTATATAATTTTACAGATCTGCAACTTAAAAATTAGATCTACTCTTGTTTATGCATGATTTGGTCAAAACCCCAAGGGGATCTTGTAAATAAGACTATCTATTTTCCAAATCTGAAATGGATCTGATGTTTTCTCCACAAATTTGTCCTGGATCTGAGTTGTAATATTCAGCTACTACAAATCCTCAAAATAACGTTGTTAAGCCATTTTGGAAGTTTATATATGTGTTGAAGCCTTCTTTTCTGAAGATCTCTTGCTCTATTGTCTCATGTATTCTACTGTATATTGAAAGAGATTAATTGTAATCCTAATTTGCTACTGTATAATCATAAGTTGATAGTATTTGATGGCCTCCTTCTCATACTATCCAATACTGCGTTATTTCCAAATCAGTTTTTTGTGCATAGCTATAGCCCCTCTTGTAGGGTGTTTTTCAGCTAGACTAGGTGGTGGGAGATCTATTTACCACACCTAGTTTGATTTGTTTTTGCTCCCCTTTTGGATCTAGACTCTAGATCTGTTTATCTAAGGGATCCAAGGGCTGTAAACTCATTTCTATACATAAATCTCCCAGGAGTGTGTTATTTTAGCAGCCTTTTTGTGCTATTATGGATTTGGAATATTATAGTGGTATCAGAGCTCCTTTCTTGGCACAGCCTGTGCTTTCCTTGGAGCATCACAGCCATGTTGCATTCAGAAGAAGATGAACCTCTTACTAAGAGGGAGAATATGTATCATAACAGAAGTCGTAAGAAGTATGATTATACTACTGATGATCAACACAAGGGTAAAGCCCCTAATACTTCAAGTGACAAATAAGGAGAAGAGTTTGCAAGAAGTATTTTGGTGGCCATTCAAGATCTTTCCAAAGAGATCAAAGATATGATGATGGAAATAATGAGGGAATATCCTGGGATATTTCATCTGAGGGAAAGCTCTGACATGTCTCATCACTGGACTGGTCAACCAGTGAACTAGCCACAAGTCCCACATGCTTCACAACGCTTCACTATGCCTACCTTCTTGGCTATGGAAAATGAAGGACCACAAGAGCAAGATTCCCTTGAAGATTACTTTGTGGATTATGATTCTTAGAGTCAGATATTGAAGGACCACTTGAGTTTCCAAGATTTTTTTCACCTCAAGGACAGAAGAAGACCAAGGCAGCAGTATAGAGATGGTAGGTTATTTCATAATCAGGATAGACACCACTCTATGGGCAGATTATTTTTGCCCAAATTTGATGGATCATCCTCGATTTCTGCCAAGGCATGGGTAGAAAACCTGGATATTTACTTTTAGTTGAACAAAGTCCCTGATATTGAAGCCATCAAGACTGCAGCGCTGAACTTTGAAGGTGAAGCACACAATTGGTGGTTCCATGGGCTGTCTACATTGGGACATATCAATGTGACTACCTATTCTGAGTTTACTATAATACTGGTGGAGAGATTTGACAAGAAGGATCCTGAAGCACCCTTCATAAGCCTTGCAAAGCTGAAGCAATCAGGGGATGCAAAGACTTATATCTCTGATTTTTTGATATTATCAGTCATGGCCCCTAATCTATCTGTAGCAAGGAGGGTCTACATGTTCATTGATGGCCTGGAGGAACCTTTGCATGGGTTGGTTAAGTCTACCAAGCCCATCACTTTGCATGATGCCATTGAGAGGGCTACAGACCTCCAAGATGCCTTGCCAAAAGCAAATGCAACTTTCCAGAGCAAGGCCCCTCACTTTTCTAAGGGGAAAGAAGGAAAATTTTATCCTTCCAAGGAGAGCTCTTTGAAGAAACCTCTTGATATTGAACTCAGGAGGGAGTTATAAAGAAGAGATTTTGTTTCACCTGCCAAGAGTCATGGACACCGGGACATAGATATGCTGCTGGGAAAGCACACTACATAGAAGTCTTCTCATATTTTGAGGAGGAAGATGGAGATGATGAACCTAGGAGGGGTCGCAGTGCTGATAATGATGAGGAAGATCAAACACCATCCGGAGAGGGGCATAGAGCCTTTGCTCCAATAAGTGGGACTCTTGCATCTTTGAGAGGAGTGCCTAAGTACTTGACCCTAAGAGTACAAGATTCAGTCATGAATCAGAAAGTATCTGTCCTAATTGACAGTGGGGAAACCCACAACTTTATTGATGTTCATCTTGTGCAAAGGAGAGCAATCCCCACTGATACTTTTGAGGGATTTTCTATTTTGGTCTCAGGAGATAGCACCATGCAATGCATGCAATATTCTCCCTCACTCTTTGTCACTATGGGATCCTACACTCTGGTGGATCACTTCTTTGTAGTTGACATACCAGACACCAACATCATTTTGGGTGTCCAATGGTTGATTACCTTGGGGAAGGTTACCACTGATTGGAAAGCTTTGCAGATGGAGTGGGTGAACTTGAAGAGTGGGAAACCAAAAATGATTCAAGGCATGCACACTTATCCTTCACCTAGTACTTCCACACAAACAAAAAATATGCATTTTTGCAGTGGAAGTAGGGATCTCACAGTCCCTTCTCTCATGTTCATGAGGATGCTGCAAGGGACATTCTTATCTAGTGGTAAGCCACCTGGAATGCCATCAGATTCAGATCTTGTGGTAAAAGCCTCACAAATTTCTACTCCAAATCTAGATCCAGGAAAGATTGGAGCAATGAGAGACCAAGTTACAGTGCTGGAGGGCTTGGGGTAGCCCAAGAATGAGGGGGATATTCTTCCTACATCACTATCGCTCTCTCACTTTTATGAATCTGCGCTGTGGGAGGAGAAGAATGGGAGGATTGGCCTTCCAACAAAGAAATTTGGCATGAGAAATTTCAAAGAGGAGATCAAAAATATGAGAAGAACTTCCATGGATGTATCAACAATGCTATCATTGTTGAGCAGTGTGGATCTGTATTGGAAATCTCAACTGCTTGTAGAGTATTCCAAAGATATCCACACAGGTATGATACTAGATGGCATGCAGCAAGAAGAGGGCTACTTAGTCCAAGGGGGAGTAATCTATTATTATGGTAAGGTCTTCTTGGCTAGAGCTTCCAAGCTCAAGCAGAAGATCCTACAAGGAGCACATGAGAAATTCTTCCTCAGCCATATGCATTCAATGAAGATCTATACACTCATCATGAGGAGTTTTGATTGTGAAGGCATGAGAGAGGAATTACATCTGCACTTTCAAGAGTGCAATAGCTATGGAGGATTAGTGCAGCCAATGGACTCTTTTCAAGAGTCATATCATCCATCTCTTCCTTTGCTTGAGAGGAGGGAAATGCTCATGCACAACTCCATGGGTATGAAGGACTATGATGGTAAAGGATCTGATCATGCCAAGAAAGTTGTATTTTCTTATTTATTACATTCCTTTGCCATGTTTTTGCATGATATGACTCCTAATGGGAGTGAGGGATCATGTGGATCTCATGGTTTTTGGTGGGCTGATAGAGATGTTGAACTTTCCCACTCCCTTATTATGCAAAGGGAGATTCCTTTTCATGACAGGTGTTTTCCAAAGGCACCAAACTTACCTATCATCTTCATCCATGTTAAGGTGACTCATGCAGCAATTGTGAGGTGGAAATGCCACTTACCACACCTTGAT
This sequence comes from Pinus albicaulis, assembly GCA_034641835.2. Taxonomy (NCBI): domain Eukaryota; kingdom Viridiplantae; phylum Streptophyta; class Pinopsida; order Pinales; family Pinaceae; genus Pinus; species Pinus albicaulis. Next base: position 48,025 of record JAXQQM020076385.1, read on the forward strand.
CTCATGTAGGCAGGTGATGCATTGCGCTGGCATCGCATGTGGATTTTGACGCACCTCCTGAAGTTCAGATTTCAGTTTGCATATATGTAGTCTTGCTTCCATACTTGGATGATATAGTTGTACTATTTATGGGATTGTATGGACAGGAGATGGGCAGCTTGTATGTACCACATGGTTTGGAACTTCTACATGTACCTCATGATACATGTTTTATATGGAGCATTGCTCTAGCCATGTTTATTTCTATTGATTTTTTCACTCCTGGGGGGATGGACTATGCACATCATATGTTGACCTTGAAGGAACAATTCATGATGTATTAGCTTGATGAGCACTTGGCTTATGATGAGGACTTGATCCTTGATGATGACATCAATGGAGGAGGAGAAGTACAATAGCTCTTAGCCTATCAGTTGCTTGAGGACAAGTGAAATTTTGGAGGGGAGGATTGTAATATTCCTACTTAGCCTAAGCTAAGAGGAATATTCATTTTTGTTTTACTTTATGTTGCATGAATAAATTAAAAAAGGAGGACATGTAAAACTCCTGAAAATACTGAATAAATCAATGCCCATGTGAACAAAGATAAATCAGGGCCATGTAAATAAATCACTTGAAGGTGTGAAAGGGGTTTGAGCTGTGAGACTCGGTCAACCTTGACCAAATCTACAGGGTTGCCTAGGTTCAATGTATCCCATGAAGGGACAGCGCAGTTCTAGAAGGAGACCCCTCATGTGAAAGGAGCTAACTCATCAAGGTGGTTTAGGGTTTGCAAAAACTTTCATCTTATAAAAGGAAGGGGAGGGCAGGAAGAGGAGGTTGTTGATTGATTATATTTCTGAGTATCTTGGTTGTTTAGACAAATACTATTCTCTATTGTTTAGTGGAGAATTGTGCTACTTAGCACTTAGAGTTCCTATGTAGGGATTTCACCTCTTCCCTTGAGTATTCTTGGAGGATTATTTGTTGATTTGATCCACTATCAGGCTTGGGGACAAGCTCTACTTCCAATTGCAGTGCAAATCCAGTGATGGTTTTTCTGCTTTTATAAGCTGCAGCAAGTAGGATTCTAGATCTACAGAGATCGAGCTTGTATTGGAGCCTCTTCTCATGGAGTGTGTCTTTTAACCTCCTGGAAGAGTGCATCCACTATTTGTGCTTCATATCTGTATCTTGGAAACTGGCCATCTATGTTATTCAAGCTACAACGCAATTTTCATTAAGGAACTGTACTATTTTCATTAGAGGTTCTGCAGGGTGTTTTGATCCCATTTTTGATGAGAGATCTCTAGTGTTGGGCTTTTCCTCTCACTTTGGTGATCCATGGATTAGCTTGTTGATCCATGTTCTATTTTGCTCTGATCTATTGTAATGTAAATTCATCTTCAGAAATTTCTGCAACATTTTACAGATCTGCAACTTAAAACTCAAGCCTACTCTTGTTTATGCATGATTTGGTCAAAACCCTAATGGGACCTTGTAAATAAGACTATCTAGTTTCCAGATCTGAAATGGATCTGATGTTTTGTCCACAGATCTGTCCTAGATATGAGTAGTAATATTCAGCTGCTCTAGCTCCTCAAAATAACGTTGTTAAGCCATTTTGGTAGTTTATATATGTGTTGCAGCCTTCTTTTCTGAAGATTTCTTGCTCTTTGTCTCATGTATTCTACTGTGTATTGAAAGAGCTTCATTGTAATCCTAATTTGCTAATGTATACTCATAAGTATTTGATGGCCTCCTTCTCATACTGTCCAAAACTGCATTATTTCTGAAGCAGTTTGTTGTGCATAGCTACAGCCCCTCTTATAGGGTGTTTTTCAGCTAGACTAGGTGGTGGGAGATCTGTTTACCACACCTAGTTTGATTTGTTTTTGCTCCCCTTTTGGATCTAGACTCTAGATATACTAAGCTAAGGGATCCAAGGGCTGTAAACTCATTTCTGTACATCAATATCCTAGGAGTGTGTTATTTCAGTAGGCTTGTTGTGTTATTCCAGATTTGCAATATTACACCTCCCATCAGGTCCTTTGAACTCCATCTCCAACTGCTATCAATCAGTGGTGACCTTCCCCAGCATATAAAACCACTGAACTCCTAGCACCACATTAGTGTCCAAAATATCAAATACAAAGAAATTATCTATGAGAGAATAGATCCTCATCTAGAAGGTCAATCCCAGAACATATCTAGTTCACTGCATTGTCCGAGCTCTTGGTATCAAGACTAAGAATCCCTCAAATGTAGTTGTTGTATACATCTATGCTCCACCATTTGTGTGTCAATAAAATTGTGAGTTTCCCCATTATCAATAAAGACTAACACAGGCTACCCCTAAATGTCCCCCATGACTCGAAGTGTCAGGTACTTCGGCACACCGTGAAGTGAAGAAAGTACTCCTCGAGCTGGATAAAACAGCCCTCTACCCTATGGGGGTGGTGGTAGTCCTCCTAAGCCTGATGGACCTCCATCATCCCTCATCCCCTCTAATATCTCAGGATCCTCTACTTCTGGATCACTATCAGAGAACACCTCAAAGAAATGGGCCTTCCCCTTGCTACACTTGTGCCCTGGTGCAAAAATATCCTAGCCCATGAAGCATAATCTTCTCCTCCTGAGATCCCTTTGTGTTTCATCATCCAACTAACCATGCCCTCCATCTCTTTGTGGTGGTCTCACATCTCTATTTCCCTTGTCGATTGTGGGTCTCGAGGAAACAAAGGCCTTGTTCTTTGACATTGCATCAATCATATCTCTAGCTCAAGAGGAGGAATCGTGTAATGATGTGGGCTTATATGCCCTCACCCATCCCTGCAATGGCTCAGCAAGTCCTTCTACAAATAGCATGATCAACTCACTCTCCGAAATATCTATCACCATCACGGCTAGTCTCTGGAACTCATTAATGTATGCCTCTGTGTTGCCTATATGCCTCAAGTGGACCAACTCTCTAAAATGCAACTTAGGATCCTTCCTCTCAAATCTCTCCAACAACCTCTGGGTGAACTCCTAGTATGAATTGATATGAATATGACCCAGTGTAATCAATTCATGGTAACACCATTCGTCGGTATCTCCCTCTAGGTGAATAGTGGCAAAGCTTATGGAATATGCTTCCTTCATGGGGTTCAAATCACAATATGTATTGAGCTTTTTTATCCATTCCCGTGTTGAACTCTTTGAACTCCCATAAAAATTTGGAAGTGTAACCTTCCCCACAAACCTTTGCACCTCATAGCTGGATGATCCTCTTCTAGAATAATGGCCAACCCCTATGGTATTTCTTTCCTTTAGGTGAATAAATTCATTAAAGGACATTGCCGATCGTATTAGGGCATCCAACCCCTCATATTAATCTATGCCTGAGGCCACTGAATTCACTAAATCATCGATTGGTTTTGGCTCCCTCTCAGGCTCTGGTTGCTCTACAAAATTTGATATCAAGGGTCTGCCATTCTGCTCACGTTGTGGGGTATGTGGAAGCTAAAATGTACAGCTACCACTAGCTTTGGAACCCCCATCACCATGAGGTTCTTTTTCGCCATCCTCTCTAGCACCCATATGCAAAAACATCATCTACTACATCATGCCTACCATAACCTATCCTTTTCTCACAATCTTTTTATTGGTTCTGATAAGCTAGTCCAAAATCTTCTCTAGGTCCCGCTACCTAGGCTGCTCCCACTCATTGTGCTGGCCCATTCCTTCCCTTCTAGCTTCGACTTCTATGTCAGAAAATGATTCTACGTTATCTATTCTTCAATGACCTCTTCCTCTGCCTCTGCCACGACCTCTATGCAAGACAACTCCTTGGTACCTTTGTGGCATTACCTGTTCCTGTTACCAACACTTGCCAAGAACATGCTATGATACCATTTTAGTATTCCAAATATAAAATTTACAGTAATATAAAGAACATGCAATAAATCAGACATAAAAATTTCACTCCAGTAACATAGATACCAAGAATATGTCATAAATGCTCAATTTTATTAATAAAATATTGTCAATGTAAAAAATGAACGAGGAACATGGAAAGCTACAGACCTCAAACGAAAAAATTATTGACTGACACAGCTGATGCTCCTTTTATCCTCTGGAAGACTATAATCACCTATTTTCTACGACTTCTTGCTGATTTCAGCACTAAATTTTCCCATTGAATAGTGCTCATAAATTTCTAGGAATTTGGGAAGGTGATCCTTGCCAAAAACCCAGAAAAACCCACAATGCTCTCCTCCAAATTCCAATATTCAAAATTGGACCTTCCTATGCTTGTCCCAACTCTAATTTTGAAATATGTCGGTGTAGATGCCACTAAAGATTTCTGCACTCCAAAACACCAGAAAACCTCCAAAAATAATCCTCCAACCAATCCCTGAGCTCCTCAACTCAGAATACGCTGGAAAATACCCCCACCGAATTTTTCTCACAAGATGATTGCACAGTTACTAGGTGAGTGATGCAGTCTCTAAAGAGATGATACAAGGGACAAAATATCACTAATCTTGTAAGGAATGAGTTTGCTCCAAAACTCTGGAAATCCACCACTAACTCGTCTTATATCTAATACAAAATATTTCCTTCACCACACAACACTAACACAACAACTACCTTCTTCCACTATGCATTCACAACTTCTATTGTGTCCCCTGCTTCTCGAGAACAACATGGAAACTATAATTGCCTCAATGAATCACAAGACTGGAGAAATACCCTCCTTGGGTGGCACTCAAACTCCACCAGAGAAGGGGGTGAGCTTCTCTCCTTTGGAATATCTTGCGCTAAACATCACAATGTTTGGCTTAGCTAAATAGCTAAGCCAATTCAAAAATCAGAATGAAAATGATGCCTAAGCCTTCCTCAACCCTTCATTTTATAACATTTCATCATGCAAAATTCTCTGCCCAATCCATTCATTCTGATTTACCTAAGGGAAATGGATTTACCTTTCTTCCCCAATAACCTATTGTTACAGGTCGTTTTGGGCATCACCCTAAAACATAGATCAATATTCATCAAGGTCTATCATACTCTAAATTGGTTGCTACATTCCCTAAACAAGGCATCACATTTATGGTCTTCCTTCATGAAAGTTTATCTTCTTATATGCCAGTTGAATTTCCCTATCAAGCTATCAAAGAACCCCTAGACAACTATAACTACTTTGCAGAGCATATACTCCCATTGAAGGCTACGTTGTAGAGTATCTAGGCCCACTTCAAAGTGCACTGGCCGACTGGGACCGAATTTCTCATTAGATTCCAAGAATATCCCCAACTTCTAGTGACTTCTAGAATTTCTTCTAGCTCTCACCTCATCTGATAGCCTCGAATTTCAAACCCATGAAGACATTAAACCTCTTCATCCATTTTTAGGAATTTAGTTCAATGATTCATTTATTTCAAACTACCTTAATCTACATATAAATAGAGCATTGAACATAGTGCACAAGGGAGCAAGAATTTGTGTTAAGTAGAGTTATGTTGATAAGATATAAAATCTTGTAGGTGTGTGCATGTACTATGATGCTACTGGATTGTTTATGCTATATGTGATGAGGATGGGACTCAAGCTGCATGAGTGACAAGAAATCAATCAATCGGTTGTAATCTTCCTTCTAATTCATATAAAGATATTTTTTCCTTTCCCAATATACATGTCAATATGTTATATGTGTATTACTAAGTTTAATCGATTGAATTTGTTTAATTTGAATAGATTGTGTTGCCTTTATGTTGTTTTATGTCTTTCTTTTTCCATGGCAGGTATCAATCAAGCAAGTTAAGTTGGATTCAGAGAAATGAAAGCGACAAAGGGTGGTGAGGGAAAGAGAAGATATTACAATTAGGTTTCTCTCCCTTTATCTATTCACATTAAGGAAAAGATCAGATGTATTTCGTTTTGTTGTTCTAAGTGCTCAGCCCTTGTTTAAACTTAGAGCGCGGGGGGGGTGGTGAATCAGTTTAACACATTCATGGTCTTTTAGAACTTTCTTTTACACTTATTTTCACTTTCATTTCATGATCAACTTAACGTATAACAGAACAATAATCTTAATAAGTGATTAATAGGTATTAAGCAGATTAAACACATAATATCAACACATAATCATCATGTACATAGACAACATATATAAGTGGAAACCCATAAGGGAAAAAACCACATCTTATTATTGTTGTGATGCAAATGGAAACTCCAACTCCCTCTCACCACTAATTTTTTGTAGGCTCCAACCTATAGGAGGCTACTACCTCAATTCTGCAAGCTAAAACTTGGAAGGAAGCTCCAACTCCCATCTATTTTCTGTAGGCTACAACCTACAGGAGGCTCCTACCTCAGCCAGCTACAACTGGACATCTCTCAAGCTACCACTTCAAACGGAAGCACCAACTCCCTCACTCTACAATAAGATCATATGTTGATTTACCTGGATATTAGCTATGTTTTCCTCCTTCTTCATTTTTGTCCTTTAAGCCTTAATATCTTCTTTAACACATCTCTGGATCTTCACAGTTTCTCTATCCGCTCCTTCTTCATCTTACACTCTCTCAGCTCTTTCTCCATTCTCTTAATATTTATGCATATGCTGGTAACATTATCTATAGAAATCAACTCATAATTGTTTTCATTCCATAGGGAATTCGAAATGAACAGGTATGACTCTTTGCCTTCCCCCTTCTCATTTTCTTGTCTAGCACATTCAGAATAATATAACAGTATGTATACATTTTAGTATTACAGAGGATTTTTTCTTTGCCTACGGAGACTTGCCTTTGCATCACATAAAATAAAAAATAATCAATGAATTTATATTTGCAGTTACAACAAGTATATTTCACTCAGCCCTTTCAACTCTTAGCTCGTTGTCCATTTGTCCTTTATGCTATTGTCACTATATTTTCTGTTTCTGCAGTTTCATCATATCAGTTCTTCTTCTTCTATTTCCTATGTATTTTGAGCTGCGTTCACTCACACTTTGATTGTAAATTTTCATTATGCATATCCACATACACATCATCCTTTCATCGAATTAATGGTCATTACACTCCGCCTCTTTTAACTTCCCAATCTGATGGAATTCACACACCAGGTTGCATGTTATTTAATTTTTTCCAACCAAAGCGAAATAGGTGGTTTTAGAATGCCATGATTCACCCTCTTAACACTATCATGTTATTTTCACCTTTTACCACTTATCCTCCAAAAGATGTGCGAAACAACAACTTACCAGTTATCTAATCCTGCCTTCAGTATTCTGCGGATTTCAAAATATATTCCACTATCTTTTAAGACTGTATTTAAATATATTCGTTCTATAACCATATACGCCTTTAATACATAATACCCTTGTAAATTTTTCATTTTCGTCAATCTTGCACACTTATCGATGCCCAAATTAACACTTCTAATCGGCATTGTACATCTCTACTCCGCGATCCAACGGTTATCGCTTCATCGTGACTTACGTTTCTTCTTAACTCACAGCCGCAACTGCATAACACTGTTTTGTATAGGATTGGGTCCTTTTTCATATTTTCAGGTCTTTCCTTTGTAACCCGAGTCAACCTCTACTTCCATGGTTTTCTTCATAAAAACATATAGCCCCGGACTTGAAATACTTCAGATTTTAACTTTGAACTGTATCGTGTCCGATATCATATCGTATTTCAGAATATCAATGTTTTATGTTATACTCCCCTTTTTCACCTCCTATGCAATTTAACACTGGAAAGGCTTTACATTAGGATTTGAAATCCTTTGAATAATAGTTCTGAGTTGCATCGCATCCGGCCCCTTTATCACACTATAGCGTTTATGAGTGCTATCTCTTCTGAGTTTTGTGATCTTTGATATGCGATGAACTTCACATCGCCGATTCGCATCACCACTTCGCACGTCCTGTGACCACTGTGTTTAAGTGATTTCTCTCCTGCCCTGATTGTGATATGAAATGGTAATATCGCATCACAATATCAGCTATCAAAATATCATTTACCACACTGTGCGAACTCATATCATATGCGATATGAGATATGCGATCACATCGCATCGCTTCGCATATTAAAAAAATTACCTTGTGACTTGCGATTTCAATCTCTGTCGATGTGATCGTCACCATTGATCTACCCAAATCTATGGTCCTTACTACTGCTAGCAGTTCTGATTGGTTTCTACCTTGCTTACCTTGCGATGAATCTTGTCCATTCATTTCTTTCCTTTGTTGTTGTGATCTCATCATGACCGTCCATTCACCTCACTTGGAATTCTTCAAATATTTCTTTGCCTTAGTCTATTTTCCATTTGTTTATGCTATCCCGCTCTGTGACACCAGTCCCTCCACGCTACTCCTCCTGAGCTTGTTCTGTATTCTAAGTGTGTTGATCTCTCCTGAGCTTGATCTTCTATTCTCTATTCACTCCAACTTAGGATTCTTTCACTTTATGCACACCTTTTCTTCTTCTCTGTTGCCTTTGCTACCTTTGCTGCTTTATTAGCTGCATTCTCTCTGCTTTAGGTTAAGCTTCTATTGATGCTCTTTTTCCTCTATTGTGATACTCCTTTCTACTCCTTTTCCATCAATGAAAATATTTCCAACAGTCTCTCCCTTTGGCATTGATGGCAATACTCCAATGCTTCCTCCAGGACTTCCTCTGTTTGCTTTTCAGAAGACCCTTTCTTATTTTTCTTTCTTTTCCTTGCCCTTTGACATCAATGACAAAGGGTTTCTCATTTCCCAATGTATTTTATATCTTTTCATTTCCTTTGATCTTGAGGACCTGATCCATGAACTGCTCCATTGTTATAGATCTTTGATGACAATTTATTGACTGCTCTCCCCCTGGAATGATGCTTTCTTGTCTGATATTGACTATCACTTGTCTTCTGCACTAATCCTATTTCTTGTATGCAACCCTTTTTTTCTCATTTCTGATCATGTTAGAGAGTAACATCTGTAGACACTACCCCTAGCTTGTCTCTTAGATATTCGAATGGTTCTTTAGCAAGAGGTTTTGTGAATATGTCTACTATTTGTTCCTTAGTTGGTACATATTCCAACTTCACTAATTTCTATGCTACTTGTTCTCTGAGGAAGTGGTACTTTATTGGGATGTGCTTTGTTTTTTAATGAAGTACAGGATTTTTTGATATACTTATTGCACTTGTATTGTCACATTTGATAGAAATGGGTTCATCAATTCTTACCTTCATGTCTTGGAGAGTTTGTTTCATCCACATTACTTGTGTGCAACATGCTGCTGCTGCTATGTATTTTGCTTCTGCTGTAGATAGAGAGATAGAAGTTTGCTTCTTGCTTAGCCATGCCACCAGACTTTTTCCCAAATAAAATGCACCTCCACTTGTGCTTTTCCTGTCATCCACACAGCTGGCCCAATCTGCATCTGTGTATGCTGTCAATGTGAAGCTTTTTCCTTTTGGATACCATAGGCCATAATGTGAAGTTCCTTGTAGATATCTAAATATTCTCTTGATTGCAAGTAAATGATTTTGTTTTGGTGCTGCTTGATATCTTGCCACAAGTCCTACTACCAACATAATGTCTGGTCTAGAAGCAGTTAGGTATAGCAGACTTCCTATCATGGATCTGTAAAGTTTTTGATCTACATCTGTTGATCCATCATTAGCACATAGTTTTCATCTACTGATCATGGGAGTTGACACAGGTTTGCAGTCTTCCATTTGAAACTTTTTCAACATTTCTCTTAAGTATTTTTCTTGTGAAATGAATATTCTTGTGTTCTTTTGTTGAATTTGAAGTCCTAAATAGAAGGTAAGATCTCCAATCATTGACATCTCAAACTCTAATTTCATTTCTTCAGCAAATCCTTTTGCTAACTCATCTTTGTTGCTTCCAAACATGATGTCATCTACATACACTACTACAATTAAGAGTTCATTTTCATTAGCCTTTATGTACAAATTGTTGTCTACTCCTCCTTTCTTGAACCCTTGTTTTTGCAAGTATTTGTCCAACCTTGAATACCATGCACGAGGAGCTTGTTTCAGACCATATAAGGCTTTCTTTAATCTACACACATAGTCATGTTTATCTGTTAATGAGAATCCTTTAGGTTGTTCCATGTGGACTTCTTCCTTTAGATCGTCATTCAGGAAGGTGGACTTTACATCCATTTGATATACCCTGAAATCATGATAGCATGCAAAGGCCAAAAACATTCTGATTACTTCCATTCTGGCTACAGGGGCAAAGGCTTCATCATAATCAGGTCCTTCAATTTGAGAATATCCCTTTCATACAAGTTTGGCTTTATTTCTGATTACCTGCCCTTTTTCATTCATCTTATTCTTGAATATCCATTTTGTGCCAATGATATTTTTCCCAGTGGGTGTTCGAATTAATTCCTAGGTATTGTTCTTCTCAATTTGTTCTAGTTCTTCATTCATATAATTTACCCAGTTTTTGTCTTTTCTGGCTTCTTTGAACTTCTTTGGCCCTATTTGAGATAGCATGGCTAGGTATACTTCTTCTGTCTGTTCAGCAAGTTGTCTTCTTGTCTGGACTCCCACACTCTTGTCCCCAATGATTTGATCTTCCGGATGGTTCTTTTGAGTGTATCTTGAGGGACCTTTTGAATTTAATTTAGTATCTTTTGTTGTCTTGCTATGTTCATCATTATCTTGGTTCTCAGCCTCATGATCATCTAGAGGATTGGCGCAGCTTGTGTTTCTTGTTCTGTTTGGTAGATCTTCATCAACTCTTACATCAATTCTTTCCACAATTTTGTGCAGTCTTTTGTTGTAACACCTGTAACCCTTACTCTTGGATGCATATCCGAAAAATATTCCTTCATCAGCTCTTGCATCAAGCTTCCCCAGTTTTCAATCATTATTTTTATGACACACTTGCTTCCAAAGACTCTAAAGTGCTTGATTGATGCTAGTTTATCATGCCATAATTCGTAAGGAGTGTTATCACAATTTGGTCTTAGATTAGCTTTGTTGAGAATGTGAACAGATGTGTGTACTTATTCTACCCAATAGGTTTGGGGAATGTTACTTTCTTGCATCATGGCTCTGGAAATCTATTTTACTGACCTGTTTTGTCTTTCTGCCACTCCATTCTGTTGAGGTTTACCTGCAATTGTAAACTATTGTTTTATCCCATGTTCATTGCATAGATCTGCAAAAATCATAGTTTGTGAATTCATCTCCTATGTCTGATCTGATGCATTTTAGCTTACATCTTGTTTGATTTTCTTCCAATGCCTTGAATATATTGAATTTCTCAAGTGCTTCAAATTTATATTTGAGAAATGCCACCCACATCAATCTGGTAAAATCATCTATTATTAGCATGAAATAAGATTCTCCACCTGGTGCATTAGTTCTTGAAGGTCCACATAGGTCCATGTGTACAAGCTGAAGTGGCCTACTTGTAGATAGTTCATATTTGGTCTTGAAAGATGTGTGGGTCTGTTTGCCAAATTGGCAAGATTTACAAATGGTATTTGGAGGCTTCTTTATTGCTGGCATATCTCTGAGTGCATTCTTCTTGCTCAGACTGATGATGTGGTCAAAGTTTAGGTGTCCCAATCTTCTATGCCATAACTATGATTCATCAAGATTTCTTATGTGGCATGCTTCATTCTCTTCTTTCACTATATAGACATTACTTTTTGTTCGAACACCTTTGATAAATGTCTTTCCTATGGTGCTCGATCTTACTTCATAGTCTTGGGCTCTAAAAAGGACCTCACAGCCTTTATCACACATTTGACTGACTCTTAGACGATTGGCTTTCAGCCCATCCACAAATAGTACATATTGAGCCTTTTCTCTTCCATTATTCAGACTGAATAAGCCTTTTCCTTTGATTTTCCCTGCTTTATCATTGCCGAATGTTAAATTCCCAGATTTCTTTTCATCAAAGGTTACAAACTTTCTTCGATCTCCAAACATATGCTTTGAACATCCACTATCTAAATACCATTATCTTTTCTGATCTTGAGCTATTAGAGCCAAGTCACACTTATTCAACTTCTTTTTCCACTACATGCATGCTTCTGTTTGGTACCTTTCCTGAGAAGATGGACCACATTCTCTGAGAGGACATTTGTGACACTTGTGCCTGATTTCATGGCAATCAAAGCATTTTATTATGTTTCTGAATGGATTATGTACACGAGTGAATTAACCATTGTTCATCAATCTCCTTGAGTTTTCATGCATCAGATTTTGTCCATTTGCTCTGCACTCCATGAATTTATGGCCATACCCCTTACAATAAAAACAATACCCATGGAAACGATTAGTGTACCTGGTGAAGGGTTGCCCTCTCCATTTTTTTGCTTGAGGTATTATTTTCATTTTCTGCATCCTTTTATGGTTGGAATCGATTCTCTTTGTCTAACAGTATGCAACAATATGTCCCAGTTTGTGGCATGAAAAACAAGTGAAATTTCTCATAGGACAAAAGAATCTTCTTTGACGGCCTCTGAATTTTCCATATTCAGGAGTGTAAGAGATTTTTCCAGCTGACTTTTTATTGATTTCTTTCTTTGTTATTTGAGATTCCTTCTTGTTTTTTTACGCAATGGCAGTTTTTTATATTTGTTTGGGTGCAAATTTGTTTTGTTTAATTTCGTTGTAGTAGTTACCCAACTATTTAATTTGTCAATCCGAGGTTCGTAGGCTTACGAGACACATGCACTATAAGTGCAAAGGATCGAAGTGGAACTAATTTAATCTAAATTAATGAAATCAAATTAATCTAGAAAGGCATTGAAACACTAACTAGGAAAGCAAGAAATTGCATAAAGGAAAAGCAATACAACATGTGAAGAATTGAATGAAAAACAAATATACATGTGAGCTCACAACAATAAAGCTATCTCCAATTATATTACAAGAATAAAATTACAAATCATGAACTCAAAACTCTAAAAAAAAATCTATCTCTCTATTCTCAAAAACTATCAACTAATCAACTTTTCCATTCCTTTATTATAAGACTATCTCTTCAAACTAAAAACTATTTCTCCATTATATCAAAATGAAGAGAGATCACTCTCTTATATACATGAGGAAGATAACCATCTCATAATTACATATCCAATATTCTCTCAAGCACTCTCAACTAATTTCCCATTATTACAAGATATTATCCCTTTGAATCCTCCACACATCTCTCACATATCTTGGGTAAGATATGCCAACCAAATCCTCCATGATCCTCTCCTTAGGAATAGACTTGAATAATTATCTCCTTAATATGGTGGAGGAGATATTTGAGACGTATCTTGGAATTAATCCTTCACATATTTCCTACACATTACAAAGCTCACATATTCTTGAGATATATATATATAAACATGTATATTTTCTAATATTTAATCATAAATTCACTTATAATACAAAAATGAATAAAATGGAAAATAAGAAGGTGAAACCCAAATGTATTTATGAAAATGATATGATAAAAGGTTAATGGAATGATGAAATGTAAGGAATAGTGAAGGAAAAGGTGGATAAAAATATGACATTTATGAGTCCCAACATCCTCCCCAACTGAACTTGTTGCATGTCCTCATGCAACCATGCATGGGTCTCTTTTAAGAACATTTGGCATCTTGAACTTTGGCTTTACATGATGATGTCTTTTAATAATGAATGTTTCCAGGATATGTGAAAGACATGAGTAACAACTTACATTTTCTTATGGTTGGTTCTTGTGTAACAACCATGAATACAAAGAATGTTGGTTCTTGTGTCAACAACATTCATTTCGTTTTCTGTTCTCTTTTCTTTTGGTTGGTTCTCATGAATACAAAGAATGTTGGTTCTTGTGTTAACAACATTCATTTCGTTTTATGTTCTCTTGCTGCAATAATAATGTAAACATTCACTGGAAATCATAATGTGCATAAGAAAGCCCTTTTGTAATATTAATGAAGCATGCCAATATGTATTTTAATGCGTATGAAGCAAAGTGCAACAAAGTATCGTTGGAAAATAAATGTTGGTGAATGGTAAATGAGAAAAAAATGGAGTGATAGTGGTGAAGAAATGGAATCATGGTAGTGAATATGTAGCGAATATAGTCCCCCCCCCCCCAACTGAATTGGTTGCAACTTGACATGGCTCATGAAAGGAAATATAGCATGGTGAGGGAATTTTCCAAAATATTCAAGTTAGCATATAAGGAATTGCATGATTAAAGATTAGAAAACAACATACCTCTACTTACCCAAGAATGATGAACTATGCAATAGGAATGTAGCTGTTGCTGCTGCTGCTGGATCAGTAAAATGTGATTGATGTTGTTGTAACTGGATCTGGGAAATGAAGGAATCTGAACTGTTGATGCTGAATCATAGAAAAGATAAAGGCTGAAAGTGGAACTGTGGTACTCTCGTCGATCAGAATTCATGCTGCGGTAACTGCTGAGGGAGTCGTGAAAGAGTGTATAGTCTTCACCCGCTACAAAACTGATGGTACAAGTCTAATCATGCGAAAGAATGTGTTGATGTCGAGCATGAAAAGAGATCATTGGATTACCGGCCATTGATGCATGCCGTTAACCAATGCGAGGCAAACTCACCATTGATGTCAATGAGTGCCAAGGTACCCGAGTACATCTTGCGAAATGCGAATAGAGGGGTTGACGTCGAGCCATTTGCAAGATCTGACGATCAAGGGACATTGATGTATTCCCATGATTGTCAGTGAGAGAACTTGCCATTGAGGCATGCAAGTCTCAAGGTACCCAAAATGAACTCTAGTCTATTTCCCAGATAAGGTGTTGATGTCGATGGGGCAAGACTTGTTGAAAGGCGGGCCTTAAGGAATCCCATATCAGTCAACGCGAGTTTGTACAAAAAGATTTGGTAGGACTATAAATGGAAAGAACTCATGGGTAAGCAGTGTGGATCAGCATGGCTAAGAAAACAAGGCAATGTAATCATGGAAAGGGAATGAGTTTTATTCAGAAGGAAAACTAGAAGGAAAAAATAAACTGAAAAGGATAAAGGAATGTATGCGATTCAGAAAAATAGGCATGCATGAAGTCGTGAAAGATAAAGAAATGGAAGATGGGCTGCAACATAAAGATGGTCTAGGCGTTTGGAAGGAAAAATTTGAGTAATCATGTCATGATGCCAAAAATGTTTTTGTGTAATGGTAAATGTCATGATATGTGCTGTGATCTCTAAAGATCTCGCCTTCATGATTGTCTTTAATACCTCGCATAAAAATTGTCACCTTTGTGTGCCATCTCCATCGATCATTCCTGTATGAAGTGACTCAAAAACAAATTAGCTCATTTTCAAGAATTTATGAAATGTCCATTTTTTTTTAATTATTTTTCGAAGTTACACTAATTGTGGATGAAAAAGGTGTCTCATCGTAATGTTGAGCTTTCTGCATAAGCTTCCTGTTGACCTACACATAACACCAATATTATTTCACTTGTTAGTATATGCATCCTAACTTTTTGCCCGCAAATTCACTTTAAAATAAATGATAAAATCCAACATACTTTTATTTCCCCCCAACTAGAGATATTGCATGTCCCCATGCAATGTACTTTTTCAAAATGTTTTTATTGGTTTGCAGTAAAATTGATTTAAAACAATTGAAAAGGTTTTGTATTTGTTAGGGAATGAGTAGTTGGTTTTTATGAATTTTTGTGTAAATGAATGAGGGCAAAATTTTTTATTTTTTTATTTTTTTTATTTTTTAATTTTGTTTTAAATTTATTATTTAGGTTTATTTTTATTTTTATTTTTTTTAAACCAACAAATAAATCAAAACAATTTTATTATTATTATTGTTTTTTTTTTAATTTTTTTAATTTTTTAATTTTTAACAAAATTAAAATGAAAAATAAATAAATTATTTTATCATTTATGTTTGGTGTTGAATTAAACAACAAATTATAAAGAAAATGTATTTATTTTTTATCATTTTTTAATAAATAACAAATTAAAAAACAAAAGTTTTTAATTTATTATTTATGTCAATTTTTTATTTGTTTAAAAACAAAACTAATAATGAAAATAATAAAAGAAACTAACCCTAATTAAAAAAAACAATCAAGAGGGTCGTGAGACTAAAACGACCGGTGGAACTATCTTGTGGCAGTTATGCAGGTGAGCATTTGGCAAAGAGTAGGTAGAATCAAGGAGGCGTAAGAACCGCCAGAATAATATTGAAATCCGCAACGCAAGCACATGCCCTCAGCCAGTCGCGGTGGGTTTTCACTATTGAGAAGATACTTTTAACAAACACACAGCATACTGCAGTAGCTTTATGAATGCTCTGAAACTCATTAAACACGGGAATAAAATTTTTATGTTTCCACATACAAATGGTCTTTATCTATCCACGAACATTTGCAAGTCGTGCCCTTATCTCTTCCAGTTCTTGTTCATCATCAACGCTCTCAGCAATAGGTTGTTTCTCTTCCTTCTGTTTTTCCTTGTGAGTAGGTTGCTTAATCTTCTCTCTTCTTGCGGCTGCAGGTAGTTGTGCCGCTGTCTCCCCAGCAATTTCAGTTAATACTTTGTCAACTTCATCTTCAGTTTCTTCTTCAATATCCTCAGAGTCAAGTGTAGAATCCAATGAATCATTCACCGCCTCCTCAATGACCCCTACGTTGGTCATCTCTGTGGTGAATTCTTGCATTGTGGCAGCCACTTCTGGAGCCTTCATGAGGCCATTCACGAGCTTCATCACCTCAGTACTTTTTGACAAGTGTCCAACAGCCCGATCAGTTGCAACACTTTCTCCAAGGTGCATATATATCGAATTCAGTTGTGCCCTGTTATCTTAAAGGCGCTGAACAGCTCGCCTCGATATTACAATTTCTTTTGCCAAATTCTTTGCCGACGTCATGTCATCCCGCTTTGCTGCATCCTTGACTTCTTTCTGTACTTTTTTTCTTCACGCTGAATATTGCGAATATGGCGATCAATATTCCTACACTCCTGTTTGAGGCATCTTTGCCACTCGCGCATTTACTGTTGTGGAGTTGCCCTTGGCTTTAAGATTGCCTTGACGGCCTCCATTGTGGCGTTCAAAAAAATAACAGACAATTATCCGGAGATAAACGTTGCAACGTGTTCTGGAACAGTGTCAGAAGGCCTTAGAATCTTTGAAGGCTGACGATAATTCTGAAAATGATTTCTCGGAGGAGGACTCTGAAGCCGAAGCCAAATCTGAAAGATCGAAGATTGACGCTGAAGATCAATGCAACCTTAGTCTCAATATTGAATGCAAAAAAGTTGAATCCCTCCATGTAGCGCTGGCTACGGCAGCAACTAAAGTGGTGATGCATCATCTGCGTTAACGGTGAAGTGAATCTGGACGCCGCTGTGGGTTCCATCTGTCCATGTAATCGCACCAAATGTGCATTTCCAGATGGTTGAGCGTGTCATCCACCACCATAAAATGTTGGGTGTCGATCCGGTTTCTAATTTGAAGCAAGGGAATCAAATCCTTGCATGGAGGAATATCTGGAATAACTGCTCCCTCCAAATGTGATAACAAGCGAATCGCAAAGACGTGATTTCCTCCATATTTTCTGAACAAAAAATCTGATTATCATTAATGCTACATGCTTATATTCATCGTTTGTAAATTTTGCCTCATGATAGTCAAAATTGTTGGCATGGTGGTGGAGAGTGGGTAGATACTGCTGCATGGTGAGGCAGCTTTGCCAATTTTGCGTTTCTGGAGCAGTCTAATGGTGATCCGGCATCTTTCACAAATTCGTTATGCGGCCTGGATCATTCGGTCATCTGTCGACTATGTAAATTCGTGATGCCAGATTCGAAAATATCTGATTAATGGAACCACCAATCACATTCTTTAGGAATGGCATTATTCACGAAATCCTGCTGGCCGGATTGGATGAATTACAACTAGAAACTTTAGTGGATAGCGGAGATCCTGGTGATCCTTTCCTGAGGCTTAGTTCAAGTATTCTGGTGTGTTTCTTTAGCCACTGCCTGTTCCCCAAGAAGATATATCACTGGAGATGCAAATAGGCCCTCCCATAGCGAATTTGTATAGGGGAATAGCTTTATAAAAACTCTTAATTACTGCGATGGGAATGGGGGCATATCTTATATATAGTGGCTGCCTGTTTCGTTTTTGAATGTTTTATTTTTTATTTTTATTATTTATTTATTTTTTTAAATTTTTTTATTTTTATTATGATTTGTTTTTATTTTGATGTTTTAATTGTTTTATTATTTTCTGTTGTTTTTTTTTTTTTTTTATTTATTTATTTTATTTGTTGTTTTAATTGTTTTATTAAAATTGCTTTGCGTTGTTTTATTTTCATGAATGTTTTTTTTTTTTTTTTTAAGAAATGAAATTATATCCTATCTTAGAAAGATTGTTAGTTCATTTTTATTTTAATTTTTTTTTTATTTTTTTATTATTAAAAGTCTAAAAAAATGAAATTAACCCTATCTTTACAAAAACAAAAATGGTTAGTTTAATTTTTTTTTTTTTTTTAATCAATGAAAAACTAAAATTTAGAAAGAAACTTAAACTTTCTCTAGACTTAATAATTTTTATTTATTTTTAACAAATGGACACAATGATTTGCATATTGAAAGATTTTTTTGATCAAGCATATTGCAAAACATTTATTTATTCCTGAAATTAGTCTAAATCATCCCTATTTTCTGATCCTCGCAATCGCACTAAGCGCGGAGGAGAGCATACTTATTCTAGGTAAAAGAAAAACTGAAAATGAAAGCAAAAACTAAAAATGAAAGCCTACCTACTCTATAATAATTAAAAAATTAGTTACGTGTAATTAAACTTCCAATGGAGCCATTCATGTAGCAGTAACAACAATATATCCAGTAGAAATTGTTCAAATGAAAAATGAAAATATTCGAGAGTGAATGAGTCTAGTTGTTGTAACTGCAAATCAACTAAAAAATAAAAAGATAAATCTAATCTAGTACTTACCTGGAACCATTGTTCGATAAGGCTTTGATAGGCACAGTTTTTCTCACTCATATCATGTTGTAACTCCTGTTCTTCTTCGATCTGTTGTTCTTCTTCCTTGATCTCCTGTTCGAATGATTGTTCGCCATCAGATATGGAGGATTCTGTTGAATCTTCGTTTATTTCTTGGGGAGTAGTTGAACTTTCAATTCTTGTCAAGATCTCTTCTTCCAAGGAAGAGGAGATTCCGACTTCTGCAAGGATCTGAGTGAGTAGTTCCAAGCTGACACTCATTATAAAACCATGTTGAAAAAGAGATTCTTACATACTAAAAACAGAGTGCTAATAATTGTCTGAGCTTTTAATCCTTTTACAAGGTTTTAGTTCACAAAAACTCTTCCAAATCAGCACACTAAAAATTGAATTTATTAAAAACAAAGATCACAGAGATAATCTTGAATTCAATACTCAATTAAACCCTCTTACAAGGACTGCTCATTAATTTAGTAATTGAATTCTTCAATTACAACCATGAACCATGAATTCATCAAACACTCTTCACAATTGCGAAAATCAAACACACTTGCAGAAATTGAAATTCACACTTGCATAAATGTAAACACACCCTACATGCCCTGATCCATAAGAGGTCGAGCCCGTTACGGTATCTCGAATGCAATGCGTAGTTTGTTCCCCACGTCTTACCGCCTTAACACCTCGGAGTTAGGAACATGTCTAAACACACTTGCATGAAAAATCAAACTAAACTTCAATCCATCGTGCCTCCCCGGCAACGGCGCCAAAATGTTTGGGTGCAAATATGTTCGTTTAATTCTGTTGTAGTATTTACCCAACTATTTAATTTGTCAATCCGAGGTTCGTAGACTTACGAGACACATGCACTATATATGCAGGACTGAAGTGGAACTAATTTAATCTAAATTACTGAAATCAAATTAATCTAGAAAGGCATTGAAACACTAACTAGGAAAGCAGGAAATTGCATAAAGGAAAAGCAATACAACATGTGAAGAATTGAATGACAAACAACATATGTGAGCTCACAACAATAAATCTATCTCAAATTATATTACAAGAATCAAATTACAAATCATGAACTCAAAAACTCAAAAACTCTATCTCTCTATTCTCAAAACTATCAACTAATCAACTTTTCCATTCCTTTATTATAAGACTATCTCTCCAAACTAAAAACTATCTCTCTATCATTATTAAAATGAAGAGAGAGCACTCTCTTATATACATGAGGAAGATAACCATCTCATAATTACATATCCAATATTACCTCAAGCACTCTCAACTAATTTCCCATTATTACAAGATATTATCCCTAACCCCTCCACATCTCTCACATATCTTGGATAAGATATGCCAACCAAATCCTCCATGATCTTCTCCTTAGGAATAGGCTTGAATAATTATCTCCTTAATATGGTGGAGGCAGATATTTGAGAAGTTCCCTGCACTAATCCTTCACATATTTCCTACACATAAAGCTCACATATTCTTGGAGATATATATATAAATATGTATATTTTCTAATATTTAATCATAAATTCACTTATAATACAAAAATTAATAAAATGGAAAATAAGAAGGTGAAACCCAAATGTATTTATGAAAATGATATGATAAAAGGTTAATGGAATGATGAAATGTAAGGAATAGTGAAGGAAAAGGATAAAATATGATATTTCGAGTCCCAACAATATTCTTGCTGGCTTCTACTTATGTAGGAATCTTTTGATTTGCTTCATTATCATGTACAAATTTTACAAAAATGATATTTTGGTTATCTTCTACCTTGGATTTGTTGGTTTCTCCTTCGTAACCTATCCCAGTTTTTATAAGAGGAGATCTTTGAGCATTTAGTATTTTATTCAGCTATTCAGAGCTTGTCATTTGAGGAGTGTTCATTGACAATTTACTTTGGGTGTTTTCTAATTTCTTTCTCAAGCATACTACTTCTTCTTCCAATTTCTCTTGCTTCTGAATTTTATCCTCAATTTTCTTTAGTAAAGTGTCTTCCACCTTCTTAGCTTCTTCAAGTTTTACTTTCAAATGACTGAGGTCTTCTGAAGTTGGTTCTTCTTTTACATATTTGAGGAGAATGTCTTTCTATTTTCTGCACTTAAGTTTCAGTCTGTCTATTTCCTCCAGGGCACTTCTTAGTTCCCCCTCAAGATCTACCTCACATTATTCCTCCTCTTCTAGAAGGAATCCTTCTAATTCTTCCTTGGCCATCAACACAAATTCATAGGTTCCTTCTTCATTTGAGGATTCATCTGAGTTTTCAGATGCACTGCTATCTTGCTGAGCATAAAATGATTTTCTATTGAATCTCTTCCCTTTCTGCCAGTTATTTGTTTTGGTTTTCTCTGTCTCTTGAGTCTGATTCTTTGTTTTCTTAAGAGGACACTTAGATGCATAGTGCCCAACTCTTCCACAGTTAAAGCATTTAAATCGAAGTTTACCATTATACTTTCCTGAGCCTCTATCCAATCTTCTGACAAATTTGGCCTCTTCTTCATTAGAGCAGGAGCATGTATCTTCTTTTTCTTCTTTGCTCTTCTCTGTCTTAAAGGCTGCCTCCCTCACATTTGACTTCCTCTGTGGAAGTCTCATCTCATAGGCTGTTAAGTTTCCAAGTAATTGGTTCATGGTCAATGTTTCCCAATTAGTTGTTTCTTCTATGGCAGAAACCTTGGGGTTAAACCTGGATGGTAAAGATCTCAATATATTTTGTACAATTACACATTCTCTAATGGTTTCTCCTAGAGCTTTCATGTTATTCACAATTTCTGCAACCCTTAAGAAGAAGCTGGCAACATCTTCTTCTTCATTCATTGTAATATTTTCAAACCGAGCTCTATAAACTTGTATTTTGACTATATTCACCTTTTTATCTCCCTCATGGATACTTTCTAATGTCCCATATTTATTTGGTAGTCTTGTTATGCATTACTTTGATAAATTCTACAGTCTCACACAGACCACTTAAGAGTGCATTCATTGCTTTGGAATTAGCTATAAAATCTTGTTTAACTTCTTTCTCTGTGTCAAAATCCTTTGGGGCATATCCTGACTCCAAAAAAGCCCAAACATCTATTCCTAGAGACATTATGTACGTCCTCATTCTTATTTTCTAAAAGGCATAGCTTGTGCCATTAAACAAAGGGGCTTTATTTGTCGAGCATGCTTCTAGGCTAGCCATCTTGGGGACCTACGATCTCCTTCCAGTTGTTAAACTGAAATAGAAGGAACTGGATCCAATACCAATTGTTGAGCCCTTGGTTAAACTAAGAGGGGGGGGTGAATCAGTTTAACACATTCATGGTCTTTTAGAACTTTATTTTACACTTATTTTCACTTTCATTTCGTGATCAACTTAATGTATAACGGAACAACAATCTAAATAAGTGAGTAGCTGGTATTAAGCAAATTAAACACATAATATCAACACATAATCATCATGTACATAGACAACAAATATAAGTGGAAACCCATAAGGGAGAAAACCACATATTATTATTGTTGTGATCCAAAGGTAAGCTACAACTCCCTCTCACCACTAATTTTCTATAGGCTCCAACCTACAGGAGGCTGCTACCTCAATTCTTCAAGCTACAACTTTCAAGGAAGCTCCAACTCCCATCTATTTTCTGCAGGCTACAACCTACAGTAGGCTCCTACCTCAGCCAGCTACAACTGGACATCTCTCAAGCTACAACTTGAAATGGAAGCACCAACTCCCTCACTCTACAATAAGATCATATGATGATTTACCTGGATATCAGCTCTATTTCCCTCCTTCTTCATTGATGTCTTTCCAGCCTTAATATCTGCTTTAAATCATCTTTGGATCTTCACAGTTTCTCTATCAGCTCCTTCTTCATCTTACACTCTCTCACCTCTTTCTCCATTCTCTTACTCTTTAGGCATATGCTAGTAACATTATTTATAGAGATCACCTCATAATTGTTTTCATTCCACAGGGAATTCGAAATGAACATGTATGACTCTTTGCCTTCCCCCTTCTTATTTTCTTGTCCAACACATTCAAAATAATATAACAGTATGTATACATTTTAGTATTACAGAGGAGTTTTTCTTTGCCTACAGAGACTTGCCTTTGCATCACATACAATAAAAAATAATCAATGAATTTATATTTATAGCTACAACAAGTATATTTCACTCAGCCCCTTCAGCTCTTGGCTCATTGTCCGTTTGTCCTTTATGCTATTGTCACTGTCATTTCAGTTTCTACAGTTTCATCATACTAGTTCTGCTTCTTTCGTTTCCTGTGTCTTTTGAGCTGTGTTAACTCACACTTTGCTTGTAAATGTTCATTATTAATATCCACATGCACATCATCCTTTCATCGAACGAATGGTCATCGCACTCCACCTCTTTTAACTTCCCAATCCGATGGAATTCGCACACCAAGTTGCATGTTATTTAATTGTTCCCAACCTAAGCGAAATAGGTGGTTTTAGAATTCCACGCATCACCCTCTTAACGCTATCGCGTTCGTTTCACCTTTTACCACTTATCCTCCAAAAGCGGTGCGAAACAACAACTTACCAGTTTTCTAATCTTGCCTTCACTATTCCACGGATTTCAAAATATATTCCACTATCTTTTAAGAGTGTATTTAAATATATTCGCTCTATAACCATATATGCCTTTAATACTTAATACCCTTGTAAAATTTTTATTTCCACCAATCTTGCACATTTATCAATGCCCAAATTAGCACTTCTAATCTGCATCGTAGATCTCTACTCCGTGATCCAACAGTTATCGCTTCATCATGACTTACCTTTCTTCTTAACTCACAGCCACAACTGCATAACAATTTTTTGTACGAGATCGGGTCCTTTTTCATATTTTCAGGTCTCTCCTCTGTAACCCAAGTCGACCTCCACTTCCATGGTTTTATTCATAAAAACACATAGCCCCGAACTTGAAATACTTCAGATTTTAACTTCGAACTGTATCGCGTCCAGTATCATATCATATTTTGGAATATCAAGGTTTTACGTTATACTCCCCTTTTTCACCTCCTATGTGATTTAACACTGGAAAGGCTTTACATCTGGATTTGAAATCCTTTGGATAATATTTCTGAGCTTCATCGCATTTGGCCCCTTTATCGCACTTCGGCATTTATGAGTGATATCTCTTCTAAGTTTTGTGATCTTTGATATGCGATGAACTTCACATCGCCAATTTGCATCGCCACTTCGCACTTCCCATGACCACTGTGTTTGTGTGATTTTTCTCCTACCTCGATTGCGATATACAATGGTAATATCGCATTGCAATATAACCTATCGCAATATAATTTACCACACCCTGCAAACTCATATCATATGCGATATGCAATATGAGATCGCATTGCATCACATCACATCGCTTTGCATATTAAAAAAATTACCTTGTGACTTGCGATTTCGATCTCTGTTGATGTGATTGTCACCATTGATCTACCCAGATCTATAGTCCTTACTGATACTAGCACTTCCTATTGGTTTCTACCCTGCTTATCTTGCGATGAATCTTATCCATTCATTTCTTGCCTTTGCTGTTGTGATCTCATCATGACCGTCCGTTCACCTCACTTGGAATTCTTCAAAGATTTCTTTGCCTTAGTCTATTTTCTGTTTGTTTATACTATCCTGCTCTGTGACACCAGTCCCTCCATGCTACTCCTCCTAAGCTTGTTCTGTATTCTAAGTGCGTTGATCTCTCCTGGGCTTGATCTTCTATTCTCTATTCACTCCGACCTGGGAATCTTTCGCTTGTTGCACGCCTTTGCTACTTCTCTGTTGCCTTTGTTGCCTTTGCTGCTTTGTTAGCTACATTCTCTCTACTTTAGATTAAGCTTTTATTGATGCTCTTTTTCCTTTATGGTGATACTCCTTTCTGCTCCTTTGCCATCAATGACAATATTTCCAACACTAAGTGAACCACCCACTTAGGGAAAACATACTTATCCGTAGGTTTGTATTTCCATAAAACACCTGTCTTGTGGGTCCCAACTTCCACTTATACTTTACTTTATTCTTATTTCCTATATTAGCCGCAAAAAGGTACTTTATTTTATTTAATTCAAAATGGACAAAAATGTGTTTTCCAAACATTAGGAAAATTTAGGAAGGAACATTACACTCACACTCCATAGTTTTCATTTTCTTCCTCTACAGTTCTTCTCTTATTTATTCATGTGATTTTTTTCTTTTCTCCCTTTCTATTTTATTAATGTTATTCAACTACTTATATTGTCAAATATTCTTCTGTCGGCTACTTTTTCCTTGTTTTTTTCTTCGCATTCAAACTTGTTCCTTCCGTATTTTCTATTTATAATTTTATTTTTATACTTCTCTAATTTTACTTATTTTTTCTTTTTCTTTCTTTATTTCTCATGCATCATTACCCCCCCGGCCCCCCAGCCCCCATGGCATCCCAAACTAATATTGAATCATGAGGAAATGCCTAACATCCATGTTTATTTACTTAGGAAGAATCCCCATTCCTCTTTTATATCCTTACATTATGTGTCCAGAAACTTTTTCTAGTTAGTTTGCCTTTGTTGGTAGTCAATATTTATTGGATTCTGCAAAGGCATTCAATATTCCATAATATTTCCATCACCCTTGTCGAGGAGGAAGTTATGCAATAGGTTGTGAATCATGCAGGAAAAATTGTCATGAAGGTCATCAAAGAACCTTTCTGTGATATGTTCAATGGATGTTCTTTCTTCTATTTATATTTCCTTGAAAACAATCGTCCAAAATCATCTCGATCCATTCATGCAAACTTGTTCGAATATCACTTGAAAAAAAACATGCGTCAGTTTATATTTTTCTCAAGTGAAGCTTGATTAAGGAATTTTTTTATTTTTGTGAGGATTGGTTCAATAAAACATTTGTGCACTTCTGTGAAAAAAATATCCTTGATTTTTTCTAAGGATAGTTTGTTTCTTCTCACATAATGCTTCAGTTAGTTGATAACTTTTGTCTCACACAATTTTTGTATATCTTTGAACATTAACATTTATGCTTGAATATTCTTTGAGACTCGAGTCCAAAACTACCAACAATGAAACCAATGTTGTAGTCTAAGGAAAAATATGCATAGTTACGAGTAGTAAGGACATGAAATGTTCACATAGAAAATAATATAAGTACATAAGTGAAGAGACACATGTAGTGGAGAACCAACATAAGCACACTTCTATTATATATATTTTAAAGTCGAATAAAACTAACACATTGATATATTCATGGATATTTATACTATGTCAAGACAATTATAGTAGTTTAACTTTCCAACCTCTCTTACCTTAGTCTAACTTAGTCATTGACTCAAAAAGGTTGTCAACCAACTTACACTATGCTTTTCTGACTTGACTAGGATAGTCGACTAGGTTAACTAGCCCCTCCAAAAAGGTGGCACAATGTGGTGGTGACACATAGATGAAGGAATTACATGTGTCAACCACTTATCATGTGACATGGAAAAAAAATGGTCATGGCATGTGGAATGGTTGTCGTATGTCATCGATTTTTCAACTGTTGATGTGGCATAAATAAGTGAAACTTCTATGTGCCATAAATTTGTGTCCAAAACTCATATTTTGATTAAATTTATATTGTGGGAAATCTCAATGAGCATGACACAATGGCTATATCAATTAGGGAATTTAAATTTATCAAAATAAAAGGAATTTTTTTAATTCATCCTTTTAAAGTATATTAAAGGGTTGGAATTCAAAAAAACTAATAAGGATTTATGAGGAAATTACATATCAAATTGTTCCAATTATCATTCAATTTAATATAATAAGTTGTTTTGATAAAATTTGTAATTTAATAAGTAAATGTTACAAAATTAATCAATTAATGGTCCCACCATGAATGTCTTTAGAAATTGTGGAGATGCACTCATAGGTGGACCAATTAGCTACACAACCTAGTTAGAAGAAACATATACTATAATATCCACCGAACTACCATCATTGGTGATGAAATTGTGGTAACAAAAATGGGGTGGTGTGGAAGGGAATTTTTTGAAGGTATATGGATGTATCCTCTATAAGTGGATGAGATGTCAAAGGTATTAGGGTTAGGCATAGATTAATCTCTGAGGGTCGTAAAAATGATGGAAGTTCCCTAAAGGATGTAAGTTGGATCCCACAGACTAGAAAATTTTGATAATAGTGAGGGATAAATAATGGGGGCAGAGTGGATAGTGGTGAGATATATTCAGCGAGATAGAAAACCAATGAGAAATCACCCAAGCTACATAAAAAAATTATAATATTTTAATTTTTTAACGAAAATAATATAAAAAACTTAAATATTTAAACAAAATTTAAGTTGATACATGATACCCAAAAGGGGTTGTTATGTCCATGTTAGGTGTGCATGCATTTTCACTTATTGTCATTGAAATCTCGACAAAAATTAAAGTAACACTGCATTTATACCAAAACTAAAATCATTTGTACTATGGAATTAAAACCTATGAAGAAATTTTCCAGGAGGATTCATTTCAATTCAACATAAATTAGTGTGTGATACACCGAATGAACAAGAAATTTGTACTATACATCAATGGAAGAAGCTAACATTTATTCATTGGGTGGAGAGGGAGGACTGTTATTAGGGAGTAGAAACAAAGAAAAAATTATTAGTAGATATAAGAAACACATGATAAACTATATACATAGATATGGTGAATATAATAATCTCCTCCATAAAATTGTATTATCTACTAACCACTGTCAGCCCATAACAAGTATGTTTGTCGCTAGTGCATCAATGAGGCTCAAATGAGCCTCCATGTGTCCTCTCTTAGCTAAAGCTTATTAGAAAATATGATCTTCGAATGCCTCCGAAAACATCGCTTGTTGGTTAGTCATGGAATGATGATGCTACCAAGGTGCCATGCTACACTAGAGTGTGAGTCAAGGTGGCCCTTGTGGTCTAGGTTTGAATAATTCTCTCCACTAATGTAGGATGTTGGGTAGGGGGTTAGGCCTTAATCCAGTTGGATAAGGACTTACTACTAGGTTGTACCTAGCATTATATTTATATTTGGTAGACCCACAAACCACCCCTTGGAATCCTAACCTAAACTACGCTCGTAATTTTCTCATGAAATATAAAGGAAGATCACTATTATTTCTAGGATATTTATTGAATACCATGAAACACATATTCTTCCAATGATCACATAATTTTTGGTAGGTGTACCAACCCATACAACCGTAATTATTTTTTTACTGGTATTTGCTTGTTGTTTCTACGGTTAATGAAAAATGATAACAATTCTGGTAATGTTGAAGTCTCTAATTTGGTATTTATTTAGAAAATTTTTATAGTATTCATAATATCCTATTCCTGTAATCATGAATATTAGTTATTAGGATTTTGATATTAGAAATGGATGATTTGATTAAATTTAGTGAAATTTCTAGAGACAATTGTGAGATATTTTTGGTGTTTTGGAGATCATGTATGAATGCCCTAAAAGTATGAGTAAATTTCAACATTGGGATTTCCTTGTTATGAGTTAGGATTTGGTTGTTTTCAATTTGGGTTTATTGATGGTGGGTTTAGGTTATGATTATTATCCTACAATTTAATAAGGTGCTTGTGTTTGGGACATCATTTAATTTATTTTCCAATTTTAAACCATTTTTTCTATATAAAAAAATCCAAACAAATTGTGTTGTTTCTTACTTGGAGCTCAAAAGGGATAAAATTCATTTACCTAGTGGTCATCCTAAACCAATGATGTGATATTTGACTCAATGAGATTCCAAAAACATGTTGTGAACACTAATATGAAGAAAAAAGTATGCGTGTGGGCATATAAGAATTTGGACACTCCAAGAATGCATGCACATCGCTAAGAATATGTGTGTTTTCCGATGCCATGCCTAATTAGCATCCTAGCTAGCATATTGGTTGGAAATTTGGAGCCTCTTGACTCTAGATCTCTAGGAACATGTGGGAATGCACATATGTTCTTGAAAGTACATATTTTATGATGGCCCCATTTCCACTTTTTGGGATATTAATAATATGCAAGCACCATCCTGGTTTCATTTTAGGTCCCTATTTGTGATATTGTTTTATGCCATTCCAAAAATAATGGAGTTGCTATAATTACCATATTCAATGACAAAAATAACATCATTGGAGTGACTAGTTGAATATTCATTGTTAACGTTGGATTTACCCCTAATAATTTTCATTCATTACATCAATTGTTGTTCATGAGTAATTTCAAGATTTAGGACTTCTCTTTAGGTGATATTATTCATTTATCAATGACAATCCATATAAACATTCAAGATGTGTTGTAATGACATGATCCTATTTCAAAATATATATATTTAAATTTCTTCAGTGGGATTCGTTATGCTACGAATATTGGATCTAGATATTAATATTCGATGGGTATCAATAGGGATGAATATTCAAATTCAACATATAATTAATGATGAACAAGTACAACTATTATCTAAAATAAGCATGTGTGTATAACTTACTCTTCTTAAGCCTATTTACTACACTTCCAGATGGCCTAGTTGTTATTGCTTAAATATGATGAGAATTAAAAAGGTTGCATGAAGAAGTTGGATGGTGGTAAGTGTGACTTGGGGTGTTTCTATGTATATTTATTCGAAATGGAAGCTATGGTAAGTCATGGAAGTACTTTGGAAATGAATTTTGCACCTCAAAATCAACACTTTCTTACATAACATACAATACTAGTCTGAAGGAAACATATAGAATTATGAGATACCATGAGTGTGTCTAGTTGAGGAGAAAAAAGTCATTCTAGTGTCAATTGCATCTAATGGAGGTTTAATATCTAGGCAGATATTTGATACTATATTTTTCCCATGTGGAGGAAGTACACCCAATACCTAACACTCATTACTTTCAACATTAGATAAAGGAGGGTAATTTTGTTCGATTGTTGGAGGTAATCCAAACTAAACTATACATTAGAAATGGACTCTTAGATACAAATAGAATTTAGTGGAACATTACTTATTTAAGAAAGAATATAAAACATTACTTATTTGAAAAATAATATAGAAGAAATACACTGACACGTTATTTAGAACCTATATTAGGAATATTATTGATATCTTGTTAGCATGAATCCACTATTGGAAGATATCATCTAACAAATTTTCACACTAAATATATTCCGTATTAGAATATTTTATACTCAAATACTATTTCATGTAACCTATAATAGTGGATTCATGCTAACAAATTTTCACACCAAGTGTATTTCCTATTAAAATATTTTATACTCGAATACTATTTCATGTAACATGTTAGTAGTATTAAGGGAGTGCTTTAGTCACATATTATTTAGAGAATTATATAATTTCCATATTAGTATATTGTATATTGTAATCCTCTTTCATATAATTGAGTATTATTTGATGAGTTGTACATATGTATGGAGAGTGTCATGGGTTAATAAAAAATGAATAATGGCTCTAATTAATGTGATTGCATTAATTATGATATTTCTTTTCAATTTTTTTCCACTATAATATAATGCTAAAAAATTTAAAGCTTTAAATATTTTCTTGTAAGATTTTATTATGTTATGTATAAGGAAATGCAAATTTTTTAAATGGTGCATATAAAAACCTATACATTACATTTTAATAAAAAATAAAAGATTTCTTTATAAGAGATTTTTTAATAAAATCTTATATTTTGCATTTAGCTTATAACACATTTAAATAATATATTCAATTTGCTTAAATATACGAAAACATCCTCTAAATGCAAAGATTATTGTTTCCCAAATTTATGTTGTTACTAACTCAATTCTAGAAATTATCATTAATTTCTTTAAAAAAAAAAGGTTGGCTACGGGGCAGCAAGTCCCTGCCGCCAGCCCTATGTGTGACCGTGACCTACCACAAAGAAGATTACATTATTCAATGTTAAACATGATTATTCACACAGGTTTCTAAATATGCAAACTAGAAAACCGGTTGTGGTTGTACTCACCACTAAACGACCTACCATAAAGAAGATTATATTCTTCAATGTTAAACATGATTATTCACAGAGGTTTCTAAATATTTGAACCAGAAAAACAGTTGCGGTTGTACTCGCCACTAAATGATGAGCCGTACTTATAAAATTACAGTACAAAGATGAGCCAAGCACCTATAGGGGAAGGTGACAGCCCTGAACACCTCTAGCTAAGATAGACCCAAGGGGGAATAATAGAAGAGTTTCTCACCTACCTGTTCTAATACCTTAGAAAGCTAAGAAAAGGTTGTAGAGATGCTTGCACAAACCCTTGAAAATCGTTCACATTCGGCTACATGAAAATGCCGGCAGCATAGCCGGGATTCGTAGTGGATGAGGTGTGCATTTACGTTAAAACTTATTTCCTTGGAGGTTGATGGAAGCTGAAGAAAATAAAACTTATTTCAAATTCTGGTGTCAATTCCTAAATCAAATGGAAACCGATTGGTAAATATTCCTTGAAACTTCTGTCAGTTCATCTAATTGATGTTGGGAGGTTGTTGTTTATTACATTTGCATACAGACAGTGTTCGTTTCGGAGGTTTTATTAATTGTAGTCGGTCGTTGGATTCTCATGGACTTGTACAAATGTCAAAACTCCAGTACGATCTAGGTTAATTTTGATACTTTACACGAAGAATATCAGAAGCGGGAAGTAGATTGGTGTTTTTCTAAGTTTTGGGTTCCGCAAATTGAATTTGGGTGAATGGTCTATGGTTAATTGCAAGTAAGAGCTTCAGCTTGTAAAGGTCAAGTAGGTTGTGTTAAGCTGAGAGTGTGCCTGAATTTTCAGTGGCATCCCTATTTTGATTAACAAGCTTTTAGGGCTGGTTTCTGGCATGGGGTTGGGACCGGTTTTGCGTCCAACCTTGGTGGTCTGTGAGTCTCACCTGAACACTGGAAATTTGAGCTCCCCTGTAGAGAATTTTCTCTCTTCTACGTATGTGGTAAAAGGCACTCTATCGCCAGGGGGGCTTGAATCTACGATTCGAGGGGAAGCAAAAGATATAGAATTAAAATTTTTGATGCTGATGCAGAAAGCCCATCGGAAGGAGAAGAAACTAGATGGTTTCAATGTCAAGAGGAAAATATATAATCTGTCTAAGGATATCCCGTGCTCTGTGGAAGAATCAAAGAAAGCTTCATTTCTAAAATTTCCACTCAAGGTTGTTTGGGTTAACATGCTCTACAATGTTGGTAAGTCCTTGAAAATAGAATCGACGCCAAATGATTTATTGCAAATAGATATTGACATTTCCTAAGCTCAGATCCCTTTGGTTGATGAAGAGAAGCCCTGCATGAATTGTTTTCTCACTCTTGTAACACAAACTCTTCTTTTGGGAAATTTATTGCAAGCCATTCCAAACCATTTTAGATATGTAAAGAAGTGCTTTGGAAGGCATACTTTTGATACAGCTATCTATGGTTGCAATCCGATGGAAGAAAGAGATAGGCATGTTGAATTTGCTGAAAAAACATGTTCACAATCATCCTTCCAGTTATTGGAAAATGAATTTTCATTTAATTATGCAATGCGACATATCGATAGCAACTTCCCAATTAAAGGAGAAAAAGTGAAACCTACCAAGAAGCCAGAGGGTTTGTCATTTGAACTGTTTCTCAACCTCTTGTTGGAATAGTGTCTTCAGAGTCAGCTAAAGTTGGAGCAAAAGCATTGTTGGAAATTAATTCCAACTACTGATGTCAATCAGCAATAATTGTAGAGTGATTAGAGTGCGACACATTGAAGCCTTAGCAAAGGCGGTTGCCATTTTCTTGAAGCAATTGCGAAAGGATTGGAAATCCCACACAAGTGAAGTGCAAAGAAGATAAGAATCGGCCCCTTTGATATTTATCTAAGGCGGTTGTTGTTTTCTTAAAGAGAAGAGTAAATGCTCAGACTCAAAGTCTCGCCAGTAGCACAGAGCTTTGATGACAAAGTTGAAACAGGATATAAAGCCTTACCAACATATCGGCAGAGTTAAATGACTATGGCAGCAATCACAAGTTTTATTAAAAGTGTCTTGTTGATATGGAAATTTTCTGATGTGATGTGATCATCGCAATCGCAAAAGGAACAAGGTACCACACATATGTATGTTTCGACCGATTGAAGTTTGAGATGCGATGTGATGTGGTCCCACCACAATCGCAATCGCAAATCGCAAAGACCACAATCGTGCAATCACAAGATCGCAAGCCGACTGTCGATGCGATATAGGCCCCGCGCCATTGCAATCGCAATCCCATAGCGCAAAGGTGTTAACCTTTTGTCCATTGAAATGACGATCGCCGATTGAGTTCCAGATGCGATGAATGTTTTCAATGGATTTCATATATATTTTAAGATCGGGTTTTATGGGTCGGTTTATTTTTTTATTTATTTAACAACGCCTTATATAAAGGAAAAGAACTTGAAGGCTACTGTAATGAAAAATATGAAAGCTTTGTTGTGAACGTGTTTTTTGTGTATTAAGACATTGTTTGAAAAATTGTTGTAGCTCGCAGGCTGATTACACAGCAAGTTTGTAAGCACTGTATGTGCGGATAGAGGACAGAGAAGTTTTGTGTGAGAACTGTTGTTTTTACAGTCCCCTGTAATACTTTGTAAATCCCTCTCAAGGACGAAGAATCAGATTGTTGATTTTGTATTTCTTTTATTCTTTTCTGAATTAAGAAAATTTGTCCAAACTGTTTCCGTTCATTCTGCAAATTAAGTGTTAAAACTCTATGTTGTAGAGGGAATCATCATTTTCTGTTGTTGTTTTGAAGCTATTAGAAACTTCTACATGGTATTGGGGCTAGTCTAGGCACTCAGTGAGACAAAACAGAGTTTGTTTTTCCACTACGGGAGCTGTAAGAAGCTTATTGAGAATTTTTCTCCAGCAGATAAAGTTCTTGCTTTTTTTATTATACAGTTAGTATCTTTTCTTTACTTATACAGTTAAGATGGCAAATGCTGGAACTGGTTTGACAAATTCCCAACTTCCACAGTTTAATGGGAAGAATCATAGTTATTGGTCCATAACTATGAGAGCTTTGTTTGCTTCTTAGGGATTATGAGATCTTTGTTTGCTTCTCAGGGATTATGGGAGCTAGTTGAAAGTGGCTACCCTGAACCTGTAGATTTAGTAGTGTTGGCTGCTTTGACAGTAGAAAAAAGAGACCTGTTGAAGGGAAATAGGAAGAAGGACTCCAAAGCCCTCTTTTTCCTCTTTCAATTAGTACATGAGAGTGTTTTCCCATAGATTGCAGTAGCAAAAAAATCCAAGGAGGCATGGGATATTCTCAAAACTGCCTATCAAGGCATGGAGAAGGTGAAGACTGCAAAGTTGCACATGTTGAGGAGAGACTTTGAAACACTCTGCATGAAGGAATCTGATACAATAGATTCGTTATTCACTCAAGTTATTGGGTTGATAACCCAGATAAGATATCATGGTGAAGCTCTTGAATAAAGAAGGATCGTAGAGAAGATCTTGAGAAGTTTACCCTCAAGGTTTGAATCTATTGTGGTGGCAATAGAAGAAACAAAGGATCTCTCACAGTTCATAGTGGATGAACTGAGTGCTTCTCTTATGTCTCATGAACATAGACTAAGTAGAGGAACATATTCCTCTTTTGAGCAAGCATTCAAGGCTCAGATGTCATTTGGCCGAGGCAGAGGTCGAGGCAGAGAAAATAACAAAGGTTGTGGAAGAAGCCAAAACAAAGGCAGAAATAATCCTGCTAGCACAAGCAGAAGGAGCTGCAATCAGAACCAAGAAGAAGGTTCAAGAAAACAGCAAGCTCATGGACAAAGGTATGACAAATCCCAAGTCCAATGTCATTATTGCAAGAAATTAGGCCATTATGCCAATGAATGTAGGAAAAAGAAAAATGACATGAAAAATAGGCAAAATGCGAATTTTGCAAATGAAGAAGATAAGAACCCAAAGATTGTGCTGTTAACATGTAACATCACACAAGAAAAACAAGAATATTTTTGGTTCTTAGACTCAGGTTGTAGTAATCACTTGAATGGAAACATTGCAATGTTTGCCAATCTAGATGAAAATGGGAAATCTGAGGTAAAAATAGGAACTGATAGTAAGATATCTCTGAAGGGTAAAGGCGGAGTCAATATCCTAGCAATAAATGGAGAACAGATGATTGTGCCAGTTGTATACTATGTACCTGGTTTGAAGTGTAATCTTTTGAGCATTGTAAAGCTCATTAACAAAGGTTACAATGTGCTCTTCAAAGATGATGTGTGTACAATCAGAGACATACCTCCAAGTAAGAAGATCATTGCAGAGGTGCAGATGACCAGCAATAGAATGTTTCCTCTCAAACTCAGGGTGGATTTGAAGGAAGGAAGAACTATTGCAGTTGTAACACAAGAAGTCTTTCAAGAGCAAGTGAAAGATGAAAATTGGTTGTGGCACTTGAGATTTGGACATCTAAATTTTAGAGGCTTGAATCTATTGCACAGAAAGGGAATGGTAAAAGGATTGCCATTGATTGAAAAGCCGAATAGCCTTTGTGAAGGCTACATCTTGGGCAAACAACACAGAGAAAGCTTTCCAGCAGGAAAGAGTATAAGGGCAAAAGCACCCTTGGAAATTGTTCACTCTGATGTGTGTGGACCGATGCAAATACCATCATTTTCTGGAAATAAATATGTTTTAACTTTCATTGATGATTACACCAGAAAGACATGGGTGTATGTGCTGAAACAAAAGAGTGAAGTGTTTGAGAAATTCCGCCACTTCAAAACTCTTGTTGAAAAGCAGTGTGGGCATTACATCAAAGTGCTCAGAACAGATAGAGGTGGAGAGTACATCTCCAAAGACTTTCTGCGTTTTTGCAGAGAGAATGGCATACAAAAGCAGTTCACCGCGAGGTATACACCTCAGCAAAACGGTGTTGCAGAAAGGAAGAATAGGACCATTCTGGACATGGTCAGGAGTATGCTAAAGGCAAAACACTTGCCGCATGAGTATTGGGCAGAAGCTGTCACTTGCGCAGTTTACATCTTGAATAGATGCCCAACTAAAGCTGTCATGAACAAAATACCAGAAGAAGCATGGAGTGGTCAAAAGAAAATTGTCACTCACATGAGAGTATTCGGCTGTGTAGCATATGCACATGTACCGGATCAGCTAAGGAAGAAGCTTGATAGTAAGGGGGAGAAGTGTGTCTTTATTGGCTATTGTGATGAGTCAAAAGCATACAAAATTTATAATCCATCCACTAAGAAATTGATAGTAAGCAGAGATGTGCAGTTCTGTGAAGAAGAAGCTTGGGATGGAAGTCTAGAAAAGACTGTGAACGTGAAGACAACTCTGTCTCACGAAGAAGAAGAAGAAGGAACATCAACTGTTAACCCTTCTTTGGTGGTTCCTCCTCCACCACCACAAGCACAAAAAACCACACCACAAGCTGGAAATCGAACAGCCTTGAGAAGTCAAGGAAGTGCTTCTCCAAGCACACCGCAAGGATCAGAAATGACCTCAAGTTCAAATGAAACTTAAAGCACACCAAGAAGACCAAGATTCAGAATTCTGAATGAGATTTATGAACAAGGAGAGGTAAGTAACAATACTGGTCTGAATTCATTATTCGCTTTGTATTGTCATGTTGATGACCCAATTCATTTTGAAGATGTTGTAAATGATGATAAATGGATTGAAGCAATGAATGAAGAAATTGGTGCAAATGAGAAGAGTAAAACATGGGAGTTAGTGGACCTCCTGAAGGCAAATATTGCATTGGAGTTAAGTGGGTCTATAAGACCAAAAGAAATGCTGAAGGCAAGATCGAAAGGCACAAGGCCAGACTTTTTGTTAAAGGTTACAAACAGCAACAAGGCAGAGACTATGATGAAACCTTTGCACCAGTAGCAAGGATGGAAACATTCATAACAGTGTTGTCTATTGTAGCACAACACAAACGGAAGATTTATTAGATGGATGTTAAATCTGCATTCTTGAATGGAGTGTTAAAAGAAGAGGTTTATGTTGAACAACCTCCAGGCTATGAAGTTGAAGGCCAAGAGCATAAAGTCTTCAAACTGAAAAAGGCTCTTTATGGGTTGAAGCAAGCTCCAAGAGCATGGTACAGCAGCATATATGCTTACCTGATTGAGAATGGGTTCGATAAGTGTGATGGCGAACCCACACTCTACATAAAAGAGAATGACGGTAAGATTCTTATCATTGTATTATATGTAAATGATTTAATTTTTACTGGCAATGATGCTTCTCTCATTGCTAATTTTAAAGCAGTCATGAAAAGTGAGTTTGAAATGACTGACATGGGCTTCTTGAGATACTTTCTTGGAATTGAAGTAGACCAAAGTGAAAATGGTGTTTTCAATTCTCAAGATAAATATGTAGAAGCAGTGTTAAAGCAGTTGTGACTCCAACAGTAATGGGGTTGAAATTGAGTAAAGAAGATAATAGTAAGGATTTTGATCCAAAATTGTATAAGAGCATAGTTGGCAGCCTTATGTACTTGACTGCAACTAGGTCGGACATTATGCACGTTGTTAGCTTAATCTCCAGATTCATGGAAAGATCGAAAGAAATGGCAAGCAGCCAAGAGAATTATAAGGTATGTAAATGGAACGAAGGGGTTTTGTATATTATACTCCTCTTCTGAAAGTTTCATATTGACAGGGTACACTGACAGTGATTGGGCCAGAAGTGTTGATGATCGGAAGAGAACATCAAGATATGTGTTTCATTTAGGATCGGGAATAGTTTCATGGGCTTCCAAGAAGCAACTGATAGTTTCTTTATGTATAGCGGAAGCAAAATATGTGGCAGCAACAGCAACAGCATGCCAAGCAGTATGGCTGAGAAGAGTTCTCAGAGATTTATGTCCTGAACAAGAAAAGGGCACAGCCATTTACTGTGACAATAGTTCGGCGATAGCATTGTCTAAAAATTCAGTCTTTCATAATAGGACAAAGCACATTGACACCAAGTTTCACTTCATACGTGAATTGGTTAACAATGGTGAGATTGTTTTGCAACATTGCAGAACAAAGGATTAATTTGCAGATATCCTCACAAAGCCACTTGTCCAGAAAAGCTTTGATCCTTTCAGGGAATGCCTGGGTATGCAGAAAAACCCAGCAGTTGAAATTAAGGGGGAGTGTTGGAAATTAATTCCAACTACTGATGCTAATCAGCAGTAATTGCAGAGTGACTAGAGTGCGGCGCATTGAAGCCTTAGCAAAGGCAGTTTCCATTTTCCTGAAGCAATTGCAAAAGGATTGGAAATCCCACATAAGTGAAGTGTGGAGTAGATAAGAATCGGCCCCTTTGATATTTATCTAAGGCAGTTTCCGTTTTCTTAAAGAGCAGAGTAAATGCTCAGACTCAAAGTCTCACCAGCAGCGCAAAGCTTTGATTACAAAGTTGAAACAGGATTTAAAGCCTTACCAACATATTGGCGCAGTTAAATGACTGTGGCAGCAATCACAAGTTTTATTAAAAGTGTCTTGTTGATATGGAAATGTTCCAATGCTATGCAATCATCGCAATCGCAAAAGGAACGAGGTACCACACATATGTATGTTCCGACCGATTGAAGTTTGCGATGCGATGCGATGTGGTCCCACCACAATCGCAATCACAAATCGCAAAGACCGTAATCGCACAATCACAAGATCTCAAGCCAACTGCCGATGTGATATAAGCCCCGCACCATCGCAATCAAAATTGCATAGCACAAAGGTGTTAACCTTTTATCTGCTGAAATGTCGATTGCCAATTTAGTTCCGGATGCGATGAATGTTTTCAATGGATTTCATATATATATTTTGAGATCCGGTTTTATGAGTCGGTTTAATTTTTTTTAATTTAACCATGCCTTATAAAAAGGAAAAGAGCCTGAAGGCTAATGTAATGAAAAATATGAAAGCTTTGATGTGAACGCGTTCTTTATGTATTAAGACATTGTTTGAAAAATTGTTGTAACCTGCAGGCTGATTACACAGCAAGTTTGTAAGCACTGTATGTGCGGATAGAGGACAGAGAAGTTTTGTGTGAGCACTGTTGTTTTTACAGTCCACTGTAATACTTTGTCAATCCCTCTCAAGGAGGAAGAATCAGATTCTTGATTTTGTATTTCTTTTATTCTTTTATGAATTAAGAAAATTTGTCCTAAAATTTTTCTGTTCATTCTGCAAATTAAGTTTTAAAACTCTGTGTTGTAGAAGGAATCTTCATTCTCTCTTGTTGTTTTGAAGCTATCAGAAACTTCTACAAGAATGCCAAGATAAATGATCAGACAAATAACAATGGTACAGATGTTAGAACAGAACCAGAATAGTTTAAAGCCATGAATAAAGGTCACATGTTTTTTCTACTACCGATTTTTAAGGACATGGGTTATTTACAAACCATTTTAAAAGGAGATACACGAGATGAAAATTCCTTTTTAGCTAACTTAAAGTTTGCAAGGGTGGGAGGAACGCCGGATTTATTAAGGGATTCCTCTGCCAAAAAAGAAAGTAGAAGCCAAGTGATTACAACTAATGAAC
Organism: Pinus albicaulis; assembly: GCA_034641835.2. Lineage (NCBI taxonomy): Eukaryota > Viridiplantae > Streptophyta > Pinopsida > Pinales > Pinaceae > Pinus > Pinus albicaulis. The sequence goes on from JAXQQM020076385.1 coordinate 87,628, forward strand.
TTGAACTAATTGCTTTTTTATACTCTCAAATTTAATTTAATGATAAAATTACCCTTTTGTATACCAAGCTAACATATAATGAAGTTTTGACAAATAATTATTATTTTTTTCTCTTAAGATTTTGTATTTAAAAGAGATGAAATTAAATATTTAGCTGGAAAAGGTCAACAAATAATTTAAATCGTCTTTTATATTCATGTTAATTACACCAATAAAAATATTTATTAATATTAATACAAATCATATTTTCTTAAAAAAAGGTTTTTTTTTATTATTATTAATGAAATCACTATTTTTGTTGAGCGCTTTGGGTAGACCTTGCGAGACATTAGGATTTGAGTTTACGGAACGATTATGAATTTAGTAATATTTTTATAGAAAGTTGGAGCAGAGAAATAGTGGAGGGTTGGAGCAGAGTAATGGCTTAGGTATTTGTTTTCATACAATATGAGATAGTGTGATACAGAGAGGAAGCGCAACAGTAGAGCCACCTCTGGAAAACAAACAAGACTTGTCCTATGAAAAGTCTTTTTCTTTATTAATGAAATCGCTCTTTTTGCTAAGCGCTCTGGGTAGACCTTGTGAGACATTAGGCTTTGAATTTACAGGACAATTATGAATTTAGTAATATTTTTATATAAAGTTGGAGCAGAGTAATGGATTAGGTATTTTTTTCATACAATATGAGATAGTGTGATACAGAGAGGAAGCACAACAGTAGAGCCACCTATGGAAAACAAACAAGACTTGTCCTATGAGACTTGTTGAAGTGTTTTAACAATGATATTATATTTTTATAATTTATATTTAAAAGTATATAAAAAATTAATTTTCTTGAAGTTTTCAACATATTTTTTATTATTTTTTCTATAAAGATATTTTATTATTTATTATTATTAGTATTTTAGTTTTCAGTTTTTTCTTAAACCATGGAGAATTAGTAACTCATATTTTTAGAATATAATTTATTTTTTTTAATCGTTATTAATAATTAAATGATTTTTTTTACCAAATTATGTTTTACATTGTTTTGGGTGCATGCAACTTCAATCCATCATTACTTTTTTTTTTAATATTTTTCCATTCTTAACACTTATAAAAACACCAAAACTTCTATATACATTAAACATCAAATGAAAATTCATTTTATAATGACTTGCTAGTCAAACATCACATGTCTTAATTCAAATTGGTGAATTCCTTCTTAGAGAATTGTTATATTCTTTGTATGTGTTAATATTGTGCATTCATCCATGAACATTAGATGAGATTCATGGTTATAATTTTCTTTTTTTCTTTTGTGCTTTTTTGGCCCATTATAATCTAATATGGGTTAAGGGATTATAGTTGTAACTTAATCTGGATTACTGGATTAGGGCTTTAGATACCTAAAAGTTTCATTGTAAATGTTAAGTTAGTACTTTGAAAAAGAAAGATATGTGATTCTAAGTGAAGATATTTTCTAGATTAAGAAATTTCAAGCTAAATTTCTATGTAATGTGTATTTTTCATTGTTCTTGTTGTTTATATTTTACTTTAAGATCTATTGTATTGCTTCACTTGAAAAGTTTAAAACTTACCTTCCTAATCTCAAAGAATATGCATAGATCATAACCCAGCAAGGCTCCACAAGCATTAATTTACACTCTATTGGAAGAAAACTTAAATGAACATAATTCAATAAAGGAAATGTTAATTTAAGTTTCAAGCCATGCTTACATCAAATAATTATCTTAACAATCTTACGAGGATTTTTATTTGTATATCGAAATTATGGGTTCCTCTTTAACTTTTATTTCCCTACAGACTATGACCTCTTACGCTTCCTTCTCCTTAACTTAACTGAGTTTATTTCACTTATTCAAGAGCTACAAATTAATTTTTCTTTCCTTCTCTTCTATAGTTTTTCTTGATGCATTCAACAAAGCTGATAAAGTTGCACTCCCCGTAGCTCAGATATGTATTCTCTCAAGGCATTGAAATAGTCATCCACATTTTGTTTCTCAACGGCTGCATCGGACGTTGTTTTCATTTTCTTAATAAGGTTGTCCTCATCTTGCATTTCGAAATCCTTCATCATTGTCTTTATGATGGTTATAGTGTGGCCATTTTTTTCCAATATTTATTCTACTAGTTTTAACTAATTTCTCCACGGCTTGTAGGCGAGAAAAAATGGGGCTTCTCTCCATAGCACTTATCAAGCACATACTTCTGTGCGTCTCCTTCAGAGTGAGGAATGTGACAAAGGGAAGGTACCTCCATGCATTTTGCTAGATTTCCTCAATCTAGGTGACATCATCAAGGTTCATGTCAGTTTATTTATTCTGGTGATGGGGTTGATAAATTGATTCGATCTATCCTCCCATCCCTTTGAATTTTTGACTGTGTGGTTTGATTTGGATGAGAACATAATTTTACAGCGACTGCTTGATTTTCTTACCTAGTTTGCTATTTTGTTAGCTGATCTTCTGGCATGGTTGAAGCCAAGGTATCGTTCTTCTAGGATCTTTTTGGTCCATTCAATTCACAACCAATACAAACTTGTTGCCTTCTTTTTCAGGATATCAGTCAAGAGATTTGAGTCTCTTTGGTTTCTACGTGGTGATTCTGGGTTGTGCACCACATAAAACCCCCTTGGCCATAACTATTTCACTAAGGAAACAAGCAATGCCTGCTTTTTTTCTCTCTTCACCAGTCATTAAAATATGAATGATTAAATACTGCAAGCAATCAAGCCAGTGTTGCTTGGTGGAAAAATGGTAGGACGACATGCTTGTGACCATATGTTCAAATATCTCATCCAAATTATTTGCCAAAAACTCCCTGTGTTCCTTCAGAATGCCTACCAACACCTTATATGCCTTCTTCTGAAATAGCCCTTTATCATCCTGCAGAGCTAGATTTGTAGCAGCAAAAATCATATTCACAGCTTCAATGTCTAGATCCTGCAGAAGCGATACTGCCAGATCTAAGAGTTGGGCCCTTGTTGATGCTATTGTCTGTTCATTATTTGAACCATCAACTTCCATATAAGATTTTCTTGCATGCCCAGATTTAGTAGGAAACACAGGTAATAACAAGATGAATTGACATAGTGAAAGGAAACACAGCGTGAAACAAACAAAAGAAAGGAAGAAGAAGAGACGGAGAAGAGAAAAGAAAAAGGATGTGGAAATAGCTACAGATTGTCTTGCCATCCTTTTTGGTATCTATGAACATAAATCAAGAATTAAAGTGAACCTACACCATCTCAATCATAAGCTCAAACCATGGTTTCTCTTGTAGTCCTGGCACAATTATGGTTTTCCTAGCATTCATGGCAATATTATAAGAAACAGGCCTGAAAGATATATGTTCAGATATGCGTTAAAATAATTGGGTGTATTATTATTATTCTTTTATTGTTATTACAGTCAGGAATAAATGTGCCAACATACGTTACACAAACCTGAGGTAGTTTCATAGCCAGTGTGTTATTGTTGAGCAAGATGCCTGTATTTTTTTTTTTTTAATTCAGTCATATGTTAGCATAATATGATTCTCAAGACATTGGGTGTGTTGGCATGGACAACGTGGATGGAAACATTATTACATTGGCGTTACAAGTAATTTTATGGCATTGATCACTTGGGGCAGCGCTGTAAAGCGTTATATTCATGGGAGATTGTTGATAATATTGCATTCATTAACATGGGGAGCGTTATATTTTTTTGGAAGCATAAACATATTGACAACGAAGATATTGGCAGTTTTAATTCATTAGTGACATTCGTTCATGCCTAGCAGTGTTGGTTATATTACCATTTGTGACAGTGTAATTATTATTAGCAGTGATATTACAGTGAAATGGACTTATTACCAATAGCCTTGCTACAGGCAGTGTTATACATTATTGGCAGTCGCAGCACATCATGTGTTATTTGCCTTGGGCTATATATATCCATTTCTGAGATTATATATTGGCCCTACAATTTTTATATATCACATAGGGTATTATACATATATTGTTGCTTGTGCATTTGAAATTCTTTGATATATTATGACAGCCACATTTTTGCTACATAGTTATGTATTGGGCATAAAATTATAACATTCGATATTATTGGATGTTATATCCTTATATTATATTCCAGCATTATATACATTTGAAGATTACAGTGACGGATATTACAAACACTCGGTGGTGGTATATTGGCATTATATTATATTGACAAAGGAGTTTTCCATGTTTGTCGAGCATTGGTGAATACTTTGGTGCATAAAGTTGATTAGAGATGGCCCGACCTTTAGAAGCAAGAAGAGAGGGTTCACTTTAATTCTTGATTTATGTTCATAGATACCAAAAATGATGGCAAGACAATCCGTAGCTATTTCCACATCCTTTTTCTTTTCACTCCTCCCTCTCTTCTTCTTCTTCCTTTCTTTTGTTTGTTGGTTTCACGTTGTGTTTCCTTTCACTGTGTCAATTCATCTTGCTCCATATTGCCAGAATTTTTGAGGAATAAAGCTAGATCTAAAAGAAAATATTAACTCCCTTTTTCAGTGGTAGCATACATCATCAAAACATTACAGCTCCCTCTAACTCCTTACTATAGGTGATCATCAAGAATTTGACAATCTGCACTCCCATCTTTGAGATGAGACTTTATCATGTTGTAAGAAGGTGATGTGACTAGAATTTTTTTCTGAAGGTGAAATAATGAAACCTCCCTTATTGACAACTGCTCCATAGATATCCACTGTAGACTTTCAGGATAATGACAATGGGATTTTGTAGATAGATCTGAGCCAATACTTGGGATGCCATTTAATACAACAACTGCAATCTTCATTATTGAAAGGAGTGTCACTAGACTTTAATCTACCAAGCAATGATTATAATGAAGATGCCTATGAAACTGATACTTGTTAAAAAAAAACATGCTTACAGCCAGCAAAGCTTTATATTGCTATCAAACCAATTATATAGCCAACAAAACTTTATACTGCTAGTACTAAAACTTCTTTTTACCAATCAGGACGGTATATTGTAGTGCTTCCAAGTTCTTCAAGTAGAAGTATCTTATTGGAGTTGACAATTCTTTTTTACCAATCAGGACGGTATGCTTTCAAGTACTTCAAGTAAAAGTATCTTATTGGAGTTGACAATTCAAAATATTATCAGGTTCCTTTATTTTTCTTCTTGTCTTAACACAATATTGTGGATATATCCTAAAGAACTTAAGGCTAGTTGGCAATGGACTTATTTTTCAAGTCATTGAAATATATCAATGCTATCGATAGAGACTTATAAAAATGTGAACTGCTTGTGTATGAATTTGTCAGCAATATTCCTTGTGGCTTTTGGTTTAGACTTTCTAGTAGCATGGGAATATATTCCTCTCGTTTATGCCTACCAAACACAATAATCTGAGTTTCTGATTTTCTTTCCCCCAAATCTAAGATTTTTTCTGACACAATTTCTTTTCTATGCAAAATATTGTGTTTTTTATACAACTCCAGGTATCGCAAGGCTTCCTGAAACAAGGATATGGCTTCTTTAATGAAGGAGGGAATTGATATAATTTTGGTGTACCTTTACAGAGTTCTTGGACTTACAAAAGAAATGAAGAAAGTTGCATCTCTGAAAATGGTTGTGTTGTGCTATGTAACTTTCATTGTAATGTATTATGTTGCTTTAATACGTAATATTTTTTCAGGTAAAACTGTGTATTCATTTGCACGTTTTCAATAGAGGTCAATGTATGTTATTTTTCATTCTAGTTCCATAGTCCAACTTAGTGACTAGATGTCTTAAGATCATGTGTCCTTTGCATACATTGTAATAGAGTGGGGTTCTAGAATTTAGAAACCGTGCATGCTTCAAAGGAATGGATACTATTATAAGAAGGCTGCAAGAAGGATGGCCCTATGGCTTGAATGGACAGTGCATGAGAAACTAGAAGCTTTTCCAGAAGAGTCTGGGCATCTACAAACATTTTCATTCTTGTATGCAAGTAAAGGATTACAACAATGAGCATTGGACACATGGAGAATCATAGCACAAATAAATTTTAAAATACCTTTGTAAGGGTCTCCTGTTATGCGGAAAAGAGCAAAAGAGTCAACTGGTATGACACATGATCAGCTGGCAACTGTTGTAGAGGAAACATGTTTTCTAGAAGAATCATCTGATCACAAGCTTGTCTTGGAACATTTGACTTGGGTTTGTCATATAATCCCAATCACCTTTATTATTATTCATTGAAATTTGGTTGGCTTCGTTGCCTTTTGTGTCTATACTTGTGGTTTTGTATTGAGATTATTTGGGCTTGATGTTAGTGTTTTTCACTTCTGAGAATGCTTTGTTTTTGTTTTGCTTTAATTATGTGTTGACATTTTTTTAAAATCAATGCTTATTATACAATTTCAAGGACTGTACCAATTAGACCTGCGAATATTTTTTTTGGATTTATCTATCGCTTAATGTATCGTTAAAGGAGTCGGTCATCAGTAATTGCGAATTAAATTTTTTTCATTTCAAAGTCACCTTGAGTTACTGTATTATATGGTTATTAGTGTTGTCTAGATCTCTCCAATGATGAAAACCTAGGTTGGACTTCCCTTATGTGTTCTGCTTGACGTAATTCATTAGAATCTGGTTGGCTTCATTGCCTTCTGTATCTATACTTGTGGTTTTGTATTGAGATTGTTTGGGCTTGTTGTTAGTGTTTTTCACTTCTGAGAATGCTTTGGTTTTCTTTTTCTCTAATTATGTGTTGAAATTTTTTTAAAAATCAATGCTTATTATAAAATTTCAAGCACTGTCATAACTCCTCACATAATTCTTTAAAGGGTGTTAGATCATTGGAAGAGCACCTGCCATGTAGGAGGTTGGTGGTTCGATTTCACCACACCCTAATATGAATTATTCAATGATATTGTTGATTTTTTTTTATTTTTTTTTTAATGGTGAGATATTTTTCTGGAGTCATTGTTTTATATTGTCTCTAGAAAGACAATAGAGAGGATTAAAGACATTGTCTCCATAAAGACAATATGTCTTTAATTCCAACTATTGTCTTTGGAGAGACAAAAATGAAATCGTCTCAAGTTAAGACAATTTACCCAAAAATTGTCTTCAACCCCCCTTTGTGTTGTAGTGCAACTATTGTCTTTGGAGAGACAAAAATGAAAATGTCTCTAGAGAGATAAAAATGCTTGTGTTATATATTGTCTTTATAGAGAAAATATTTTAAGACAATTTAATTTTAAGACGATTTAATTTGAGACACCCGGTTAAAGACAATATTTAAGACAATACACAACTTTTCTTTTGTCTCAAATTAAGACAATTTACCCAAAAATTGTCTTAAATATTGTCTTAAATCCCCCTTTATGTTGTAGTGGCATAAGTGACACAAGCATGAATGGGAAATCTTCAGTTCTTTCATTTGGGCGCTAAGTACACAAAATCGAAACGGCAGCTCATGAGCCTGGCCTTGAACTGTGCCATTAATCTTGCAAGGTTCAGAACCATTCTCTCAATTGTGGATAATCACCTAATACAAACCCCCAAGAGTTTGGAAATATTAACTTCCTGTCTGCAACGACGTGATGGTTACACACACTTATAAGTTAGATTAATGCTCGTAGATGATCATAAGTTATAACCTATATATCCCAAAAACAGCTTCTGGGAGCTGGAGGACATCACTCCCAGGCATAAAAGCACCCACGACTTGCAAACTATAGCTGAGATATTAAAGGAGGATCATATGGTCAGTATTTTTGTTTACATAGTAAATAATAATCGAAGGCTTAGTTAATAAAGTTCATAGAAGAGTAATGCTGAAAAAAATATAATACAGTGATAAATAAAAAATGATACCCTTTATACACAACTGCGCTTAAAAGTTAAAACTACCTTACCACAAGAGATAATAAATTAACTTATGAAGTAAAATAAGAGATAATTAATATTTAATAAATAGAATAATGCGTATATGGGTCGATATCAAGCATCTTGAGCTTTCGATACGATAAAAGTTTATTGCATGTAGTACACGTGGTTGCTGTCGGTATCAATGATTTGGTTCTTTCCTTCTTGAATATAGGATCAAACAGGTTGTTTGAGCAGTTTGTTGTTTAATTCATTACCTGAAACGTAAACAATTATCTACGTCCAGTACCTTCCTCACTTTCTCGATGCGTCAAAGATGGATTTCGTTGAAGTCTGGTATCTAAGAACTTAAAATGCTAAATGTGCAGCATTCCGGACGCTTGCTTTCTCCACCTGCTGTGGCTAAGTAGCAACACTTCCAATCACCCACAGTCCAACAACAGTCTAATGCAATGCATTCTCTGTTATCTTGACCTATATGATCTTGGGTTCCAAATCTCGGTGGACCTTCATGCATTATATGTCTTCTCTTCTTCTTTTTTATCAGTTTCAGAGCTAACCTGAGCTTGACTACCTCATAAAGAGCCCACGAATATGGAGGAATTTCTTGTGATGAAGAATTTGTATAACATCGTTACGCTAAAGCCCGCAATGGTATCGTCTTCAAAGCACAGCAGCTGTTGGAACTCGGTAAGGCATGTTATATTAATTCAGTTTTAGGGTAATTCATGTTATATTAATTACGGCAGTATTGACATTGAAGCAATTGTACAATTTGTATTTCAATTTCCTGTATTTTTCTTAATGGCGAAACATATTTATATTTTTCTTAATGGCGAAACATATTTATTAAAGTGTTATTCTAATTTTGCAACTAGTATATGGCACCAGAGTACGTTATACAGGGGCAATTGTCTGTTAAAGTTGATGTTTATAGTTTTGGGGTTCTTGTTTTGGAGCTTATGGGTGGAAGAAAGAATGTCGATCTTAACTTATCGGCCCAAATGGAGATCCTTTTAGAATGGGTAACATATTATTTCCATTATGTTTCCAATTGACCGCATCTGCTTTATCCATCTATTATTTCGGATATAATATGGTTCGTTTTCGTTCAGCTACGTTATATTGTTGAAGAGAAAATACAATTTGCGGAGAAAAAAAAGGCAAAGTGAAACAACGCATAGTAACAGAGAGTAATTTGGAGACGGTTCTCTATGAAAATAGGATAGATCTATGTTCGAAACAGATTTTATTACATTTGGTTCCTTTGTACAGTCTATATTTCTTAGCCGTAGTTTACTTTGCTTTCGAAGATGTTCTGAAGATTATGGAAATTTTGATAAGTGTTTATAAAATTTTACTGGAAACTTTGAAATTTTTGTAAATTAATGTTACAGTAGTCCACTTTCAATAATTTCAATATTTTGGGTTGTACAAGAGTTTATAATATTCCAAAATCTCCAGTGAATTGAATTTTTCGTTCTAGTTGCAAACCAATTGTTCCCGTCCCAAATTTATTTAGAAAACATTGACTCCACCAAAAACTATTCAAAATTCTTCTTCATGTAAATCTATGCATGATTAAATCTCAAATCAATGTACACTAGTACTAAAATTCCAGGCAAACTCAAGCAGACATATGGTCAAAACAATAAGGATTCCAACTGTACCATGAGCATTTTGGAGACATTGCTAGCACCAAAGATCTTATTAACACAGGCGAACTTCTGAGGCTCGTGACGGGAAAAGTATGGCGAAAATGGACACTCCTGAGCACACCTCCGTAGGAGCAGCTGTGCTATTCGAATCGTTGTGTGGCTTAATTCGGGTAAAAAATAAAAAAAAATTACTTTGCCAAAGTACTGATAGATGCAGGGAAACGATGATTGGCATTCATTCATAATTCAATTGCAATTTACATGCTGCCAAAACCAGGGAGGGAAATTGTTGCATCTTATCTGCTTTCTATACCATGAAAAGAACTTACAGAAACGTAAGTGATCATGTTATTTTGTTGTTTAGCTGTTGTTTTGTTGTTCAGGATGCAACCATGCCCGAGGCCGTCCCCAGTGGAGCCCTGAAGCTCTCCAAGTTCCTCCGCGGCCTGACGGAAAACCAGATGATATTCCTTCACAGCCTGATATGAAGAGCAGTAAGTGAAATCTCCAGGACGTCATATGCTGTAGTTCCATGCCTAATGATATACTAAAGTTAGTATTGGACGACCTGAAATCTGGTTGGAGCACATACTGAAGTTAATACTGGAGGACCTACATACTGAAGTTAATACCAGATGACCTGAAATCTGGTTGAGGCTCCTGTGTGCTCTGATGGCTATGAAAGAGGTGGTTTGTTGTTCCAGCTGTTGCAAGCCAAAACAACTTTCGCTTTCACTCGCCACTTGCATTTTCAAGCATGCCACCTGTCTGAAATACCACATAACTCTGTCTGTATCGCGAAAATGAGATATGAACCAATATTATCCCAAACATTAAATGCTTGAGAATTAATGCTAGCATTAAGCTAGCTTTAAGCATGTCTCGGAACAGTCATCTTGAATTCATGATATAACAATCTTGAATTTACCTAATATATTGGTGTGGCCTCGACAAATAAGACGGTAAAACACGTTTTATTGGATGACAAAAAATATACTAAAGATATAAAAATTAAAACTTTGGTTATTCGTGGGTCCTTATAAACTTAAGCAGCTAAAAATAATGCTAACCCCTCCATTTCGATTCCCATAGTCCCTGCTTTAGCCGCAGGCGGCCGGGACTAAAAAATCATCTCATCCATAATAACAAGGTGCATATATACCGGTATGGGATAGAGATGTTATCGTGTTTCTAATAATGATGACGACTAAGATCAAGATTTATGAAAAGCATGTTCAAAATTAAAGAGAACAATATGATGTTCTCACATTCCAAATTAACATGAAAGCAGAATTTGAAGCTGCGTTTGGAATAATAGTAGCCGCGTAACCTAAAGGTTGGAGACATCAACTTATTCGTAGTGGTGAGGTAGGACGAGAGTCCATGGTGGTTTTCATCCGACCCATCCACACGTTCACCATTCCGTCAAGGCTTCCACTGTAAGCGATATACGTATTGTCGTGGAGGTCCAAGGCAGTGACAGCGATGCATTTCACGGGGCCGCTGTGCCCCTCCATCACTGCAATGCAACACATTCCGGTGCCGCCCGCTTCCCTTTTCCAAACACGAATCGTTGTATCGGCCGAGCCACTGAATAGGAGATCGCCAACGGTTTCCAGCCAGAGAACGGAGTGAAGGTGGCCTCGAAGGAAACTGGAGTAATGAAATATTCGGTCGGAGAGATGGTCTTCCTCCCAATAATGAATATATCCATCGTAACATCCCGCGTACAAAATGGGCGAGCCATCCGGGCCGAGTGCAAGGGCTTTTACGGGAGATCGTTGCATGTTAAGAGCCATCACTAACTTGTGCTTCACTCGGCCAGGACTCGGCCGCCTCCATACATTCACCATGCTGTCATCGGATCCGCTAAAGAGAAGCCCGTCGTGCCCCACAACGACGGCATTGACGGCCTCGTTGTGGGCTTCGATAGTCTCCATGCACTTCCACTCCGACACATTCCACATTTTGACGCTCTTATCCGCCGACGCCGAGTACAGCAAATCGTCGCTCGCATTATACGCTAGACAGGTCACGGAACCCGAGTGTTTCACCCTGCCGGTGCCATGGTCGGCTACCAAGGGGCTGATGAAATTGTAAAACATGTTCAACTTAGGAAGTGTGCCCACGCGAATATGGCCGTTCGGATACGAGCGCGACCGCCGCCAGATACATATCTTATTGTCCCCATGAGCGCTCAAAATTTGATCGCCAGCAACAAGCAGAGCCTTGACGTTGCCCGACCCGGACTTGAGACAACTACGTTGTGGGAAATGAGGGTGTCTCCGTACCCCTATGGTTTTGCTGTTGGAGCCAGTGTACAGAAGGCCGTCTGGCGCAACCGCTATGGAATATATTTGCCCTCCCGGCTTTACCATCGAAGTAACTCATCTGAAAGATTGAGGAACTTCAGCGTAATTGAAGGGCATCGTGAGCGGCAGCGTCCAGGGAGACATAGGCGCGTAACTGTCTGGAGAGGCGGTGCTGAAGCGCGCCGGAGAGACAGTGCGTTCGGATGGAGGGGCAAAACATTGGCTTCACAAATTCGGGGTTTATCATTTCCTACTCTTCGCCGCTCTGTTTCTTCCCTCGGCCTCCCACCCTCATCATCATCATCATCAACTCCACTTTTCCGAATGTCTACGTCCTCCTCTTACTTTTCTTTTATAACCACGAGCTTTCCTGTCAGCTGACATATATGTTTCACTCTGTCAAGACGCAATATTAAAGCTCTTCACCCTGCAGTGTCACGTTGGCCACCAATATTTTAGCTGCTATTCGCCCATTAATGCCCTTAAGAATACTAATGGGCATACCATGGGCATGGACCCTGCGATACACGGTGTCGTTCCCCAGGTCTGACAACGAATATGACCAGAGACAACCACTATTAGAGATTGATTCACGGAGACCACCCAACTATAGTTAGAAGTTTATTATATTTAATAGGGATAACCCAGCGCCTTCCGCCTGATAAGAATTCAAAGCGTGGTCTATAGACAATTTCTTTTAAACTTGGTATTTTTTCCAAAAATTACGCGGGCGGAGTTCTTAATAGCTTCTGTGGCATCGGAAGAATGCAATTAGAATATTCCAGAACATACGCGTATGCGTATTAAGCCCACTTCAAAGGAGCAGAGATGGTACTGTAACGTACGCCAGTCTTGATCGAGGCAAATAAAGACAAGTACCGCATGATAAGACAGGGTTTCAACGACATGGGGTTCATGGCATGGGTTGGGTTGCCATGGTCATTGGTACTTAAGGGGCATTAATGGGTCAATAGCAGCTAAAATAAGGGTCGCCCTTTTCATACATCTGGTTCTCTGTTCAATGGCACCATCAAGCTTCAGGACATGATTGGACTTTTCATACATCTGGTTCTTTGTTCGATGAGGAAAAAATGTGGTATCTTTAATATAATTGGTTTAAGATTCTGACAAAGCACAACACATTTTTTAAGATGTTTTATACTCTTGAAAAGGACAAGACTGGAGACGTTTGGTCGTTTTATCGAAAATCCAGATGGATACCGCCTGCGGGAAGATTGGATTGTCGTCAAATTGAATTAAAGCTGTGGAATTTTCACATGGAAACCGCGCGATTTGTCCTCTCCTCTGAATGTATCCAAACAAGATAAGATGGAAGAGATTTGACGGTAGTTCCATAAGTAAGCACATAGCTATGACGGTGGGGCATTTACAAATGGAAACCGCGTATCCAAGCAAAGATTTTACGTGAAGGAAGACTTTCAGAAATGAATACCATTGAAGTCTAGGTAGTTGGGGAGGTTAATTGTACTCGGATTTTACACGAGGTTAATTGTTTAGCCTTGCAGTAGTCAATAAAGACTAGTTATAGATACCTTGGGTGACAAAGATTTGGTGAAGAGCAGCCCGTCTACTGTGAGCTTCGATCGTCTCGATGCGCTTGGACTCCCACAGTTCTCACACCTTCGCGCTTTGGGAGTTGGAGTCCAAGTGCATCGAGACTATGGAAGCTCACAGTGAGGCTGTAGATACTTTCTTCCTGAGGCAAGAGGAGCTGCTCTTTATTGGGGGTGCTCTTTATCCGATCGGGTGACATTATGGTGACCATGATCTGGAAGACATCTCTATTTAGGGTTTATTTTTGTTTCATCTGTTGGGATTAAACCGGTCTGGGCTAATCTGGTGATTATGTTCAATAGTTAGATGGGAGGTTTGGTAAGTTTTAGTTTTAGTGATCTATTCCTAGACAAGATTATGTACACCTCAGAACTGCTCCCAAGGCGATTTCTTCTATTGAAAAGAAAATCCAGACCAAGAAAAAGTTCAATGTTCTATAAGTTAGTCTGGCCTGTGAGAAAGTTCAATGATCCATATATGTCTGGCCTGTGAGGAAGGCTCTTAAAACGCTTCCAAAAGATGCATAGAACTAGCCATTGTGTTTCACAAAAGAGAATATGTTGCACTGCAGTGATGAAAGGGTGCAGAAATCCCGTTAAATGCATTGCTACCGCCATGGGTGTCAGGCCTCGACAGAAAGTAATGTGTGGTTGGGGTTGCTTGAAAAGCACCATGGCATTTTGAGAAAACCCCACCACTACTACGACGCTGATGCCTTACAACGATTTTGCACACCAGAATTGGTACATATATCATCCATTCTCTATGAATGTCTTATACCAATATCTATGTATGGGATTTCATTCGCTTTCATTTCAAAATTTATTTTTGATGCTTCACCAAAGCAGGCATGGCATTGATTCAAATATTATAAAATTTTCATTTTCCTTTTTGTACTTCACCAAAACAGACATGGCATGGATACCAGGTTAGTTTGAAATGTAATGCAACAAAATTGTCATTTTTGACCCACACACTTTGTTGTAATCCCAGCTTAATTTCGAATCCTATAATTGTCATTTTAGACCTGCACAATTTGTTGTAATCCCATCTTAGTTTCGAATCCTATAATTGTCATTTTATACTTACCCACTGTGGTGTATTTTCTTTTCGGACTTTCTCTTGGAGACGTGTGTGGAACATAATAAAGTGGTTAAATTTGAGACATCTAGTAAAATATTAATATAGCTACGTATTTTGACTTCACGAAAAAAATATAACGGTGAGAATATATGAGTATATATATATATATATATTAAAAAATCAACCCAAAGTAAATTAAACGTATATAGCAAATCCAAATATTTGATGTGATTAAATATTTTAATTTTGTATTTTGAGGTGGTAATGTATCTAGGTAGAGATAAATGCCGCCATCGACCTCAAAACTCAGATGGGGCCATTTATCGGTAAACTCGACAAGAGAGTTCACATAAACTGGCGCATGCACTTCACCAACTATATTCCAAGGGGTGGCCGTAATTACGATTAAAAGTTTGTGCTGAAATAAATTTTCGATAAGCTCAATACGACTTTATCAGCATGCCACAGCTCAACTGCATGGAATGCTGCTTCAAATGGGTCTCATGGAACAGCCTCGAACGACATGTAGTCTCACTATGTTCCAAAAACTCGGGATTCTCAAAACCATAGTGTGGCTGTTTGGTTTCACCACTAATTTTTTCAGAATGGAGTTGTTTTTAGGGAGATTGTTTTTTATTTTAGTGTATGAAAAAGTAAAAATTTGATTTGTGTTATTTAAACTGGTTTTTAAATTATTTATATATTTAACACTTCTAAAATTTTTTAAGATATTTAGATTATGGAAAAATTACCATCAAACTTATGATATCAATAAATTTCTACCAAACTTTAAAAAATTAAAACAAAAATACCTAAGAAATTTTTTTCCAAAAAATCACACTCAAAACCACTAATTTCGAATTTGTTTAATGCCAAATTCTTTGTTTTTTCCAGTGGGAAGCCTATTATGTATAAGCTTGTTACATCTGTCATTGTCCTCGCTGTCTAGACCTCGAAGCATCGAATTGAATTCAAGCTACCCGCTACATGTACACAGCAACATAAGCAGAGCGAAATGATTGAGCGAGAAAGTTACCTGGACAAAGCCAACGTGATTTTAAGTGAAAAAATATTCATAAGGAGTGGTTAAAAGTATACATGATGGAGGCTTGGAATGTTGCCATCAAAAGTTTTATAAAAACCAGAATAATCATTGATGTATATTAATAAGTATATATAAAACACAACTACAACCACCACATATTAAATGTAGTTAATATATTTCAGTATGTGTATTTCATTAATATTGTTAATCATATTATTATTAAAGTAAATAATTTTTTTAATTTTAATGTTTATTAAATTGAATATTATTAATATTAATGTTAATAATTTTTATATTATAAAATTAAATATCAAATAATTTAATATTAAAATTTAATATTTTAAATAAATGTTAAACATAGGGTTGGTCAAGTTTGATTATGGTCAATTATTTAAACATGGACAATAAACATTAAGCAATAATATTAATAGGCAATGATCGAAGTTGAAAAGTGTGGAGTGTCAAACATAGTTAAATCTTGCTAAGCATAGTCAACCACAATAGTAGGTTAATTAATTTTGTAATGTGGCGTTGCAATGTTGAATAAATTGCAATAAAATGTAATATTTCAACAATTTTTGTCACAATGTGGCAATTTTTGTCACATTGCAACGTTTCATAAGTCTCTCTCGCACTGTAACAATGAAACATTGCAACAATGTTTGTCATGATGCAAAAAAATTTTGTCACACTGCGAAGTATGTCACATGACTTGACCAAGTTCACCATGCGTGAACATGGTTTGACTAATTTGATCATCATTGACCATAGTTTTCTATGATAGATTGTGATTGTTTATATTGATAATGGAAGGCTATGATTGACCTTGTTTTACCACAGTGACCTAGGTTGAACATATTAGCAATTGTTTGTCATGTTGAGCATAGGTTGACCATGGTTTTTAAAGGTTGATTATTGTGACTATGGTTGACCAAATATGACCATGATTTACCATGGTTGACCTAGGTTGTCGTGGTCATATTATAAACTCTAATATTATAAACCTAAATATATCCCTTGGGGGTGTGGCATGTTGGCAAGCAAACACACTGTCAAGACGTTTATGTCATTGTGTAGGTCATAAGTTCAAACCTCGACTTACTTGTGTGTCATGAAAGGGGGATATGAAATTTCACCTAGAGGTTATAGTGGAAGCAGGCACTAATCAACCCCATGTCACGCGAGTACAAGGGTCGCCTGGTTACCTATTTTCTGATATATATATATATATATATATATATATATAAACCAAAAATGGTCAAGTTACATTGACTAAAGACAACTATGAGTGACTTTTGACTTTTGTTAAATATGGTAAACACAGTGTTGACCAAGTTTGATGATGGTCAACTATTTAAACATGGAATATAAATGTTAAATTTGTTTGACTATGTTTGACTAATGTGGTTGACTATGTTTAATTATTAATTAATAATTAATAATATTAATAGGAAATTCTGTTAACTAAAGTTGAAGAGAGTTGAGTGTTTGACATAGTCAAACATTGTCGAACATAGTCAACTAGATTAGTAAATGTGGTTAACTAATTTTGTAATGTTGAATTGTGACATTGGATAAATTGCAATGTAATGTAACATTGCAATAGTGTGTGTAACAATGTCACAATATTTGCCACATTACAACATTTAATATATTTATGTCGTGTTGCAACAATATAGCATTGCAACATTTCTCACATGACTTAACCAGGTTCAACATAAGTGAGCATGGATTGACTAATTTTACTAGGGTTGACCATAGCTTTCTATGATAGATTACTATTTCTTATATTGATAATGGAAGGGTACGGTTGACCATGTTTTACCATGGTAACCTAGGTTGACCATATTTGACCATATTAACGATGGTTGACCATATATGACCATGATTAACCATGGTTAACTAAGGTTGAAAATGTTTGACTTTGTTCAAGAATGGTTAATTATAATTGAATATAGTTGATCATGGTTAGACTATTGCTAACCATGTGTGACTATTGTTAAACAAAACTAACTATATTTAACAATTGCTTGAGAATGGTTGACCATGGTTGACAATAGTTGTCCATGTTCACCATGTTAGACATCGATATAAATGACTAAAAATCACAATGTTATTGATTGTATGAATATGGTTAACCATGGTTCGACTATAGTTGATCATTATTAACTATGGTTGAACATGTTTTGAATATGATTGACCAACATTTTATCATGTTTTTTCTATGTTAAACCATAGTTGAAAATGATTGACTATAGCTAACCATGCTTTGAATATAGTTTCTCTATAATTGAGCGTGATCTAACTATGATTACTATTGTAATGGTAGTTGTTGATAGTTAACCATGTTGAACTAGTCTAATACAACCACAAAGACGATGACCAACAACAATCTCACTATGGGCACCCCTAAGGAGGCTACATGGCCCTATGAGAAGCGGAGGAAGAGGGTGTGCATCATAACTGCCTTCATGAAGAATATGTAGAACATTGGATCTCTTGCCTTTGAGAAGCGGATGTGTATATGTGGATGTAGCCATCAAGTTGAATTTTTAAATATTGTTATTTTTATTCTGTTTTACTAGAAAAAACATGATGATGGCGATAACGTGTTGGATTATTATTTTTATTTTTTTTAATTTTTTACAAAATTATATTTTAAAATTACTCAAACGTTGAAACTGAGATCTCTGGAAATCTTATTGGCGCTAGTGAGAGCTCTGGAAATCTCGCTACTGTCGATCGTAAGACTTGCAGGTTTGTATTCAATTATTTTTCAATATTTTCTTTGATTTCAAAACGATTATTCTAGGTTCAATTTTTCTAAACATAATTTTTTTACTAAGACATGTCACAGTAGTTAGTGAAAATCAGAGCATTTATTCTTTGATTTGGTTTGGCCTGCCATGCTCTCAGGTTTTCAGTGGAGATGTATTATGTTAGATTTTTCTTTTTTTTTTAGAGGAAGAAAAAACGTTTTTTTATTAATAAAAACAGTACATACACCTGTTTCATTTGCATACAATCATGAATGCTTGATCATATCCAGATGAGGCATAGTTCATAATCATAGTGAGAGAGCCTCCTATAGAAGGAAGGAACTTAACATAAAGTCCAAACAAAATACAAATATATATATTCATAGCATGCCTCCAATGAGCAAGAAATTTACAGTCATATTCTTGCTAATACTATCATAAAACCAGTCAAAATGGAGCCATCATAATAATAATCCCCAAAGGATCTATCATAATAAAGAAAGGTCCAGATGGATCCCCAATGTTGGCACTCTTGCCAAGAAAGGAATCAAGAGAGGAGAGGTGAATCGTCATGTAATCTCTATAATCGCAAAGAAAATTCAGTCTTTGGGAAAAGAAGAATGAAAGGATCTTGAACAGGATAACAAGTAGAATCGGTGATAAAGAAAAATAAACCAGAATGAAAAGAGGTGTATGCTGGCTCACTTGCCGATGATCCAAAATGAAGACTATGGCAGAGGGTAAACAAAGGTCCTTAACAAAATTGAGTCCTTATAATGTGAGATCTGAATGTTTCCAAAAGATAGATTAAGGCCTTTCTTTGACAGGGTGTCCGCCCGAGAGTTGTTCTCTCTGTAGATATGTTGCATCGATGTGTCTTGAAACTTTGTCAATAAATACTTCATCCGATAAATCCACCCTTTCAGACCATGAAAATTAAGATTAAAAACGCCATAGATGCCTTCAATGATAATTTTTGAGTCTCCATACATGTGGACAATAGGAAAATTTAGATGATATGCTACCATGAGCCCACTCCAGAGGGCCATGAGCTCAGCCTTATTATTGGTACCATGTCCTCCATTCCAAAAAATATGATATCGTTCCTTCTCCAAGAGCTTAATCCAAGCCCCACAACCACAAAGACCATCTTGTTGTGCCCCATCAAAATAAATAATCGGAATAGTAATTTGGGGAGGTCGATTGCAGACTGATAAATACACTAGGGCCAGTGTAGGAGGAGATCGACCTCCCAACCAATTCATAATATTTCCATGAATCTGTGAAAGGTTGACTGATATGTGTTCAAAAATTAAGCGGTTTCGGGTGCACCAAATCTCCTAGAGTATATAAAAAGGCAGCGATTTATATATTCCATTGGTAGCCCCCCATACCATAATAGTTTGGATGCACCCAACAGGTCTCCATGCAGGATCCTCCAAGAAGCTAGTAAACAAATGCCAAACGTTGAGTGAAAAGGAGAAATAAAAGAACAAATGTACAAAAGAATCCTCTTGAGTATGGCACAGAGGGCACATTCCCAACCCCTGAAAACCCTATTTCTTAAGACAATCCCAAGTCAATATTTTGTTTTTCCTAAGCAGCCAACCAAATAAAAAAAT
This sequence comes from Pinus albicaulis, assembly GCA_034641835.2. Classification (NCBI taxonomy): domain Eukaryota; kingdom Viridiplantae; phylum Streptophyta; class Pinopsida; order Pinales; family Pinaceae; genus Pinus; species Pinus albicaulis. The sequence continues at coordinate 107,564 of JAXQQM020076385.1, forward strand.
CTTGGTTGGAACATTCCAATGCCAAGCCTGTTGTAAAGGTGAAAGAGAGCAATCTGTGAGCTGCTTCTTAATGATATAGAGATATATGTCCTTCACCTGTAAACAATCACCTAGACAATGTTCGTCCGAAACCAATTTTCCTCCCTCCCGACTAGAAGTCATGACCATGGCCTGTAGCGCTTTCACCATTATTTGCCACGCAATTGCCTCCCGTCCATGCAGACCCATAATCTCCACCGATTTCCAAATTGGTGATCCAAAATTCCAACATATAATAAGTTGATATAATGAAAAGATACCTCGATGATTCAATCTGTGTATTAACTATGGATCGATACAAAATGCAGCATCCATTCCCAATATCTTGTCAATACCTTAGATGATTTTCTGACCATTCCCAAAGTGCCATACTAACCTCTGGCCCAATAAAGGCATAATTTTAATGAAATTGCTCCATATCTGAGATGCCTTCTTAGCCAAAAAAGTGTAGCCCTGATACAATGTGAGGAATGGATCACCCACAATGTATTTTCAAGAAATAATATGCGTCCATACCCCATTTCCCTTTAAGGACCACCAAAGAGACTTGATGAGGAGCACGTTTGTAAACAAGTGTAAGTTTAAGGGCCCCCATCCTCTATACTTCTTCGGAATTGTGAGACAACCCAGTCTACACAAGTGCATTTTTTTACTATCTAGTGACTCATCCCATATAGAATGACAAATAATAGAAATAATTTTATCAATTGTATATTGAGGGAAATAATACAGATGAATTTGATAAAAAAAACTGTGATAATACAGATTAAACCATAATATATCTGCCCCCAAGTGTTAGCCATTTGTTTTTCCACTTCATGATCATGTTCTTGAATTTGTCAACCAACCATGTCCAATCCCTGACCTTATATGCACATGGTTTCACTTTAAACCCGAGATAGGTGAAATCCATTACTAAGTGATTCTTTTGAACCCCCATGAACTCTACTATGTAATTTATTTCATCTATATCTCCATATTCATATATTAGAAAGGGCTTTTCTCTATTAATGCAAAGGCCAATAGCTGTTCCAAACCGGATAAGCATAAAGTGAAGATAAAACCAGTGATTCCTAATCAACCTTCCAAAAACACGCAAATCATCCACAAATAGAGAGTGATTAATACAAACCGTAGGGGAGAACGACAGCCCTTCAGAGTACCCTACATTTTTGGCCATCCTCAATAAATTTCTAAAGCCATCCATAATAAGAATAAAGATGAGAGGGGACAGCGCACATCCCTGTCTGAGAACCCTCTCATCCATTAAGAAGTTCAACAGAAGACCATTGATTAAGACAACAAATATTACAGAAGATATAAAAGCCATGATCCATCTAATACTTGACATAGACAAGCCCACCTTAAGGAGAGTAAGCCTAATAAAAGACTAGTCAACATAATCATATGCCTTATGTATATCAATCATCATTGTAAGAGCCTCCATATTATTGAAGTGTATCGAGTGCATCGCTTCTTGTGCAGTGGCCACTGCATCGCGTATAGATCTACCTTTTCAAATACCATATTGTTCTTTGGATATGTATGATGAAAAAACTCCATGCATCCAATTTTCAATGATTTTTTAGGAGATCTTGTAGACCACATTGCATAATGCAATTGGTATAAAATCTACAAAAGATTTTGGTGCGGATATTTTAGGGATTAAGGTCAATAATGTAGAGTTCATATCCCTTGGTACAAAACCCAAAAATCGAACTTATTCAACAACTGAAAGTAGTTCATTCGCCAAGATTTCATAAAAATGAATGAAAAATTCTATCGGCTACCCATCTGGTCTCGAGATTTTATCATGTGAAAATGATTTTAATACTTCTTATATCTCCCCTTTTGTAACTTCCCTCTCCATGATATCATTTGGAGAATGATCGAACATGAGAGGCATGTGATCAAAAACCCATGATTAACGTCGATGGTCAATATTCATATCAACCTTATAAAATTATGAAAAGTGTTTATATGCCTCTTGCTGTATTTATTTTAGTGAGTGCTTCGTTGAGCCATCCGTTGTCTCAATATGCCAAATTGAGTTCTTGTTTCGTCGATCATTTGCGCATTTATGAAAAAATTTAGTATTTAAATCTCCCTTATTTAGCCACTAGATTATGGTTTTGAGCTTCCATGATGTCTCCTAAATCTTTAGTATTTCCAATTTTCGCGATTCAAGGCTATCAAGGATACTATATACATTTAGATTAGGGGGAACGAGCATCATATCCTTATAAATTTGTGAAAATTTTTCTTCAATATCACTCAACTCCAGCCTTAAAGCCTCTCTTTTTTCTTCCTTTCCCATTTCTTCACGATGGCCTTTAACCATTTAAGCTTATCCGTGAACTTTTCCCATCCCAATAATCCACCATTTGAAACATCCTTTCTCTAGAAATCAATAACCATATTATTAAACAAGGGATCCTCCAGCCAAACACGATTAAACTTCAAAGGCACCCTAGTGGATTTCGGTTCTCTACACCATGATAGAACCACAGTCACACGGTCCGATAAATAAGAAGATATCACCTGAGACCTCATTTTTTCCAATGTCTGCAGAAGAGATACCTTAATCATGGCCCAATATAAACGATTTCCAATGAAATAATTTCCTTGGCGTCTATTTTTCTAGGTCCAAAACAATGGAGAGGGCCGAAAATCCATCATGCCAAAACCATAGAAGATTTTCCCAATTTTATCCGCAAGAGGATCTATACGTGATTTCATCCGCCATGACTCATTAGCATACATAATTGAGTTAAATTCACCCAGAACAATAAGATTACCTATGTTTAATATCCCGTATTGTTTCATACTGTCTAAGAAAATAACCTCATTATAATAAGGTGCATATAGATTAATAAGAAATATCTTCTCAGAGACCCCACATAAAGAGCCATATAATAATATTCCACCAAAAAATTTATATCCCTTAAACTTTGCCAGCAATGGATTCCAGATTACAAACATGCTTCCTGCCCTACCAATGGAATCCACTCCCACAACATGCTATCCAGATCTGATACTTAGCAGAGTCCTAATGGCAAGAGATCAAACACAAAGGGTTTCTTGAAAAAAGGCCAGAGAGGGTTGAATTTCAGAAAACAAATCAGGAAGGTGGAATAGCTTTGAGGGGTCGCCCATCCCCCTTATGTTAAGGGAAATGATAGAGTTCATTTGGGCATACCTTCAGGGCTACTTGCCCTAACGGCCCGAAAATCATGAGATGAAGAAATAGGAACATCCCGCAGTTCATACAAGTCCCCCTGAAATAGAGATTTAGTCTTTAGGCGGCCCCTAAAGTGACGGAAACCTGACTTTGATTTTCTCCTAACAGTGATGTTGGTTGCAAATGTAGTGGAAATGGAAGGTAGAGGGTCCGGGGGTGCCTTACAAAAAATAGTTAGAGCCACCAAGTCCAACTTCGGGTTACCTAGTAGGGACTCTAAGTCACTGCCTACAGTATTTTTTAGCGATTCCGGAATATCCACATGCTTCTGGTCATGAGAAGAGTATGGGGATACCCGCGCAAGCGGATGCATCGAAGGAGATACAACAAGTGGTTCATTAAGGAAATAATTAAAAGGAAGGTCGTCATGTTTATTGGAATGGCATATGCTAGGTGGATCATCAATATGGCCATGAGGATGCAGAGATAATGATTTTATTAATGGCGGAGTAATAATAGCACCAGTACGAGGCTCTACATTCATATTAGGAACAGTATGCCAAAAATATGATGGATTTTGTTGATATATCTTATCAGAGAATGCATACCTTTCACTGTCAGATGTATGAGAAATTGACTTACCCGAGAGGTCTGTACCACCAGACTAGAAAGATGCCTTCCCTCTACTGCTGGCATAGGAATTTTTCCTGCATTTCCCCATCTTTTTATGCCTTAAAGGACAACTATTGTGTAGATGTATGGTATGATGACAAATAAGGCACCGAAATGGCACTCCCTGATAATCCACCCTCTGTCGATGTTTGTGTTGCCCCCATATCAATTCGACATCACCTGGCAACACCCCTACGAAGGATAATTCCACTAGAATCCAGGAAATATGCTTATGAGATGTACTGATAATTCGAGTGTCAATTTGCTTCTTCCGACCAATAGAATTCCCAATGGCCCTTAGAGCTTTTATAGTCCAGAATTTAAATGGTAATCTTGGCAACGTCACCCACACCAAATTTCTCTTTGGTGCCTCAATAACCGGGTTAAAACCAAGGAACCATGGTAGTAGCTGCATAAAACTTCGCTCTCTAACACAAGTGCGGCAAAGGATTTTTTTACAATCATCCTCGTGCATGAAGTGTACACTGAACCAATTCCCATCATCTTGCTAACTTTTGGTATGTAGCCGAGCATTAGCCACCAAAAGGTCTTAACCCACTCGACCATATCGAAATCCCTTGTCTCATAGAAGAGCCACCTCCCAATGAGAGCCCTCTTTTGCAGACTTTCAACCTGTCCCCATAAATCGTTGTATTCCAGGATAACTTGCTTCACATTTGCAGTCGGTTTGTAGCATCTGTCCTTTGAATGTTCAAAGCATCTTCTATGTCCAAGGTTGGTGTTAAAGTGCTCATCACCACGAGAACCAGAGTCAGGTTGCACAGTCCTTCCAGATACAACATTTTGAGCTCATGCAAAAAATGGAGCGGCAATGTGATCATCAAGACCCTGCAGTTGTCTACATTCCTTCATTACCTTGCGTTCCTTCTCCGCCAACAACATGGCAGCTATGAGCACCTTGTGAGCCGATGTGTCAGAGGATAGTATGTCGACAACTTCTGCCATCATGCAGATAGCCTGATAGAAACCCGACCCCCCAAATATGATGAGTAAAAGGTATTTCCGGTCGACAATCTAGCACAACAACAGGCCTTACTCTAACTAGCGAGAGGAATCGCCCTGAAAATCATGAAAATTCTAATAAGATTTTCAGAAAATCCGGCAGGAATTTTTCTAAATCCATGTTATAACTATCAAAGTTTAATATTTTGGGTGTTCTACAGGTTTTTGATGGTGCTGAATCCATTTCCAATGTCAAAATCAGGATTCAAACACTGTTTCTGCAAGATTTTTTAAATTTTTTTGGCCCGGATTCCGGCCAATTTTGACCGTCCGGGCAATTCCTCCGGCTCGTTAGACGACTCCCAACAACAGAGTCACAGTATGATAAAGCCGTCACCCGAAAGAGGAAAGGCAGGATTAAAGAGAATATGTCAGGCTTCCATCACCAAAATCCCCCCCCCGACAGACCCCACTGACAAATACAGGAAAATATGCACTTCCAATCAAAGACAATTGAGAAACTTATGCACTTCTAGATTTCCAAATATGGCGATTTACAAGGATAATTTCATAATGCATTTAGTTCCATAGTGAAAATTCAACAACCCGATAACCGAGACACCCAAGATGGTAATATGCTTTGTTCAATGTGGTTTTGATAGAAGTACAAAATAGTATCATATATGGCAATTTCTTAGATTATGTTAGAATAAGGAACAAATCCCTTAATGAGGAGTCACCAACTTGATCCAGGTGACACCCTAGATAGCATAACACCGCAATACAAATGGCCTAGATAAGGTACGCTCCGTACCACCACATTCATAACAGTTACCTACACCACATCAGGCAATAGATAGTGTAAAGAGATAGTGACATGAAAACATCCCGATCATAATCAAAGCTCTTGGGATCTATAATGATCTACCCCATAGGAAAGATTTGAATATTCCTAGTCACCCGAAAAGGAGCCAATGTTACCGGAATTGAGGTGAGAGAAGCCAATTACATGAGAAAAAATAGAGACATGCATTCAAGCCATTCATTCATACATGGCAGCAACAACAACAACAACATCCAGCACAATGCAACCACCTGAAACAGAACTCGAACCCAAAATCCTTGCAAGGTCGAGAAATGATGAAAGAATCAATCCATTTCTTCGAGACAATGGACCATTTAGATTGATACGATGATATAAGGTTCTCCGCAGACTTAGGGATCTCTTGAGTGGGGAGCCTATTCCCTCTGCTTTTCATTGGTTTCCTTCAAGCAGTGCCTCATATGAAGAGTGAATATAGCATGCAGAATAATAAGAGCAGTGACACCCAAAAATATAATCTGAGCTACCACATATATATCAGATGGCACGATTCAACATCTCTCCACTCTACTACGTGAGCAAAAACTCATTTATCCAGATTGAGGATCCTAAATAATTTATCCCCTATATGACATCTATAGAAACCGCTTTTTTTTAGGATTACGTTCACCATGAAGTCAATACAAGTAGACGATCAATCCCATACATACAGAATGGTTCCTATATAAGAGGAAAAAACACTAACAATACTTCATAATCAACACCGGACCAATCCTCAGATACCACACCAGCTTCCCGTACTAACAATACTTCATAATCAACACCCGACCAATCCTTAATACGACACGAGCTTCCCATACGACACCAGCTGACACGCAACGTTTTCTTTTTGCCAATTTTCTTCATTTGGTGAAGGATTTGGTGAGGAAGCAAAAGAACTATCATGTAGACAACTCCATCATAGCAAATGCATCACTCGATCGCTTAATGTTATAAACTTTTGTCAACTCTACAGATATCAGATGCCCACAGAAGATCCATGACAATTACGTGATCCAGAACTTGAGGAGTAAACACAACGAGGAAGCTTGATCTGTTTCTTTCTTTTGCCCAATTTAATTCAAGTTTGCTCATTTCAGTGAACAGGTTTAGTTAAATAATATCTCTCTCTCATAAAGTGAATGTACCTTTACAGTTCGATTCAGAGTGGTCATTTTACACATTAATACCACTTTGGTCGTTGTGCACATTAATCTGATTTTTTTATTCTGAGCATAGTGCAATACGATCTTTTGATTGTTATAATTTCCCTACAATGTGATCTGGAAAGGAAAATGGCCATATACAATTTTTGATACTGTGCATATGCAGCACTTTAATACATGTGAATAGTACCTTTTCAATATTTTCTTGTCTGTGTGCCATTTTGAAACATGTTTTGTATAGATAATTAATGGTATGAATACTTATTGTAGAATTATTAAATTACATTTTCGAAGAATGATAGGTAACGACGAAAAAAATAAACTGAAAATGTATCATGTAGCCTTGTATTTTTGGCCTTCATAGAACCCCAAATAATTATTTGCCGAGAAAACCAAATAATTATTTCTCAATATTCTTAATTATTTGCTTTTTATACCTAGTCAAGAAAAACTCGGAAAATCTTTTGCCAAATTGTCGAGAAAAACAAAGAATCATTTGGTGCAGTAATTTGATGGGTATTTGCGGCGATTGCAATTACGACGAATTTGCATTAAATGACCTGACCAGATACAGAGGGAAAATTATCCCAGACTCCATACGGGTTTCTCGAATGGTGTTTCAACACAACAGAATAATTAACAAGATTATTATAATGCACTTGTGCGTGAATATCCAATAGTAGTGAGCTAAAAGAAAATAATATATCAAGAGAAAGTATACATCATGGTAGATCGCAAGATAATAAGGAAGGTAAGGTGTTCTACCTTTTAGAACATTTGGAGTGAGGTTTAATTCCAATTGTCAAAGGATAACAGTTTATATAATAATCATCTTTTGGTTTTTCTTGATATACAACTTTTGTTGCATATATGGGTTTATTATATATTAAAAACAACATATAATTAAAAAATCTATTTTCTTTTATGTTTTTGAAAATTACATCAAAGTAATTTATCTAAATGATAAGCTTATAAGCAATTTTTTTCACTTTTTGGTATATATGGATTTATTATATATGAAAAAGTAATATATATATAGATTTTATAGTATGGTGGTGTGGAGTTTAGTAGAAATTGGGTGTTCTTATTTTCGGGATCTTAATATATTTTCTCCTCTCTTTTTTCTCTTGTACTAGTTAACTCTCTTCCCCTCTTTACTCTAAGTCTCCTCGTAGCACCTTTTCCCTTCCCCCTTGTATGTCCCCTAGACACATGCATAGGACCTTCAGTCTACCCTCCATCTCTTCCTCTCTGTTCATTATAATCCGTCCAAATACTTTCTTTCTGTCGTCCATCTATCTTGGTTTCCTTTAGTCCCCTTTATGTTAAACACTAAATAATATCGTAAATTAAACCCTCTCATTAGCCCTAAATTTTTCATCTAAATATACAATTAAAGCATATAAACTTCTTATTAATATTAATTAACCAATATTAATGATAATATTGGACTATTACTAATTAATATTAAAATTAATATTAATATTATTAATAATGACATTTATAATATATTTTTTAACTATCAATTATATATATAAAATCAATCATAAAATTCAATCAAAAATTTATATTAATCATAAATATTAAGTAAGATTAAACAACTCTCACTAAGGATTCTAATATAATTACTTTTATACCAACCTTAATGAGATAAATCTCAACATATATATCTCACAATCAAAATAATTCTCATTATATTAATTTTAAAATAAATTTAAATCAATTTTCTCAATCAAAACCAATCTCATTAGATTAATTTTAAAATAAATTAAAATAAATTAGATTAATTTTAAAATAAATTAAGATTAATTTTAAAATAAATTAAAATAAATTAGATTAATTTTAAAATAAATTAAAATCAATTAGCTAAACATATTTAATGATAAATTAAAATTAAAATATTTATTTATCAAATAAATCTTAACTAAATATATTTTTACTTGGTATTTTTTAGTCCGCCATTTTTTTCTAATCTTTCATTCCTATCATCAATCCATCTTTCTTTTTGGCAGGTTAGTCCTTATGATGAATCCTAATTAGACTCGAGACTTAGACATAAAAATACATACTATGGAGATTCCAAATACCCCTCCTCAAAATCTATTTTTATTTATCTTTGAAAATTACATCAAAAACTTTCATATATATATATATATATATATATATATATATATATATATATATATGATGATGATGATGGTTAGCGTCCACTGAGACCAATCTTTGGTCTATCGGACCTAAAGAAAAGAGTTATTTAGTTTGATTTAAGATTTTATTCCTATGCTCGAAAAGCTTGGAGAGAAGCCTCCTGAGGTCACTATAATTTTGATATCTTAAAAGGCTAGGAAGGTCAGTATTGCAACAAATATTATGAAATTGAGCTCTAATGTGGTTGTACGCGGGACACTCTAAGAGGAAGTGATTTTCATCCTCGATGTTCATATTCTGACAGAGATGGCAGATCCTTTCCATCCATGGTGTTTTAGGAACTGTCCAACGACCTGTTTCACTATGGAGCTCATGAGAGTTCGTTCTAATCTTGGCTATATTAATTTTCTTCTTCGAGCTAGTTAAAATAGAGAGATACTTTTGATCTTCTAGGGTGGGGTTGATGACCTCCTTATAACATCTTAATTTTCTTTTAGCTACTAGATCTTTCTCACACCACATTTTTTCTTTGAACTTAGAAGTAACAATTTTTTTAATGTTATTAATGTTTTGCAATGCAACATTCTCGTTGATCTCCCAATGGTTTAACCAGGTCCTGGTGTCGTTATACCAACCTCTTTTAAGCCTTAGGTGGTTTTGGCTGGAATTTGAAGCTAGCTTAGGAAGTCTATAGTCTCCTAAGCTATTGAGCTTGTGCTTGTACAACACAAGCCTAGTCATAGCTAGGCTCTCGATAGGGGAAAGACCCACTTCTATAAGGAGAATAGGATAGGGTGTATTGCTTTTAATTTTAAGGTTATACTTTATAAAACACTTATGGATTTGCTCAATCTTTCTCCAGGATTCTCTAGAGATGCTGCAACCCTAAACCTCACATCCATATAAGAATACAGGAGTGACTAAAATTTCAAAGAGGAACTTCTTTCTATCCCACATTATGAGGTTTACCGTTTTACAATTATTTTCAAGACCAAAATAAGCTTTCCACCCCCCATTAATCCTTTTCTGAATAAGAAGACACTTCCTCCAAGTTACTATTTTCATACATAAAATTAGCATAAGTGTCCTTCTTGGATTTGATAATCATAACTTTTTTTTTGTCAGTGTTAACAGACATACCCATTGTAGAGAAGAAATCCTTAAGAAGTCTAAGTTGCTTATCAAGATCAGATGGGCACCTTGCGAGAAGAAAAATATCGTCAGCATAAAGAAGAAGGATGATGACTATCCCAGCTAAGATCGTTCTAGCACATCCTGCTTCCTCTAAACAACCATCTAGCTTGTCGATGTAAATGCCAAATAGGGTAGGGGAGAGGGGGAAACCTTGCTTAACTCCGATATTACACTTAATATCTTTCGACCACCACTCATTTCTCTTTAACTTGGCAATTACATTCTCGTATAACTTTATAATGACCGCTCTTAGCTTGAAAGGAACATTCATCTATTCTAATCTATTCCATAGGTTGTTTCTAGGAACCGTATCGAAAGCCTTTATAAAGTCCACAAAGCAACATAAGAGATTGGATTTATCATTGCGACATTCCTCCACAATGATCCTAAGCGTAAGGAGGTGGTCCGTTGTTGAGTTCTGCCTTCTAAAACCCGCTTGGCCTTTAACCTGCTTACCTTCACTTTCAAGCAAAATGCTCAACTTCTTTTCCAAAATAATACCATATAACTTGGCTAAGAGGGGGTTGATCATAATTTTCTGATAATTGGAGGGGTTATTTGTATCCCCACTTTTAAAAATAGGGATAATGAGGTTCTGAGTCCAAGGTTTAGGGAACCCTTGCTTGGTCACTTGGTTGAAAAGCTTGTGGATGTGGGAGATGAGGACACGACCTCCAATGTTTAAGATTTCTTCCTGGTAACCTTCAATATCTTTAGCTTTCCCATTTTCCACGCGTTTAACCCCAAAATCAATGTCTTCTAATGAGAAAACTTCTTTCGCTATGAGAAGGGTTTCAAAGTTATCCCTGGCATTTGGAGATTCATAAAGCTTTTAAGATAGGAATTCTAGTTGTGTAGAGAAATTTTATTATTATATTTAGTTTTCCTAGTTAGAATCTACCTCCAGAATTTCTTAGGAGCCACCTTAGAGAGGTGTAAGAGATTCTCTTGTCTTTTATGAATATATTGCCTCTTCTTCCTTTTATTTATGGCTTGTAGATTTTTATCTTGTCAATTTTGAGACATTCATCAACAGCTTCCTTAATTGCTCTCCTCGCACTTTTACAATCTTTGTCATACCATGGGTTGGTTTTGATATTTCTTTTATTACTTGAGACTTCAATTGAGAACTTTTTAATAGAATATGAGAGGGTTGTAGTAAAATTATGATAGATGTCATCTATGTTGTCTATACTAGATAAAGGAAGCAAATCGGTTTTTAATTCATTTAGAAAGAGATCATTTTTATTTCTATCAAAGAATAAGTTCTTTTGACTATAACTATTATCTTCAATGGGATCTCTATGCGTGATAGAATTGAGAGTTATGAGTAAAGGCCTATGGTTAGAGGCAGGCTTGTGGTCATCTAAGATGTCCAAATTTATTATTTCATTGTATAAAGGGAGATCAGAAATAACATAGTCTACCACGCTGCTGCCAAGCCCATGGATGCAGGTCATCTAGCTAGAATTGGGCCACTTCTTTAGACCGTTGCAAATTATCTGATCCTGAGCACTACAGAGCTTGACTAGCTTCAACCCAAACAAATTATCCCCGAGGTCTTCAGAGCTCCTTTTGTACTAGCTAGCCAAAGTAAGGCCTTTGTCTAACCAAAGAGGATTGGCATTGGAATGATTTCTTAGAAGAATAGCTTGGTTGCTTGAAGTTTGAGAATTAAAGTCACTCATTAAAAGGATATTACCTTCATTCCTTAGGCTATAAATATCATTCTCTAAACCATTGTAAGGACTATTTTTATCTTGATTCTTTTTCTTATAGAAGTTAGAATTAATGGGGGGGAAATAACAAATTGCTATGTAGGTCTTTTTATCATTAATGTCAGTAATCTCAATCCAATTATATTGGTTGTAAGGGTCATTTTTATAAATCCTAGCATGGGGGGATATGTTCTTCTTAATGTAGCAAGCTATGCCCCCAATGCCTCTACGGGAGGATTGCTTTTTCCAGGTAGACCATAGTGCAAAGCCATCTATGTTAGGGACCTTAGATTCTTCGTGCTCCCAAGTTTCAACAAGAAATATAATATCGACATCATTTGAGATCCAGATTAGCTTGGGGCCTTTATTCCATGGAAAGCCTCGACAGTTCCAAGAAGGAATTCAGAGCATGTTGAATTGATATTTATTACTATATTTTTGGTTTCTATTTCGAATAACGGCTTTTCTATTTCTGATTATTGCCCATTTCCCTTCCTTCCTAGATTCTTTTACCTTTTGAACCTCCTTTCTTAATTCTTCTTGATCTCCTGGAATGTGATCCTCATTTATAAATATTCTCGTTCCTTTTAGAATTGAGGTTTTATTAAGTATGCCATACTCATGGTCAATAGAGCTCACCTTTATTTCGATCAACCTTCCTTTATTCTCAGTTAATTTCCTTAACCTTGTTTCTTCTGTGAGACACGTGGTTTCAATTTGTAATCTATTATGCAATTCTATCTGGGCTATGGCCAAAGTATCCTTGTCTACCTCCTCTTTCAAACCGAAGATTATAAGGTTCAAGGCCCTTTTGTTACGCTCATGGTCTAATTCGATCAATTTTTTCATTTCATCTTTAATTGGTTTGATATCTAATTTACCTGCCCCACTATTTAGAGTGAGACTGTTGTTAAATTTTTCTTCTAGTTCTTTAATCATGTCCTTCATTTTAAGACACTCTATATTATCAGCGTCTCCTTGCTGGGATGTTTGGTTCGTATCTTGGTTTTGTTTTTCTAGGACCTGCAACCTAGTCTCCATTGCTTCCATTTTGATTCTCCAATAGTTCTATTTTATTTTCTATTTGTTTTTGGATCTTGTCTTCAAGAGATGTGAAATTTTTTTCCAGCATGGCTTCTAACTGGGTTTGTAGCTTGACTTCTCTTTCTTCTCTACGTTTCTCTAAAGTCTCTATATGCTCATAAAGGCTTTGTAGAGTAACTCTGCTAGGTCTACCTTTAGTAATCTTTGGTAGTTGTGGCAAATTATTCATACTTGAGAATATATGAGCAGATATGTATTAGAAAAAGATAAGGAATGTGTGCACTTGAATATCAACAAAATGGACAACAGGACTCAAGTGCCTAGGTCCGAAAATTTATCAAGAGAAAAATCACCGCAGGCCCAAGCATTAATTGAGAAAATTTACTGCAAAATTTTCACTGCAGACCCAAGTATTAATGGAGAAAATTTTCACCTTAAAATTGACTACAAACCCAAGTATTAAAAATTGAATTTATTTTTCTTAAAACAAATTTTCATCTTTTTTCAAACTATATATATATATATATATATATATATATATATATATATATATATATATATATATATTTATTTTCTAATTAATAAAATTAAATTATATTATCCAATTTGAGAAACATACAGAATGTAATATTATTAATTATATATATATCTTTTTTTCTGATTATTAAAATTAAATCAAATTATCTATTTAAAAAATATTATTAATAATTTTTTTAATAATTAATTAATATTCACATTACATTTTTCAATCAAACAAATTAATTATAATATTTAATATTACTTTATGAACAATATTATAAAATTACTTCAAATTGTTCATTATAAAAATAATATTAACACATCCAAAACAAGTTAGATTTAAAAAATTAAAAAATTAATTAAATATTAAATAATCAATTATTTAATTATGTAATTAAATAATTTATTATTATAAATTAATTAATTAGTTATTTATTATAAATTAATTAATTTTTATAAATTAATAAATTATTAAGTAATTAATTATTATAAAATTTATAATAAATTTTAAATAGAAAAGAAAATAAATTTTATTCATATATATTTATATATATATATAAATTGTTATTATATAATATTGCATTATATAAATTATTATTAATTTTAATTATAATAATTAAGTGACTCATTGTTATAAATTAATTAATTATTAAGTAATCACTTATTATAAATTAATTAATTAATTGATTATTAGTTATTAATTAGTTAATAATTAATTAATTATTAATTACATTAATTCATAATACTTTACAAATTAATATTAACTGGATAAGTTGTCAAGTCTCACTAGTGCAACTAATTGAGGACGAGCCTCGTTACCAAGGAAACCCATGATCAAAGCTCACAGGGTTGTTGTCCACTATGTTATAAGGAGGAGACATGCTCAAAAATTGAGTCAACTTATGGCTGGTGTGGCCCAGGCTAGGTGTGATCCTCGGGTGACTTTGACAGATTAGATGCCCATGGGTCGTGGTTTATCAAGCCACATGTCAAGCCTGGAGTATCACAGACAACTTGACGATATATATGTATGTATGTATGTATGTTATGTTGAAATAGTATTATTTAAAATATTGTATTTTAATAATAAAATAATAATACTATATTTTAGTATTTTAAAAATTAAATAATGCATTAACATATTAATTTTACCATTAATTTAGTTGATTGATACAATATTTACTTTATACAAAATTAGTATATGAATATTTAGTGTTTAATATATCATTAGAATTTAATTATGCCATTAATACAATATCAACGAATGTCAAATACATTATTAAAATATTTAAATGACCTTCATACAAGTTTAATATAATATTAATGGTAGACTAATAATATATTATTCCACACATTTAAAATGTGTTACCTATAAATTATTATATTCATTAAAACATTTTAATTATGGTTGAATATTGTTGACTTGGTCAACTATTGTGAGAATGAGCATCAGAGTCAATACTAATCAACATGACTACCATGGTGAACCATAGTTACCAAAAAAATCATGGCCAATCTGTAGGTGAACCATTGCATTGTCAACCATAGTGAACTATATTGAACTATGGTGGATGTCTATTTTTTAACATGTATGTCTATAGTGGAAGTTTATGATTAGCCATAGTAAAACCATGGTTGATCATCAACAACCACCACTTTAGTGGTAACAATAATGAAATCATGGTCAACTGTAGAGACACCATTGTCAAAATATGGCCAAGCACAGGAAAACCATATTGAAACCATGTTAAGCTATATTTAATCATGTTTAACTATGGTTGACAATAGTCAAAACTTTGTCAAATGATGGTGAGCCTTATGCAAACCATGTTCAACCATAGTCAATCATGATCAACCATAATCAAGCATAGTAAAACCACGATCAACCACTTTTATACAATCATTAACCATAATAATTCATAGTTAATACATTGTTATCAATGTTTTGAATCTTGTTA
This sequence comes from Pinus albicaulis, assembly GCA_034641835.2. Lineage (NCBI taxonomy): Eukaryota > Viridiplantae > Streptophyta > Pinopsida > Pinales > Pinaceae > Pinus > Pinus albicaulis. The sequence goes on from JAXQQM020076385.1 coordinate 123,028, forward strand.
ACTATAAACCTTAAACCTAAGGGCCAACTCCATTGATCCATAAAATCAATTGAATCTATAAAACCCTGGAGGAGTCTTGTTACATATATGCAAGTCATGCTTGGTCTTACAATTCACTCTCATTGACTGTTATTGAAGAACACAAAAAATAGACACTATGATATTAAACCCTAAGTATTAAGCAACCTATATTATAAGTCAAATATTAGAAATCATAATATTAAAACTCATATTATAAGCCCTATATTATGGACCTGAATATGAAACTCAATATTATTAAGCCTAAAATTAAAAACCCATATTATATTGTGAGTATCCAATTGTTCCAAATAATAATATTGCTCAACTAGCTTGAAATAGAAAACACGAAAAACATATGATAACATTAACGCACAATTAGATGTAGTTGTAGTTTATAATATTTATCTTAGGGTTTATATATATTGTGTTTATAATATTAATCCCTTGGGTTTCTACTCCGTTCAGTTTATACTATTAGTCCCTAGGGTTTATTATTCTCTTTGGTTTATAATATCAATCCCTTGAGGTTTATAATATTAATATTTGGTTTTAATATTTATTTTATGGTTTAAGTTTTTTATGTTAGGGTTTATATCCCTTGGGTTTACAACAAATATTTTCTCAATATGGAAATCAATTATGGTCAACAATGGTCAATCAAGGTCAACTTTGGTCAAACATGGTCAATTATGGTCAATCATGGCACAATACCACATTGTGACGAAGATTTTCTCAATATGAAAATCAACCATGGTCAACCATGGTTCAACATCGAATTGTGAAAAATATTGTCTCGATATGAAAGTCACTCATGGTCAACCATGGTCAATCACGGTCAAACATGGTCAATAATGGCCAATCATTATCACATTGTGACAAACATTGTCTCATTGTTCAGCATCACATTGTGACAAACATGGTCAACCATGGTTCAATGCCGTATTGTGATAAAGATTGTGTCAATATGAAAATCAACCATGGTCCAATGTCTCATTGTGACAAATATTGTCTCAATATTAAAATCAATAATGGTCCACCATGGTCAACCATGGTCCAACGTCACATTCCAACAAATATTATTTCAATATGAAAATCGACCATGGTAAACCATGGTCAACCATGTTTTTTTTAGGGTTTATAAGATTTATCTTAGGTTTTATATAGTTTTTTTATAAAATCAATCATGTTCAACCATGTCCAAACATCACATTGTGACAAATATGGTCTTAATATGAAAATCAACCATGGTGAATCATAGTCCAACGTCACATTTTGAAAAATATTGTCTCGATATGAAAATCAATCATGGTCAACCATGGTGCAATGTCACATTGTGATCGGGATTATCTTAATATGAAAATCAACCATGGTCAACCATGTTTATTTTAGAGTTTATAGTATTTATCCTAGGGTTTATATCCCTTGGGTTTATAATATTAATCCCTTGAGTTTAATGTTATTCCATTCGGTTTATAATCCCTTGTCATTATAATATCAATTTCTTAGGTTTATTATTCCCTGGGGTTTATAATATCAATCCCTTGGGTTTATTATTCTAAGGGTTTATATTCCTAGAGTATAATATTATTCATATGGTTTATAAAATTAATCCTAGGGTTTAATATTATTCGTTTGGGTTTATAATCCCTTGGAATTTTAGTATTAATCCCTTGGGTTTATAATATCAATCTCTTAGTTTATAATATCTAAATAAACCATGGTCGAACATCGCGTTAGGACAAAGATTGCCTCACTATCAAAATTAACCATGGTCCAATGTCACATTGTGGCAAAGAGTGTCTCAATATAGAAATTAATCATCGTCAACCATGGTCCAACATCACATTGTGACAAATACTGTGTCAATATGAAAATAAATCATGGTCAACCATGGTTTGCCTTGTTTATTTTAAGGTTTATAGTATTTATCTTAGGGTTTACATACCTTAACTTATAATATTAATCCCTTGCATTTATATTATCAGTCATGGTCAACCATGGCCCAACATCGCAGTGTGACAAAGATTGTCTCGACATGAAAATAAACCATTTTCTAACATCATATTATGACAAATATTGTGTCCATATGAAGATCAATCATGGTCATGCATGGTCAAGCATGGCGCAACTTCACATTGTGATGAGGACCATCTCAATATGAAAATAAACCATGGTCAACTATGTTTATTTTAGGGTTTATAATATTTACCTTAGGTTTTATATATACCATGAGTTTATAATATTAATCCCCTGGGTTTAATATTATTCTCTTGTGTTTAAAATCCCATATGGCATTAATGATAATTTTAAAGGCTAGGTGGTTGTGGGGACTTGAAGTCCAGGTCTACAGTCTAATGAATACCCTTGAACTGTAGATTGTTGGAGGGTTAACTTCTATGGCCTAGATGTTGGTAGAGTGGTTTCATAACTCAAATTTTATTGAATACTTTTAGTTCAAAAAACGAATTGACCACATGCTATTCTTGTAAGTTGTGGCCCAACCCTTTTTTTCTCAATAAAGGCCATTATAAATATTTATGGTAAGAATCCCTATGCGTTTTAAAGTTGTAGAAATCAATGATGGTGTCATGGCGCCTCACATTCAATTCCTACAAATCACAGCTAAGGACTAGTCGTATTCCACAACTTTATAGCTTACTTCCAAGCAACCATAGGTTTTTGGAGAATTTTAGCCCCATCGTCCAATGGTTAGGTGGGGATTTGTGCTCCCAATAGGTTTTACAATCTAATTCTGAGCAATACTATGTATGGTTGAGAGTTTATCCAAATGTGATTTCTTTGGTTGGAAAAAAAAAGTTTAGGAAAAAAAATATTTTAAGATTCTGAAATCCATCTACAATTTCTCGATAAATAAGATGAAGTTTTAAGACAATGTATAATAAAATTGGTTAAAAAAAAGGAAAAATATAATTTCTAGAAAAAAACACTCAACTATTTTTCTACTATTTCATTTGGAAATTGCAAACTTGAAAGGAAAAAAATACATAAAATAGATAACAACAAGAGTAACATTTCAGATGGTCTTTGACACAATGCTCAAAAAACACATGATAGTCCACATAGCAGACTTCAAGATACCATTCACACAATTCGATAAAAACATCATATGTTATTATTATATAGTTAAAAATTGCGAAAATTTCCAAAACTTAGTCATTGTGGCAAATTAAATAAAAGATATGACCAATTAAAGGATAAATACAAGAGTTACTCACAATATATGGAGTGAATAATAAATATCATGAATCCATAGACTCTTATACAATGATTAATATTTTTGTTTATTAAAGAGAATATAAAAGTGTGAATAAAATTCTTTCGGTAATAATCATATATGAAGCAATTTCATCGACGCGTTTCAAACCAACTATTATGGTTCATCTTCAGGCCAAGATGAGAGCACAGATCAAGGCATGCGATTCAAATAGATGTAGAAAGGATCAAACTAGCTGTTTTAGTATAACCACTATTTTGACTAAATTAAGAGGAAAATTAATTATATACTTATCTAACGAGAAATTTAAATATTTCTATTTATTAATAAAGTAAAAATAATGGTTATAAATAAATAATGAAATTTAAGTTGATCTCACACACACACACACACACACACATATATATATATATATATATATATATATATATATATATATATATATTAATTATGAGAAAAAATTAAAGAAATAATCCAAATGGGTTAAAGGTGAAGGGAAAAAGGATAATAAAGAATCAAATAACCTTGAAAAAATAAAAATAAGAAAATAAAACAAAGTCTCAAAGGAATTAATAAGGCGACAATTAGGTTAAAAAAAAAGAGAGAATAAGGGAGGGATCTAGCACCTTCTAATGCTCCAACCATCGTCTCTATTCAGATTCACCGACCTTTTTTCAATTTCTAAGGCCTCCATTAATTTAAGATGATGAAAATGACCAATCCTGGCAACGGATTTAGCTTCTTCAATGTAGAAGTGATGGTTAGTCTTCTCAACATGTTCTTCCAATGGAGAGGAGCGAGATATACCATGTTTAAGGTCAGCCGCATGTTCGCAAATTTTTTGATTAATGGACCAGCCAGTTTCACCAATGTATGGGGTTCCACAGGAGCAAGGAATGATGTAAACACCTTTACCATCTTTAGGGCTTACTAAGTCCTTCATAGATCTTAAAGAGCTTTGAATAGTGCTAAAGAGCTTCAAAGTGGAGGAAACATTATATTTCTTCAAGACCCTGACAATCTTATCGATAATTCCTTGAATAAACCAGAAATACACTCCAAAAACACAATCTTTCAAATCTTAAAAAATATAAACATATTATGAATGTTGGTTATATGCCTACAAATTTATATTAATACGTACTAAATAATAAAATTTTAGCTTAAAACATATTAATTAAATTAGATTTAACCAACTAGTGTCAAAATATATTAGTATAAAATAATTATTTTATTGAAAAATTAAAAAGTACAACTTAACTAAGCACTAATCATTAAATATAAATGATTATTCTAAATAAAATTTAAGAAATTCGATCCAATTCGTTGTTAGCAATCGTATAATTGAATTTGTGTAATCTTATTATAAATTTTGAAATAATTGCATTCCGAATATATTGAATTTAGGTAATCTTATTATAAATTTGAAATAATTGCATTCCGTATATAGTGAGGATGAATTTGAATACTATTAATGAAAATTGAGAGCTGGGTGCGTTAATTAATAGTGTCATTTCTACTTGAGTGATTGTTTTTGGAGAGTTTGCTTTCTAATAATATTTCTATCTTTTTACTTGTATTTTTATTTTATAATTTATTTTTCGTCATACATGTGTATAAAATATTTAAAAGTATTTAAACTTGAATGAATACTTTTCCAAGTTTTACTTGGAAATAGATTCATGAACATTCATTTTTATACTTATATATGTGAAAATATTTTCTATTTTTTTTTTTTTTTTAAATGTTGGATTTTCAATTAATTTTGAAATTTAAAAATTGATTTTATAAAATTTAATAAAGTTTTGAAAAATAAAACTAAAAATAAACTAAATATTTTAAAAATTAAAAATAAATTTTGAAAATTTTGTTTCTATTTATTTTTTTATTGATTAATAGATAAAAAATAACTAATTTTATATGGCTATAAATAAAATTTGTAAAAAAAAATTAATAAAAATTAATTAAAATATTATATCACACCAAATATCATAATAATACACATATCTCAATATTTATGAAATTTTAATTTCTATACACAAAAAAAACACAGCTAATGTTCTTTTGTGTCACACCAAATGTAATAAGAAAAATTAATTTCTATATACAAAAAAACTCAGGGATGTTTTTTTTGTCCTAAAGAGGTGTCATTAACCGTACGATATGACGTACCCTCAAACCAATAGAAACTCCATTGTAATCCATTTGAAGTCAAGTCGTAAATTATGACATAATGTATTCTTCGAGAAAGAAAGACTTCTCTTATATACGGAGGCCAACACGTTTGGGATTACTTGTTAAAAGCATATTGCTTTATTAATCATCTCTATTATTATTTTCTATTTTTTTTTAATTGTTGTTAATCGATGTAACAGATACTTTAAATTCGTATAAAAAGTCTGTAGGTTCAATTAAAATAAAAAAAATACTTAAATGTCATTTAAAACATTTGAATAATTTGTTTTTCAATTAAGATTTTTTTTTAATATTTACAAAATATCATACTATGCTAAATAGATGCATTCTTACTAGAGTTTTTCGCTCATAAGAGGTCACTAATTATATTCATCTAACTACATTGATTTATTACGTTAAAATTAGGTCTATCTATTTTGCAACTATGAACATAAACACGTCATTAAAGAGACTCGTATTACGTTAAAATTAGGTCTATTTATTTTGCAACTATGAATAGAAACACGTCATTAAAGAGAGTCAAGCTTTTATAGAGATATTCACAACATATATGTTATCATTAAATTATTTTATATTTAAAATGAAATAGTTTATTTTTTTGTCAAAATATATTTTTTACAAGTCAATATGAAAGAGATGTATAACTCTTATGTTTAACATAAAGTTCACATTTAATATTAATAGAAATTAATAATAAAAACAATATTTCAATATTAATTATAAGTAATTTTTTTTAATGTCCATCTTAAATAAAATGTTTTTAAATCAATTTTTTTCTAAATAATATAATGAAAATAATTGAAACCCATTTTCTAATTTAAATTTCATTAAAAATTGTTTTTATATCTTAATAATAGGGATCTTCATGATATGAAGTTTCAATTAGACATCACACTATTTGGTGTAGGAGTACCATCCGGAATAATGGCCCAGTTTCCTTGTTCTTAAGTATATGCCTTGACTTTTGCTGTCAGAAATAGCCTTGACTTTTGCTGTCAGAAAGAGAGAGTGATGCAAATGTACTTTTGAAAAGAAAGGGGGCATGTCTAGTGAATTTCCAATTGCAAATGTGTCAAGGTTCTTCTACTGCAAGCAGAGGAAGATAAGTGAGCCCCTAAGAGAGAGGAAATAGTACCACTCAGGAAGAGACACACGTGATGAGAAATATTTCGTCTCACATCCAACAAAATAGTCCACAATGTGATGTGACGGTCATTAGACACAACAAATTGGGAAATATTTGTCTAATATTCTATGGAATAGTCCACAAGGATGGAACATCAATTACACACATCAATTTGAAAAGAGTAGGTCTAATATCCTACGGAATACTCCACAACGATGGGACACTAATTACAACAATTCCATCACATTATTAACAAGATAAGCACTAAAATAACCAAAATAGTTCAACTATATTAGTACATGTGAGAATAAAACATGAATTACAAACATCCTTAGAATAGTCTTACAAACACTCATAATTCAACCATGAAGAATGTGTTGGCCTTAATGGTATTATGTTATCAAGTAAAATATCCAAGACACATATGTACAATGAAAATCATTAGCTCGAATAGTGGAGTGTTAGAGCCACTCCTTACTCCAAAAAATGACTATATTTTCTCTCTATTGCTTTGTTGGGAGCCAAGGTGAAAAATCCTTTGCTTATACAATGAGGGTGTATATATAACCAAGGGTGACCCTTTGAATACCCTCATGAGTGTTTTACTTCCCATGAATTTTCAAAATACATGACTCTTTACATTCACATTTGTCCTTTGGACTTCCACTTTATAATACATTTGATAGTCATATGGCCATATGACCACTCATTACATGACATGACACGACATTGTTGACATGGACTACTTAATGACATGGAAATTCCAAGCCATTGTTGTTTTTAAGAGTTGCATGTCTTCGTGAAAGAGCTCACCTTTACTCCTATGCATGCCTTGGTCATAGGGAGCCTTCAATGATCTCAAGTCTTAGATAGTGGTCACAAACTAGTGTCCTTTCGCTTTCTTTTTATCAATCATATTGTGAGTTCAAGTACTAGAGTGTCTTTGAGCATGATTCCCTCCTTCTTCTTCTCCTTGATCATCTCTCCATGACTTGATATAGTACCTGTTCATGGGATCCACTCATGACTTGAAGACATCAATCCCAAAAACCCTAGCCTAAGAAGATGTATTATGATCCATGAACTAAGCCCGGAACAAGTGAAAGGTTGGACAAGGAGGCTCACTAACTACATAGTTGTGCAGTTCAGGCAGATAGGAGGCAACCTTGAGACTACATCTTGCACAGTTCAAGCTAGGCTGAGGGACATGACTGTGCAATTTACAGATTCAGTGGGGAAAGGTTTCATGGATGAGAGCTGGGAAGGCTTACTACATAGTTTAGGAGGTCAAGGAGTCTCGGGTGACTACACAGTCACAGTTCTAAGGCTCAAGGGATGAGCTTGTGTCTCGAAGCTGTGAAGTGCACAGTTCAAACCTGGTTGGAGGACATGATTGTGCAATTTTGAAGGTCAAGGTCAGGTCTTGGTCACAAAAAATATGCAATGGAGTAGTCTTAGGAGGCCAATACTATGCACTCTGCATTTCCAAGAAACAAGGTCATAGATAGAAGACTGATACTTCACAATGTCCAGCTCAGGGGAGGCCCGATGAAGCTAAGTTGCTTGGTTGAAAAGTTTTACAGAAAATGACTAAGTGTGGGACCAGTGAGATTGATGTGAAAAATGATGGCCTTTGACTATGAACACAAAATTATTTTACTTGATGAATCAAACACCATATATGATTCAATACATACAAACAAAATAGTCTCCTCTGGTTGACAACTTTATGACCAGTTATGAAAAGTATGACACCAAATATAGACTTTACAATGACTATGACGACACTTGTCTGACGGTGCTGAGAACTTTGGAAGTGAGTGTGACAGATACTTACAAAGATATAACAACTCATTTATGCAAATATGACCTCTTGAAACCAATAGAACAATATCATACATTCACTACAATAGCGAACATGCCAAAAGACGAAACTTTGCCTATCTTGCAAAAGGGATCATAACACCTTAAGAAAATAAATAAAGTGAACTTCAAAGTTTGTGATAGCCATGCAAAAGACTAAGTAAGGCTCTGGAATTTGGCATAGGATAAGATTTTGGATGGGGTTGTAGAATTTACAACACTTGGCGACACACTGGTAAGATTCCAACTTCTCTATTTTAGTTAACTTCTTTTGTGCAGGGAATTGGCTCTTCTGGGAGTATTGATTCATCGTGTAGATCACTTTGGTTTCCCCACTTACCCCATGAATAGAATAAGTCCCCATCATGCCAATTCAGTTTAACTCAAAAAATATTTATCTTTATCACAAAGTCCCAAATAAGGGAGGGTAATGAAGCTCACGACTTTAATATTTTTAGAGTATAAGTTTTCATCTCTGGTGTTGCTCCGTTGTGAGGAGGCCTCGATGGTACCCTGATGAAGTCACTTCAGGAACAAAAAAATTGCTCTACTATCAGTGAGCCTGAATAGTACCCTGACGAAATCGCTTGCTTCACCTCTCTTCACAGGAAGGCCCTCTCTTCTTTCGAGTTTTATATATTTTTTTGAGAAGATGACTGTGAATTAGCACTTATTCATTTTGGGCGGAAGAGGGATTCAGACTTATTGAGAGCAAGAAAGGTAGTTCCTTCAAAGAAGTATATATGTTCCTCTGATTTAGTTTTGCTCATTTAGATTTTCCACTTCTTGATTTTTACCGATTAGATAAGCACAAAAATACCAAAATGAAAGAACTAAATATGGGTGCAAGGTTTCCTGGCTAGACATGAGTTTATGGTTTTTAAAAATTTTTCCTTATCGATAGATCGTATTTTCCTACTGAACTTCATTGGCCAAAGGACATAACAAATACAAGGAATATAGACGAAAGGCTAACTAAATGTTTAAGTGTCACAAGACTCCTTAGAAGTCAACCACATAAATAATATTATAAGCGAACACATGGATGAGGACAAAACTTTATTCACATGACAAACAAAAACATGAAACAAGGAAAACAACAAGAACAAAAAATAAGCAAACAGAAGAAAAATGTGTACATAGTGTAGGGCGCAAGCCCTTATTTCCATTGAAAATAATGTTTGAGATTTTGTCCATTGACAGGGAGAGAGTTAGTCTTCCCATCAAGTGATTGAAGATGATAGGTTTGTTGGAAAAGATAATCATGTACAGTGAATGGTCCAATCCAGAGGGATTGAAACTTAGTGTGTTTTCCTTTGTATTCATGAGATTTATCCCATTTCAAGGCTAAGTTACCCACACTAAAATTGTTCTTCCTTGCAAACTTATTGTTGAACCACCTCTTGAAATAGTTTTTATGAAGTAAGAATATTTATTTGGCTTTTAGTCTTTCTTCGTGGAGCTTATGGAGGGTGTCCATCCTATGCTGCACTAACAGACATGGTTTTCCTTGGGAATCTTGGGAAAGTTGGAGAGCATGCAAGTAGATATTGGGAGGGAGGATGGATTATTTTCTATATACCGCGAAGTAAGTGGAAGTGTTCAGGGAAGGCTTAGGCATGACTCGGTCATCCCATAGGGAATTTACCAAAGTAGAGTGCCAGTTCCTCTGCTCAGAGAATATGGTATTATTAATGATACGAATCAAGTTTTTGTTTGTTGATTCAGCAAGAACATTCCCCTGAGGGTAGAAGTTAGCAAAATGATTCAATATTTTTTTTTCCAATGCAAAATCATAAAGCTTCAATGACAAAAAATATGTTTCATTGTCAATAAAAAGTGACGGAGGAATGTCGAACCTGGAAATGATGTTCTGTTGTAGAAAATTGATGACTTCCTAATCATTCACTTGTTTGAGAGGAACTTGTTTTGTCCACCATATGAAGTAATTTGTAGCATTGAGAAGGTAGTGATGTTTCTTTAATGAATGTGGAAATATTTCACCAATAATATCCAAGCCCCACTGTTGAAATGGTTCTTCCATTGTGATAGACTGCAGTAGGGAGGATGAATTCTTATTCCTGTCGGCACACCTATGAAAAAAATTACATTTGTGGATATAAACATGATAATATATTAATATTGTGGGACAATAGAAACCGATTTGCATAATTTTATATGTCATTTTTTTCCCGCAAAATTCCCCTAGTTGTTCCTTCATGGAGATCGCGCAATACCTTCTCTGAATCATGTGCATTCAAACACCTGACTAATACTCCATTATGCTTCTTTATGAAAACCACTACATGTATCAACTGTTAGGATAAATTTTTTAGCCTTAGTTACCTCTTCTGCTGTGCAGAAAAGTGGGAAGGGAACGATGCCATGCTCAAGGTATCCGCACACTTCTGCATACCAAGAGTTTGTGCTGGTAATGGGAGGTTTGCTTGATATCATACATCTCAATTTCTTGGATCCTCCCTTATTTTTATTCTTCTTCCTTTGCATATACCACGTATGTTTCTAGTCGATAGAGACCATGGCCTTTGATCGTGTGAACTGGCTTGATTTCTAAGTCATATTCCTACAAAATAGTCACCGGGTTCACCCTCCTTTCACCCAACTCTTGTTGAACAACACATGACATGATTGTTGTGTGTGGAAAAAATATAATACAATGATTCTTCAACAAATAGGGTCGCAAGTGTTTCAATTCCTTGTACACTGCATAAACCTATTTATCCATGATAGGGTAGTTTTTCTCATTTCCTTGTAGACTTATGCTCATGAAATAAATAGCCGGCTCATTGTTTAGATCATCTTTGTGCCTAAGTAAAACGACGAGATATTTGTCAAAAGAAAAGGTGTAGATAAATTAATCTTGTTGGAATCTGGGTTGTATAGCACAAGTGCTTCTGCGATCGCCTGCTTGATATGGGAAAACACATCCTTTTCCCTTTTGTCCCATTTATAAACAAGACCCTTCTTTACCATCTCTTGTATTGTTTTTTCAATCTGATCATAGTCAAAGATGAATTTACATAGGAAGTCAATCTTCCCCATGAAGGGCTGCATGGCGTTCTTGGTCATTGGGTAGGGAGTCTTCATGATTTCTTTGACCTTGTCCGAGTCTACCTTGATCCCAATTTTTGTGAAAATGTGGCCCAAGAGATTACCCTCATACACAGCAAGGATAATTTTCTTGGGATTGAGAGATATCTCGTACTTGAGATATCGCTTGAAAATATTATTTAAGTGGCATATGTGATCCGACCTATTTTTGGAGAATATAGTTACGTCATCCAGGTAGACCACTACGAATTTCCCAATCAATCTATGGAATTTTATGTCCATATCTTGTTGAAATGTAGCACCATGGTTAATCAATGCAAATGGAATTCCCTTAAAATTGAATGTTTCCCACTTAATTCAGAAAGTATTTTTTAGCCTGTTAGGGTCTGTGATGAGAACTTGATTGTATCCTGAATAATTTTCAAGCAAAGGAAACATCTTAGGTCCCGATATCATTTGTAAATTTTTTTTTATGTAAGACAAGGTAGTTATCCTTGTCCAAAGGATGATTAAGATTTTATAAATTGATACACAAGCGGATTTCCCATGAATTATTTATGACTGTGACCAAGTGTGACACCCAAGTTGAGTGTCATACCTTGTAGATAATATGAGTTTCCAACAACTTCCTTAAGTCATTCTGGATAAGAGTTTCAAACATGGTATGTACTTTTCTCAGTTTCTGTTGAAATGGATTGGCCCCTTCCTTTATTGGTATAACATGCTGGATAATTCGTGCATCATAATTTTTTGTCTCATCATATTTCCACATGAATACAAGATCGGAATCTGGATTGGGGGAAAAAATTGCTAAAAATTCAAAATTCTTAGAATCACTCCAAACCATAACTAATAGATAGGTCTCGACACTAGGAATCCGACGCACTTCGTTTCACTCAAAACAAAGTTTGTATGAGGAATATAGAGTCTGTTGTTCATTTTCCTAAATAGTTAAAAAATTTGCAGAAAAGGAAAAAATGATGATATGGCAGCCTAGTTAAAAAAAAAGAGAACATTCCTTCATTTTTCCCAATCACTCTATTCCAAGTGTCAATTTGTGGATGATGGCTGAGTGGGTGATTTGTTGCATTTTCATTGGATTTGGAATCGACCTATTAGGAGCTGACATGTGGCTAGCCTGGAGGCCGCCACATGCCCCATAAAGGCCAAAATATTATTAAGTTTCAGTGGTCAAATTTCATATTATTTAATGGCACACAATTTTTATGTTTTTGCTGGGAAAAGGTTGGGTTCGACCCCATGACCTCCCCCACTCTACGCACATGACATACCAATGGTGCTACAATGTGGGTTTTAACATTTAGGGGGTGAAACATATATTTGAAGTTTGTTTTGTGTTCGGGCGTAGGTAAGAAGGCCATCCCTTTCCACAGAATCGTGGTCCATGACCTATGGCAGAGACCAATGAATAATGGTGTGAATTAAACTTTAATGTGGGTTAATTAACCCCTAACCACTATCATTAGTGCTAGTTCGATTCTTTTAATTCAAATTTGTTTAATCGTGCTATGCTCCATTTAAACTACACTTAATAAAAAATTAAACCATACTTATCATTTGTGGAGAAGTTGGCAGAGTCCGCCATTTTTGGTGGAGCTCCAGTTTTGTCAGGATTAACTGGAGTTTCTCTAGATTTGGAGGAGTTTTCCAAGGGAAAACTGAAGAAGCCATAAATTTGGCATATCTCAACCAAATTAGGCTCAGAAAGAGTCAATCCTAGATGATTTGGATGCTTTGAGCATGATGGTGAAGGCTGCAGAGGCATATGATCACTTATGTATGTGTTTTTTCCACTTTGAATATTAAAGAAGCCTAGGGCAACCAGGAGAGGAGGCCATGCCTAGTCCACTTGAAGACAATTTTCAGAGCTAGAAGAGTGTATTTTAATGATTTTGGGTC
>JAXQQM020071099.1:0-84394 GCA_034641835.2 Pinus albicaulis
TGGTTTGTACTGATTATGTTACTAAATGGGTGGAAGCCAAATCATTAGTGTCTGCTACTGAAAATTCAGTTGTTAATTTTCTTTATGAGGATATTTTTACTTGCTTTAGTGTTCCAAGAGAAATTGTGACAGATCAAGGAAGCCAATTCACATCCAACCTGGTGGAGAAGCTGATGGAAGAATACAAAATCAAGCACAGAAGATCTACTCCTTACCATCCGCAAGAAAATGGTCAAATGGTGTCTACAAACAAATTTCTCGAAAGTATCATCACCAAAACTGTTCATATAAACAGAAGAGATTGGGCAGAAAGGCTTCCTGAAGCCTTGTGGCCCTACAGAACTACATGGAGAAATACAACAGGACATTCTCCCTATTAACTTGTTTATGGGAAAGAAGTCCTGCTCCCCATTGAGTTCCAAGTCAAAACCTTCAAGATGGCAGTTTAGTTGGGGATGGATCTATTAGAAGCCCAAAAGCATAGAATGGAGCAGTTGAATGAGCTATATGAGATCAGATAAGAGACAATTCTAAGAACTGATCTAGTTCAATATCAAAGACCTAAATGGCATGAAAAATACATTAAAGAGAAGAAGTTTCAAGAAGGATATTGGGCATTGCTATTTAATTCCAAGTTTAAATATTTTAAAGGAAAATTTCAGACTCATTGGCTTGGGCCATATGAGATTCACAAGATCTTTAGCAATGGAGCGGTAAGAATCAAGACCATTGATGAATCTCAAACTCCTCTTATTGTGAATGGCCACAGATTAAAGATATATCATAAGCCACTCTCAAAAGAGGAATTTGTCAAAAAATTTCAAGATAATTATGCAATAAGGTTGGTGAAGAAGAATCCTTTTTTTCCACCAGCCTAGCCTTTGTTCTTTTCAGTTTCAAAAAAAAAAAAAAATTGTATAAGCCTGAAAACCATTCATTGATTGGCAGTCTTATATAGAAAATGTAGGGTGAAAATCAGGAACACCTGACACCCTATATTTTCCAAAAAATTCTCTCTCTCTCTCTCATTTCACAAGTTTTATGACAACCCACTCCATTTCATTCCACTCCACTTCATTTCATTTCACTCCATTTCATCTATTTCATTTCATTTCACCAATAAAAATTTTCTTTCATGACCATTTTCATTCATTCAGTTATCATCTATTCATCTCCATTCACCCAAATAATTGTTGTGTCAGTTTCTGCAGCTGACACCAATTTCCGCAGCCAGAAGTAGTTTCTGCAGCCACCACTCTATTTTTCAAAAAATTATAGTCAAATGTTAGTTCAACAATCATGAAATCAAATTCAAGTATGAGGACATATTATGAAGACATGATGCATTCAAAAGCATCAACGAGGAGCAACTGATTGAAGACTAATGAAAAATGGCAAGAATTCCAAGGTATGAGTAGAAATTTATTTCAAATGGCATTCAAGCACATTTTTACATAGTTATAAACCATATCTCCATTATATGCAATGACTGTGTTGATAACTCCATAACCGTTCCACGATCTCTATACGATTCCCCCACAATCCTTGCATTCATTTTTAAACAACCTCATAATCAAGCCTCCGGTCTTCACTCGTGTTCGCCTATACTTTGATACTCCACCTATAATTATGGAACGTGGTTGATTTGACTACGGCTTCTCTCAGCCGCACAAAATCCGCAGCCGTTTCATAAATCTGCTTGCGTCTACTCTGCAACCACCCAATTTTAAATACTGCCAGATGCACTTTACTCCCCCTACTGTTCTATTGACCTCACGGCTGCATTTCCACAGTGTTCACATAAGCCTTCACCCCATTTTGTTCTTTGTTCCGCTTCATTTCGTGTACCTATTCTCCGATATCTACTCACAGTCACTGGTCTCCTTCATAAACCCTGTTCATTTCCTCTAATTCAACCGTCTTACCTCCACTAAACCCTCCTCACGCAGACGAGTTTTAAAGAACATAAGGAATGTTGGAAAAATACTGAGAGGGGGGGTGAATCAGTATTTACTGCATACTCAAAACTTTTCACTTTTTCATTCCTTAAAACCCATACGCTACTTTACTTTAGTAAACTCGCGTATATACACGGATACCTTTCATTCAACTAGCGTATACACAGAGATCTAAATATGTCATTAGTTCTTTGCTTAGATCATTCCATTATTCATTCATCAGATGTTCAATAAGCAGTAAACATGTGCAGTAAGAACAGAATAAACCATCACACAAAGCATCACACATGAACACCAGGATTTTTAGGTGGAAACCCAAATCGGGAGAAAACCACAGCTGCAGTTGCTCAGCCTTCAATATTTTATTATAGCGAAAACATCTTACAACAAATGTGCTGGCGCAGACTTGACCAGCACGCAGGCACCAACCTGCGCTCGTTTACCAGCCTCTCCTGGAAGGGAGCTCCAACCCCCTGACTCGTTTACCAGCCTCTCCTGGAAGGGAGCTACGACCCCCCGATCTCGTTTACCAGCCTCACCTGGAAGGGAGCTACAACCCCCTGATTGAAGGCTACAACCCTCAGCACCACCTTGGACCACGTTTCATCAATTTTCACACTGGATCCAACAACTTCAATAGAACAACACTTGCAGGCCACGTTTCATCATATTTTCAGACTAGACCCTTTTCATTCTTTCAAGCTCAACCATACAACCAAACTGATACAGGCAACTCAGAACAGTAGAATACAGATAGCAGCAACACAGCAGATTAGATCAGACATTTCTTACCACAGACTTTAGCAAACCCTAGTTTGCATACGCGCTTTCCTTTCACTGATGTCGCGTATATACGCTCTTCCGTCCACACAAACTTGCGTATACCTCTGTACAAATTACAAAGCCAATTTCATTGCGCATACGCGCTTTTCCTTCAGCGAAGCCGCGTATATACGCGCTTCCTCTGCGGCTAAGTAGCGTATAGATCTTCAATCATTATAAAGCAGCATATTTCTTCAGATCAGCAATTCTGTTCAGATTTACCCTTTTACTTCAGACAGATGTTCGCCTCAATTCAGATCTAAGCCTTCCATAAGTAGATCTAGTAGATACAAGTACATTTCAGATCTAGATCCCCTTCTTCATCATTGGTGCATCATACATTCAGATTTATCATTCAAGTGTAACCCTTTCCATTTAGATCTACTTCAGAGAGAAGTATTCATTCAAGCTCAGACATCTTGCACCCACACTCATGATTTGCACAATGAATTTCTTCTCCTTATATAGGTTTACCCTTTTCAATACCATGAGCCCCTTTTTCAATACCATGAGCCCAAAACCACATTACATCCGATGGTATTCTTGGACGGGGTCAATTAGGCGGAACATTACCCAATACAATGGGTCAATACTATGGTGATTACCCCTGGTTTTTCACTTTTAGAGCGCTTTTGCCCATACGCGACTTGGAACGTTCTTTTCCGTGTGCATACGCGACTTCCCCTAGACAGATCCGCGTATACCTAGAGACATATTCTTTTCATCAAGATTGAACACATGCTGACTTCTTTTCTTCACTGCCTTCTGTACACACTGTAGATACCTCATATTTAGCTCATCAAGAACATATTCTAGCAAGCACAACTTCATCAAGTGGATTGTCATCATCTTCATCAAGTGGGTTGCCTTTCAAGGAAAACTATTAGCATCATAACACATCAGATTTACATCATTCACCAAGTCCATCAAGTCAAGAATAACTTCATCAGGTGGATTTCCATCAAGGACAACACATGTCAACAGTCGCATGTCTTCATCTTCACTCAGTGGGTTGCCATCAAGGACAACACTTCTGCATCATATTTCCAACAATATCCCCCTTTGGACTTGATGGCAACCACGATGGTGTTTGGTTACCACAACGGATAAGTACATTGACACCATGTCACTCTCCCCCTTTGTCATCAAGGGCAAAGGGCGGATCAACACCAACATACTCTCCCCCTTTTCTCCTCATGTAGAAGAAGCGTTCTGCAGATCTGATGTATACTGAAGTGACCAAGCTCCCCCTGAGTGCATGCTGCAACACCAACATACTCTCCCCCTTTTCTCCTCATGGAGAAGAAGCGTTCTGCAGATCTGATGTATACTGAAGTGACCAAGCTCCCCCTGAGTTCATGCTGAATCTTCAAACATATTTTTCAATGAAGTACATGACTCTATGACATTCCTATCACCAATGACTCATACTTACATCAAAGATTCATCCAAGTGGATTTACATATAAGACTCAAGTACCCAACCAAGTGGGTTTACAAAATTCAACTCAGCTACCCAACCAAGTGGGTTTGCAAATTTGACAAGTCCTTACATGACTGAATATTACAAGATTTACATCATGGGTCTCGACATGACCTTTTCATCAAACTACAAATATAACTTTAAGACCAACACTAGAAAGACCTTAAGAAAGAGAACATAAATCAGAACCATCATAATGCCAACATTTCATTATACTCAGCAACGCTAATGCTCCCCCTGAATCTGTGCAATCAAGAAATCTTTCCAAATGACTAAGGCTCCCCCTTAGTTTGTGCATCCTGAAAACTTCCACCATCAAATCATCAAGGCATCTTCATCAAAACATTAGACGAATTATGAAGCTAGACACACCTGGAAGACAAAGCAAGTCAGAAGATACAACCCTTCTTAGTACATCTTTAAAAAGAAGGCTGAACCAACCAAAAATTGTGGAAAATAATCGAGTCATACAACGGTTTTCTTTGCAGGAACCTTCTCGCGTATATACGCGGCTGTGTTTGAAACCCGCGTATACAAGCCATCTTCTAAACTTATCTTGATTTGCTCTTTTTGTGTGAGAGAATACTCCCGGCTTGTCTTAGATATAGGAAACGCTTCCACTGAGAGGTTTGGTAAAAGAAATATCAATAACTTGTTCTTTGGAGGAAACATACTCCAACTTCACCTTTTGTTCAAGCACTTGTTCACGTAAGAAGTGATACTTGATGGGAATGTGCTTGGTCTTCGAATGCATAACAGGATTCTTTGAGATACTGATGGCACTTGTATTATCACACTTAATGGGGATAGGAGGTGTACATTTGATTTGAAAATCTTGTAAGGTTTGCATCATCCAAAGGAGTTGAGTGCAACAAGATGCGGCAACCACATATTCTGCTTCTGCTGTAGATAAGGCAATAGAATTTTGCTTCTTGCTGAACCAAGATACTAACCGGGGCCCCATGTAGAATGCACCACCACTAGTGCTTTTCCGATCATCAACACTTCCAGCCCAATCTGCATCAGTGTAAGCATGAAGAGTAAGATCAGCATTCCTTGGATACCATAGACAAAAATCTTGAGTTCCTTGAAGATATTTGAATATTATTTTAACAGCCTGAAGATGAGACTCTTTTGGATTAGCTTGGAATCGTCCAACAATCCCAACAGCATGCATAATGTCTGGTCTAGTCCCAGTGAGATAAAGTAAACTTCCTATCATCGATCTATACTCTGGTTGATTCACTGTGGGAGAATCATCATTAGAACTGAGACTGCATCCGGTTATCATTGGTGTACTTACAGGTTTGCATTCTTCCATGCCATACTTCTTCAGAATTTTCTTAAGATACTTTGCTTGAGATAGGAAAATACCATTTGCCTTTTGATGCACTTGCAAGCCAAGAAAGAATGTTAGTTCCCCCAGTAAAGACATTTCAAATTCTTGCTGCATGACAGAAGCAAATTTTTGACTCAAAGATTCTTCGTTGCTCCCAAAAATGATATCATCAACATATACAACCACAATCAATAGTTTATCATTTTCAATTTTTGTGTATAATTTGCTATCAGCAGACCCTTTTAAAAAACCTTGTTGATGAAGATATTTGTCAAGACGATAATACCAAGCCCTTGGAGCTTGTTTGAGACCATATAGAGCCTTTTTAAGTCTACAAACAAGATTTGCATCATTTCCCAAAATGAATCCTTCCGGTTTTTCTATATATACTTCTTCTTCTAGATCACCATTAAGAAAAGCAGATTTAACATCCATTTGATAAACTTTGATTTGTTGATAACTTGAAAAAGCAAGAAACATTATGATGGCTTCAAGTCTAGCTACAGGAGCAAAAGTTTCTTCAAAGTCTATACCTTCTTGTTGAGTATACCCTTTGCAAACCAGTCTAGCTTTGTTTCTTACAACATCCCCATTCTCATTTAACTTGTTCTTGAAAATTCATTTAGTTCCAATGACATTTTTATCATGAGGTCTTGGAACCAAATCCCAAGTGTCATTCTTTTCAATTTGAACAAGTTCTTCATCCATGGCTTGCCTCCAACATTCATATTTGCTAGCTTCATTGACATTGTGTGGTTCAATTGTGGATATGAGTGCCAAATGATTAGAAGATCCTACAAGAGTTCTCCTTGTTCGTACACTAGATTCCTTGTCACCCAAAATTTGAGATTCAGGATGATTCTTTTGAACATATCTGGATGGAGCTTTTTCAGATAGATCATCTTCAGGTTCTTCATTGGATCCACTTTCTATATCATTGCTATCTGATGTAGAAGGCCATATGTCGCTATCATCTTCTTTTGTTGTTTGTTTTTCTTCTTTAGGAGCTGCAGGAGACTCATCAATAACAACATCAATACATTCAACAACCCTTCGAAGCCTTTTATTGTAACATGTGAATGCTTTGCTTGACAATGAGTAACCAAGAAATATCCCTTCATCTGATCTAGGTTCAAATTTGCCAAGCTTTTCATCATTATTTTTGATAAAGCATTTACTTCCAAAAACCTTAAAATGCCTCACAGTGGGAGAATTTCCATACCAGAGTTCATATGGAGTTTTGTCACTATTTACCCGAACATGAGCCTTATTGAGAATGTTAACTGCTGTATGTGTTGCTTCACTCCAGAACATGTCAGGAACATCAGAATCAGCAAGCATAGCTCTAGCCATTTGAACAATTGTTCTATTCATTCTTTCTGCTACACCATTTTGTTGTGGAGTGCCTGCTACAGAGAACTGTCTTTTAATGCCATGTTGTTCACAAAAATCAAAGAATTCATTTGACGAATATTCTCCTCCTCGATCAGATCTAAGACACTTGATTTTTAGATCTAATTCATTTTCTGCCAATGCTTTGAAGCTCTGAAATTTTTCAAGTGCTTGATCTTTGTGTTTAATGAACCCGATCCAACACATTCTAGAGTAGTCATCGATAAATAAGATATAGTATTCTTCCCCACGTAATGACCTTTTCCTCATAGGTCCACAGATATCAGTATGAATGAGTTCAAGAGGCTTACTTGATGATCCTTCTTTGGCATTAAATCGTACTCTGGTCTGCTTACCAAATTGACAAGATTTGCATATGGTACTTTTCGGAAGATTGACCTTGGGAAGATCACGAACAGCTTGAAGTCTGCTTGCTTTGTTGATTTGAGAGAAACTCAGATGCCCCAGCCTTCTATGCCATAGCCAATTTTCTGAAGACTTGCTTAAGTAACATTGATCTATGCCGTTTAGTACATACAAGTTGCTTGGATTTCTTTTTCCTTTTATAATGATTTTACCTGTATCAAGATCACGAACCACACATTCTTTGGAACTGAAGACCACTTCTGCTCCTTGATCACACATTTGACTAACACTTAACAGGTTATGCCTTAATCCATCCACATACATGACATCTTTAGCCTTCACCTTTTCTTTTAGAAAAAATGACCCTTTTCCTTTAATTACAACAGGAGTATCATTTCCAAATGTAACTTTCTTTTCTTTTTCTAGAGCATTATAAGTATGAAGTTTGCTTTTGTCACCTGTCATGTGTCTTGAGCACCCACTATCGATGTACCATTGATTTTCTTCACCTTCCGCAAATAATGCTATCCCACAATTTTCAACTGGTGGTTCTTTATTTTTCCATATTTTAGAGCTTGAGGGAACATGTTCTTTTGGCTGGATCTTGTTCCTGCATTCAGATTCTTCATGGCCAAAGTTATTACAATAAGTGCATTCAACTTCACTTTGAAGAGGAGAAAAATTGTTATAGGTATTCTTCTTTGGTTCAGTATCCAACCTTTTCTTTCTTGCTTCTCTTGTCATGATGTTTTTGTATGCAACACATTGGATAGCTTTATGACCAAAATTGTGACAAGTGAAACATTGCCCATTGAAGTAGAAATTTCTGCGATCATGGAATCTTCTATTTGAATTTACCTGTTGGTTGTAGTGTCTTTGAAAGCTATCCCTGTTAGTGTTCCTTGAATTGAGATGGTCCTGCTTTCCCTGTAGAGATCCTTTATTTCCTTGCTGAGTGGCTGAATGATGTAAACCACCTGTAACTGCTTTTAGATAGTTTGGTGCTGAAGTTTGAGAAGATTCTCCGGTATAACCAAGACCTGTCTTTATAAGAGGAGAACGTTGTACCTTGATGATCTCATCTAAGGTTTCAGATCCTTTAGCAAATCTAAGATTCAAGGTTTTTGCTTTCTCAACTTCTTTTCTTTGACTTACCACTTCACATTATAGTTTTTCAATATGTTTCTTTGCTTCTTCAAGCTGCTTTTCAATGGTCTCTCTGATTATCTTTTGTTCTTCTAAGCGTAGTTTGAGTTGATTATTTTCTTCAAGAAAATCGTTCTCCTCTAGAGCATCCATAAAAGTATCCTTTTCTTCTTTTTTTTCAAATGCCATGAGAAGTCTAAGATCTTCTTCACATTCTTCCTCACTATTAGATGACTCATCACTATCTTCATTAGCATAGTAACTTTTCTTAGAGCTAGATCGGTTCTTATTCCTTCTTACTACTTCTTTTCATTTATAAGGACATTTTGCAGCATAATGACCAACTTTACCACACTCAAAACATTTGAAGGGAAGCTTACCTTTGAATCTTCCAGTACCTAGTTGGAGCTTTCTCATGAAATTTGCTTCTTCTTCATCGGATACATAGCTGGATTATTTGACAACCTCCTTTTCCTTTCCTTTTGTAGATGCCTTAAAAGCAGCTTCTCTTATTTGAGAAGGACCTCCTTGTCTCATTTCAAAAGCAGTCAGAGTACCATGTAATTGAACAATAGTAAGTGATTGCAGATCTTGCCTTTCTTCAATAGCTGAAACTTTAGAGTCCAATTTTGAAGTCAAGGATCTT
This sequence comes from Pinus albicaulis, assembly GCA_034641835.2. NCBI lineage: Eukaryota > Viridiplantae > Streptophyta > Pinopsida > Pinales > Pinaceae > Pinus > Pinus albicaulis. The sequence continues at coordinate 9,152 of JAXQQM020071099.1, forward strand.
AAGACCTTTTCCACCAGAGTAGTATCAGTTATGGTTTCACCCAAATTTCTCATTCGATTTACAATATCATCCAGACGAAGAAAGAAACTGGCAACACTCTCATCACTATGCATCTTCATATTTTCATATTCAATTCTAAGAGTTTGGAGTTTTGCACTTTTTACCTTTGTGTCTCCTTCATAGCTCAGAATGATTTTGTCCCATATTTCTTTTGCTGAATGTAGTTGCATCACTTTAGCAAATTCTGATTCAAACATGCTTCCTAGCAAGAGATTTACTGCTTTGGCATTGGTTTCATACTTCTTCCTTTCTGCTGCATCAGTAGGAATACTTGCCGGGTATTGATAACCTTCTTCCACGATTGCCCATACATCTGCACCAAGACTTTGCAGATATGCTTTTGTTCGTACCTTCCAAAATATTAGATTGCTTCCATTGAATAGAGGTGGCTTTATAGACATCACTCCTTCTTGACTTCCCATTGCGATGGATCTCCTTCAAGCGATCAAGCTTCTGCAGAAGGACCACGCTCTGATACCAATTGTTGGGAAAAATACTGAGAGGGGGGGGGTGAATCAGTATTTACTGCATAATCAAATCTTTTTACTTTTTCATTCCTTAAAACCCATACTCTACTTTCCTTCAGTAAACTAGCGTATATACGCGGATCCCCTTTATGAAACTAGCGTATACACAGAGATTTAGATCTACCATTAAATCTTCACTTACATTATTCCATTATTAATTCATCAGATGTTCAATAAACAGTAAACATGTGCAGTAAGAACAGAATAAACCATCACACATAGCATCACACATGAACACCAGGATTTTTAGGTGGAAACCCAAATCGGGAGAAAACCACCGCTGCAGTTGCTCAGCCTTCAATATTTTTATTATAGAGAAAACATGTTACAACATGTACTGTTTGTTCCAGACTTAAATGACAAGCCATGACACCACACAAGCTCATTCTCGCCTCTCTGGAAGGAGCTCCAGCCCCACGACCCTGGCTGACCTCTCTGGAAGGGAGCTGTCTATTTAGATCTCGTTTGACCTCCCTGGAAGGGAAGCTACAACCCCCAATGAAGGCTTTCAGCAGCCAACCCTGCAACTGGACCACGTTTCATCAATTTTCACACTGGATCCAACAACTTCAATAGAACACAACTTGCAGGCCACATTTCATCATATTTTCAGACTGGACCCTTTCAATACTTTTAAGCTCAACCATACATCACCAACATATACTTATCAATTCAGACAACACAGTTCAGATAACAGTAATACAACAGAACAGATCAGATGTTTTATACCCCATGCTTTAGCAAACCCTAGTTTGCATACGTGCTTTCATTTCACTGATGTCGCGTATATACGCGCTTCCGTCCACACAAACCAGCGTATACCTCTGTATGTATTTCATTGCGCATACGCGCTTTCTCTTCAGCGAAGCCGCGTATATACGCGCTTCCTTCGCGTCGAAGTAGCGTATAGATCTTCAATCATTACAGAGCAGCATACTTCATCAGATCAGATATTCAGTTCATATCTACCCTTTTGCTTCAGACAGATGTTCGCCTAGATGCTCGCCTCATCACATATCTAAGCCTTCCATAATCAGATCTAGAAAATACAAGAGCAATTCAGATCTATATCACCTTCTTCATCATTGGTGCATCATACATTCAGATTTATCATTCAAGTGTAACCCTTTCCATTCAGATATACTTCAGAGAGAAGTATTCATTCAAGCTTAGACATCTTGCACCCACACTCATGATTTGCACAATGAATTTCTTCTCCTTATATAGGTTTACCCTTTTTCAATACCATGAGCCAAAACCACATTACTTCCGATGGTATTCCTGGACGGGGTCAATTAGGCGAATCATTACCCAATACAATGGGTCAATACCATGGTGGTTACCCATGGTTTTGCACTTTTTGAGCGCTTTTTCCCATACGCTACTTGGAACGTTCCTTTCCGCGTGCATACGCGACTTCCCCTAGGCCAATCCGCGTATGCCTAGAGACATACTCTTTTTCATCATAGAATCACTTTGTAAGACCTTTCTTCATTTCCATACATGCTCTTTATAGATACCTTGATTTCTAAACTATATCCAAAGAACATATTCTATCAAGCACAACTTCATCAAGTAAAAGTTGTCATCATCTTCCTCTAGATGATTTGCCTTTCAAGGACAACACTCGGCATCATATTGCCAACAAACATCATATCACATCAGATTTACATCATTTACCAAGTCCATCAAGTCAAGAATAACTTCATCAGGTGGATTGCCATCAAGGACAACACATGTCAACAATCGCATGTCTTCATCTTCATTCAGTGGGTTGCCATCAAGGACAACACTCTGCATCATATTGCCAACAATCTCCCCCTTTGGACTTGATGGCAACCATGATGGTGTTTGGTTACCACAGCAGATTTAAGACAATATTTGACATCATTCTTTCTCTTCATTCAAACACCATGTCACTCTCCCCCTTTGACATCAAGGGCAAAGGGCGGATCAACACCAACATACTCTCCCCCTTTTCTCCTCATGTAGAAGAAGCGTTCTGCAGATCTGATGTATACTGAAGTGACCAAGCTCCCCCTGAGTTCATGCTGAATCTTGAAACATATTTTTCAATGAAGTACATGACTCTATGACATTCCTATCACCAATGAATCATACTTACATCAAAGATTCATCCAAGTGGATTTACATATAAGACTCAAGTACCCTACCAAGTGGGTTTACACAATTCAACTCAGCTACCCAACCAAGTGGGTTTACAAATTTGACAAGTCCTTACATGACTGAATATTACAATTTTACATCATGGGTCTCAACAAGATCTTTTCAACAAATTGCAAAGATGACCATTTAAGGCCAACACCAGAAAGTCTTTAAGAAAGAGAACATATTTCAGAATCATCATAATGCCAACATTGCATTATACTCAGCAAAGCTAATGCTCCCCCTGAATCTGTGCAACCAAGTAATCTTTCCAAATGACTAAGGCTCCCCCTTAGTTTGTGCATCCTGAAAACTTCCACCAACAAATCATCAAGGCATCTTCATAAAAACATTAGAAACAGTGAGCCACGAACACCACGGAGAGATACAGTGCTCCAGGAGATTTTCTAAATGACATTCATTTATCTTTGAAAATTTAGACCAACCAAGAACCATCATTAATCATTCACTCACTTGAGTTTTCTTTGAGAACTAGTATATCTGGTAATGTTTCAGGAAATCCGCGTATCCAATGCCATCTTCTAAATTTATGCAGATTTGTTCTTTTGACTGGCAGAGAACACTCCCAGCTTCTGTCTTAGATACTCGAACGCTTCCCTGGGCAGAGGTTTGGTAAAGATGTCAGCAACTTGTTCTTTGGAGGGAACATACTCCAACTTCACCTTTTGCTCAAGCACTTGTTCACGTAAGAAGTGATACTTGATGGGAATGTGCTTGGTCTTCGAATGCATAACAGGATTCTTTGAAATACTGATGGCACTTGTATTGTCACACTTAATGGGAACAGGAGGTGTACATTTGATTTGAAAATCTTGTAAGGTTTGCATCATCCAAAGGAGTTGAGTGCAACAAGATGCGGCAGCCACATATTCTGCTTCTGCTGTAGATAAGGCAATAGAATTTTGCTTCTTGCTGAACCAAGATACTAACCGGAGCCCCATGTAGAATGCACCACCACTAGTGCTTTTCCGATCATCAACACTTCCAGCCCAATCTGCATCAGTGTAAGCATGAAGAGTAAGATCAACATTCTTTGGATACCATAGACCAAATTCTTGAGTTCCTTGAAGATATTTGAATATTCTTTTAACAGCCTGAAGATGAGACTCTTTTGGATTAGCTTGGAATCGTCCAACAATCCCAACAGCATGCATAATGTCAGGTCTAGTCCCAATGAGATAAAGTAAACTTCCTATCATTGATCTATACTCTGGTTGATTCACTGTGGGAGAATCATCATTATAACTGAGACTGCATCCAGTTATCATTGGTGTACTTACAGGTTTGCATTCTTCCATGCCATACTTCTTTAGAATTTGCTTAAGATATTTTGCTTGAGATAAAAAAATACCATTTGCCGTTTGGTGCACTTGCAAGCCAAGAAAGAATGTTAGTTCCCCAAGTAAAGACATTTAAAATTCTTGCTGCATGACAGAAGCAAATTTTTGACTCAAAGATTCTTCGTTGCTCCCAAAAATGATGTCATCAACATATACAACCACAATCAATAGTTTATCATTTTCAATTTTTGTGTACAAGTTACTATCAGCAGATCCTTTTGAAAAACCTTGTTGATGAAGATATTTGTCAAGACGATAATACCAAGCTCTTGGAGCTTGTTTGAGACCATATAGAGCGTTTTTAAGTCTACAAACAAGATTTGCATCATTTCCCAAAATGAATCCTTCCGGTTGTTCTATATATACTTCTTCTTCTAGATCACCATTAAGAAAAGCAGATTTAACATCCATTTGATAAACTTTGATTTGTTGATAACTTGAAAAAGCAAGAAACATTCTTATGGCTTCAAGTCTAGCTACAAGAGAAAAAGTTTCTTCAAAGTCTATACCTTCTTGTTGAGTATACCCTTTGCAAACCAGTCTAGCTTTGTTTCTTACAACATCCCCATTCTCATTTAACTTGTTCTTGAAAATCCATTTAGTTCCAATGACATTTTTATCATGAGGCCTTGGAACCAAATCCCAAGTGTCATTCTTCTCAATTTGAACAAGTGCTTCATCCATGGCTTGCCTCCAACATTCATATTTGCTAGCTTCATTGACATTGTGTGGTTCAATTGTGGATAGAAGTGCCAAATGATTAGAAGATCCCATAAGAGTTCTCCTTGTTCGTACACCAGATTCCTTGTCACCCAAAATTTGAGATTCAGGATGATTCTTTTGAACATATCTGGATGGAGCTTTTCCAGATAGATCATCTTCAGGTTCTTCATTGGATCCACTGTCTATATCATTGCTATCTGATGTAGAAGGCCATATGTCGCTATCATCTTCTTTTGTTGTTTGTTTTTCTTCTTTAGAAGCTGCAGGAGACTCATCAATAACAACATCAATACATTCAACAACCTTTCGAAGCCTTTTATTGTAACATGTGAATGCTTTGCTTGACGATGAGTAACCAAGAAATATTCCTTCATCTGATCTAGGTTCAAATTTGCCAAGATTTTCATCATTATTTTTGATAAAGCATTTACTTCCAAAAACCTTAAAATGCCTCACAGTGGGAGAATTGCCATACCAGAGTTCATATGGAGTTTTGTCACTATTTACCCGAACATGAGCCTTATTGAGAATGTTAACTGCTGTATGTGCTGCTTCACTCCAGAACATGTCAGGAACATTAGAATCAACAAGCATAGCTCTAGCCATTTGAACAATTGTTCTATTCATTCTTTCTGCTACACCATTTTGTTGTGGAGTGCCTGCTACAGAGAACGGTCTTTTAATGCCATGTTGTTCACAAAATTCAAAGAATTCATTTGATGAATATTCTCCTCCTCGATCAGATCTAAGACACTTGATTTTTAGATCTAATTCATTTCTTTGAAGCTCTGAAATTTTTCAAGTGCTTGATCTTTGTATTTAACTGAACCCCACTGCAACACATTCTAGAGTAGTCATCAATAAATAGATATAGTATTCTTTACGTATTGACTTACCTCATGGATCCCCAGAGATAATAGTGAATGAGTTCAGAGCATGATGATCCTTCGGCATTAGAGCGTGCTCACGGTTTTATGCCAAATTGACAAGATTTGCACCAGGCCACTTCTAGGAAGGTGTGCCAGGAAGATCACAGGCGACAAGGAAATCTGCTTGCTTTATTGATTTGAAAACTCGGATGCCTGACCTTCCTATGCCATAGCTAATTTACAGAAGACTTGCTTAATGCATTGATCTGCCGTTTAGTACCTCTGAGGTTGCTTAGTTTCTTTTATTTTACTGATTTGCAATATCAGATCTGAACCACACATTCTTTGGGCGAGGCCACTTACGCTCCTTGATCACACATTTGACTAACCACTAACGAGTTATGCATAATCCATCCACATACATGACATCTTTAGCCTTCACATTTTCTTTTAGAAATACTGACCCTTTTCCTTTAATTATAGCAGGTGTATCATTTCCAAATGTAACTTTCTTTTCCTTTTCTAGAGCATTATAAGTATGAAGTTTTCTTTTGTCACCTGTCATGTGTCTTGAGCACCCATTATCGATATACCATTGATTTTCTTCACCTTCTGCAAATAATGCTATCCCACAATTTTCAACTGGCAGTTCTTTCTTTTTCCACACTTTAGAGCTTGAGGGAACATGTTCTTTTGGCTGGATCTTGTTCCTGCATTCAGATTCTTCATGGCCAAAGTTATTGCAATAAGTACATTCAACTTCACTTTGAAGAGGAGAAAAATTGTCATAGGTATTCTTCTTTGGTTCAGTATCCAACCTTTTCTTTCTTGCTTCTCTTGTCATGATGGTTTTGTATGCAACACATTGAATAGCTTTATGACCAAAATTGTGACAAGTGAAACATTGCCCATTGAAGTAGAAATTTTTGCGATCATGGAATCTTCTATTTGAATTTACCTGTTGGTTGTAGTGTCTTTGAAAGCTATCCGTGTTAGTGTACCTTGAATTGAGATGGTCCTGTTCAGTATCCAACCTTTTCTTTCTTTCTTCTCTTGTCATGATGGTTTTATATGCAACACATTGAATAGCTTTATGACCAAAATTGTGACAAGTGAAACATTGCCCATTGAAGTAGAAATTTCTGCGATCATGGAATCTTCTATTTGAATTTACCTGTTGGTTGTAGTGTCTTTGAAAGATATCCCTGTTAGTGTACCTTGAATTGAGATGGTCCTGCTTTCCCTGTAGAGATCCTTCATTCCCTTGCTGAGTGACTGAATGATGTAAACCACCTGTAACTGCTTTTAGATAGTTTGGTGCTGAAGTTTGAGAAGATTCTCCGGTATATCCAAGACCTGTCTTTATAAGAGGAGAACGTTGTACCTTGATGATCTCATCTAAGGTTTCAGATCCTTTAGCCAATCTAAGATTCAAGGTTTTTGCTTTCTCAACTTCTTTTCTTTGACTTACCACTTCACATTCTAGTTTTTTCAATATGTTTCTTTGCTTCTTCAAGTTATTTTTCAATGGTCTCTCTGATTATCTTTTGTTCTTCTAAGCGAAGTTTGAGTTGATTATTTTCTTCAAGAAAATCGTTTTCCTCTAGAGCATCCATAAAAGTATCCTTTTCTTCTTTTTGTTCAAATGCCATGAGAAGTCTAAGATCTTCTTCACATTCTTCCTCACTATTAGATGACCCATCACTATCTTCATTAGTATAGTAACTTTTCTTAGAGCTAGATCGGTTCTTATTCCTTCTTACAACTTCTTTTCCTTTATAAGGACATTTTGCAGCATAATGACCAACTTTTCCACACTCAAAACATTTGAAGGGAAGCTTACCTTTGAATCTTCCAGTACCTAGTTGGAGCTTTCTCACGAAATTTGCTTCTTCTTCATCGGATACATAGCTGGATTCTTTGACAACCTCCTTTTCCTTTCCTTTTGTAGATGCCTTAAAAGCAACTTCTCTTATTTGAGAAGGACCTCCTTGTCTCATTTCAAAAGCAGTCAGAGTACCATGTAATTGAACGATATTAAGCGATTGCAGATCTTGCCTTTCTTCAATAGCTGAAACTTTAGAGTCAAATTTTGAAGTCAAGGATCTTAAGACCTTTTCCACCAGAGTAGTATCAGTTATGGTTTCACCCAAATTTCTCATTCGATTTACAATATCATCCAGACGAAGAAAGAAACTGGCAACACTCTCATCACTATGTATCTTCAAATTTTCATATTCAATTCTAAGAGTTTGGAGTTTTGCACTTTTTACCTTTGTGTCTCCTTCATAGCTTAGAATGATTTTGTCCCATATTTCTTTTGCTGAATGTAGCTGCATCACTTTAGCAAATTCTGATTCAGACATGCTTCCTAATAAGACATTCACTGCTTTGGCATTGATTTCATACTTCTTCCTTTCAACTGCATCAGTAGGAATACTTGCCGGGTATTGATAACCTTCTTCCACGATTGCCCATACATCTGCACCAAGACTTTGCAGATATGCTTTTGTTCGTACCTTCCAGAATATCAGATTGCTTCCATTGAATAGAGGTGACTTTATAGACATCACTCCTTCTTGACTTCCCATTGCGACGGATCTCCTTCAAGCGATCAAGCTTCTGCAGAAGAACCTGCTCTGATACCAATTGTTGGGAAAAATACTGAGAGGGGGGGTGAATCGGTATTTTACGCATATTCAAAACTTTCACTTTTTCTTGCTTCTAAAATGCATACGCTACTTTCCTGAACCAGACTTGCGTATATACGCGGATACCCTTTACGAAACTCGCGTATACACAGATATCTATTTATGTCATTAATTTTTCACTTAAATCATTCCTTCATTTATTCATCAGATATTCAATAAGCAGTAAACATGTGCAGTAAGAGCAGAATAAATCATCACACAAAGCATCACACATGAACACCAGGATTTTTAGGTGGAAACCCAAGTCGGGAGAAAACCACCGCTGCAGTTGCTCAGCCTTCAATATTTTATTATAGAGAAAACATATTACAACATATGTGCTAGCGCAGACTTGACCAGCACGCAGGCACCCACCTGCGCTCGTTTACCAGCCTCTCCTGGAAGGGAGCTCCAACCCCCTGACTCGTTTACCAGCCTCTCCTGTAAGGGAGCTACGACCCCCCGATCTCGTTTACCAGCCTCACCTGGAAGGGAGCTATGACCCCCTGACTGAAGGCTACAACCCTCAGCACCTCTTCGGACCACGTTTCATCAATTTTCACACTGGATCCAACCACTTCAATAGAAAAATACTTGCAGGCCACCTTTCATCATATTTTCATACTGGACCCTTTCCATACTTTTAAGCACAAACATACATCACCAACAGATACATATCAACACAGATCAGATAGCAGAAACACAGCAGAACAGATCAGATATTTCATACCCCTTGCTTCAGCAAACCCTAGTTTGCATACGCGCTTTCCCTTTACTGATGTCGCGTATATACGCGCTTCCGTCCACACAAACCGGCGTATACCTCAGTGTATATTTTATTGCGCATACGCGCTTTCTCTTCGCTGAAGTCGCGTATATACGCGCTTCCTCCGCGGCGAAGTAGCGTATAGATCTTCAATGATTACAGAGCTGCATACTTCATCAGATCAGATGTTTAATTCAGATTTGCCCTTTTCACATCAGTCAGATGTTCGCCTAGATGTTCGCCTCATCACAGATCTAGGCCTTCCATAAGCAGATCTAGTAGATACAAGTGCATTTCAGATCTAGATCCCCTTCTTCATCATTGGTGCATCATACATTCAGATTTATCTTCAAGTGTAACTCTTTCCATTCAGATATACTTCAGAGAGAAGTATTCATTCAAGCTCAGACATCTTGCACCCACACTCATGATTTGCACAATGAATTTCTTCTCCTTATATAGGTTTATCCTTTTCAATACCATGAGCCCCTTTTTTTCAATACCATGGGCCAAAACAATACCATGAGCCCAAAACAACCTGGACGGGGTCAATTAGGCGGATCATTACCCAATACAATGGGTCAATACCATGGTGGTTACCCCTGGTTTTGCACTTTTTGAGCGCTTTTGCCCATACACGACTTGGCACGTTATTTTCCGCGTGCATACGCGACTTCCCCTAGGCCGACCCGCGTATACAAAGAGACATACTCTTTTCATCATATTTTGAGCACATTTTGAATTCCTTTCTTCACTGCCTTCTGTACATACTGTAGATACATCAGATTTCTTCATCAAGGACATATTCTATCAAGCACAACTTCATCAAGTAAGTTGTTATCATCTTCATCAAGTGGGTTTCCTTTCAAGGACAACGCTCAGCATCATAATACATAATATCACATCAGATTTACATCATTTACCAAGACCATAAAGTCAAGAATAACTTCATCAGGTGGTTTGCCATCAAGGACAACACATGTCATCAGTCGCATGTCTTTATCTTCATTCAGTGGGTTGCCATCAAGGACAACATCCTGCATCATATTTCCCACAATGTATTTGTTTACTAGAAAGAAATTTTGATTATATCACATATCAACACATACCCAGGCATATGAATAAATTAACAGATGCAGTAGCTAATTTGTTTTTAGATAGACATTTGGGCAACTTATAAACAAAAACATCATCACATGTAAAAAGATCCATCCAGAAATAGATATATAGATATATGTGTTGGATAGTTTGCAGTACATCACATAAAGTCAGAAAATATACATGTTTGTATGATAATAGCCAGAGACAACATGTCTCTCAAAAAATATGCATATAAAAACCCTAAATAGCTAATCAGCATGGTTCTCGTGATAACACGCCACTGCGCGCACCAATCGCCTCAGCAGTCTATGGAGGTGACTAGGCACCCCCACAGTGTGTCGTTGGTAAGCTAATGGGACGTTTTCCAGCCGTGCATAGTCTGAGATTCCCCGGGAAATGCCCTTCAAGTTCTGGATCATTTCGCTCCCTTCGCCACCCTCAGCCTGAGGGTCATGTGCGACATGGGTCCTCCGCACAATGGGCGACATGCCCGCGGGCCTCTCTGGGCCAACATCTAAATACACATAAAATTGTTGTTAGAACAGACATGTATTACCAAAAAAATCATAAATACATAAAAATCAAAAAGAGAATCATACCCATCTCCTCGTCCTAGTCCTCCCCTTCCAAGAGTGGAAGATCGGGATCTCCAGTGAAATCGGTCCCAGCATAGGGCCAATCTTCGACCACAATCAGTTGACGCCGTAACCACCCAAAGAACTTGGGTCTCCAAGACATCTGTTGACCCCCTCCTGACCTGGGAATAAGTGCTGCCCAGCGAGCCATCCTTGGCTCCCTCGATATCGGCTCGGCAACTATTGCCCCTTGGCCTTGGAAAATGGGTAGTCGTTCCAGGATGAATGACACCAGAATGGAACTGTATCCAAACTGCTTTATTTTGGCTTGCTTGCATCTTGTTAGTTTCCTCTTTATGTTGGTTGTCACTACAGTAGCCCAATTGAACAATGTAAGATTCATACACTCGGAGGCTAGTATGAGTTGGGCCTTCGTTGCCTCATGTGGTGCCTGCGATCCCGTAGCCCGCGTAATGGTGTGAAGCACTACTCTGAGTGCTAGGTCATGGACAGTGTGGATGTCCACCTTCCTGCTTCCCGATCATGTTCATGCCCCTGGGAACACTCTCGCAATTACCATTTCCATTTTCTCTCCGGAAGTTCTGCTGCCCGTTATGATTGGCACTGGACCTCTGCGTGACAATCTGGTTATAAAGTAAACATCGGAGACCTCAAGAGCTAATACTTGGTCTAGAAGTTTAAACACTTCCTCATTTTCATCCCATATGCTGACCAAGTACTATAGTAGCTCAGGTTGAGCTTGTAAGCATGGTGTAAGGAAGAATTTTTTGAGTCCACAGTTCCTGAGTGGATTCATACAGGCTTCGTTTTCCATAGCCATTTCATCTTCCTCCCCATGTTCCCTCTCCTTCCATTCGATAACCATTGTGCCCGAATATCTGCATCAACATGATTAAAAATGCAATGTTAGATCTCTGTTGCATTTGAAAATCCACATGGATGGCTCACATTTTGAAAAATTAAAGCGGAAAATTGCATTGCACCATTGGTGCGACCCCTTTGCGAGCAAATGTCCATTGCCGCGGGTCCGTGCCTGATACCCGCGCCAATGGAGCGAGCCCTAAACTTTTAAAAGGTTCCCCCCAGAGGTCTAATGCACAATGAAAACTTATAAAAAATGGATTAAAATGGAGCTTAAGGGAGCACCTTTTACCTAGAACAGACGAGGATCTGAATGATGACCGGGATCAGTCGCAATCACCGCCGCAAGTTTGCACACAAACAGACCACTGTTGCTCTCCAAGTGAGGTAAGAAGTAAAAGTAAATTTGTTTTACCATTTGAAGCCCATTTATAGCTTTTCAAGTCAAAAATTAGGTTTTAAATGTCTTTTTTTTCAATATTTTAATATATTTTGTTGAAAATGGATTTTACACTTGCTTTTATGTGCAGCGATAGGTTTTTACGCAACTTGGACAGTGATACGAGTTGTATTTTATACTTTTTTGGACTCATTAAAAACACAAAAAAGTCATTTCAGAGTCATCTTTCAGCTCTTTTCTGACTCTCTAAACATGAAAAGATTTCTGAGTCCCTTGTCGTTTCAATCTCGTTAAAGTGGCCACGAAATGACATCTACCCAGTATACATTTACCCCTTTTTCGGGCTGGGATAGATTATTTACGAAAAAGGAGTACCCTAGCCTATCGCGACTAGGAGGTTTTCTGAGACATATTTTTCTACCTTTTCGGATCTAAGGAACTATTTACGAAAAGGGACAGTTGGAGTTTACTTTTCCACTGTCTTTTCAAGCTCTCTAAATATCAAAAGATGCCAAGTTCTCCCTTTGTCGGACTCGTTAAGCCCTGATGACATTGGATTCAGTCGTAATGATGATATTCGAGTTCCTCCTTCCTAGGGCTCGTTAAATGTACTAGGATGGATTCGTCCGAAGGACATACTTATATTACAAGCATATGCTATCCCCTTCAAGCTTTTTTTCAAAAATAATTGGGGTACTCTCCAGAAATTGTGGGGAAAAATGGAACCAACATCATTGTCGTGTCGGCAGTATGTCGCTCTTGAACATGGCACTTTTCTACATTCGTGTCAGGTTGGGGACATCTCATCTCGTTTTCCACTTTCCTCCATGGGTTTTGGTGATCCCTTTTGACCTCTCATCTGCTCTTTGCCTCGTCATCATGACCTTTGATCTTTTGATGTAAAATACTGCCAACTCCACTGTCGTGCCGCCGATATGTTCAAGAGAAGTTGACCTCTGCAAGTCTCAACCTTCCTCTGATTCTCATCTGATCCTGATTTACAAAGACATTATGTTCCTCTGTCTCGCGTCGATGATGTGGGAAACACTATGGCCCACCTTCGATCAAGGTCACTTCCTATCGACTTCAGCTCATTATCCGGGAAGCTAATATAGAGACTCCCTTCTAGTACCTTGGAGCCTGCATGCCTTAATGGCAGGTTCTTCACGTTTGACATGAGGTTTTCATCATTGGCCTCCGATCGAATGATTCTACGGGTGTTCGACGCCAGCTCACTGATTCACATGCCGTATATTGTACCTATAGTACCTTGAGGACCATTGTCATTATTGGTGGTACCTCTCACATCTGTTAACAACTTTCATCATTGGCTGGTAATTAGGGGATGTTCTTGCATGTTCGACTTCGTCTCATTTATTCGCATTCTTGAACTTGTACTTTGTTCGGGTCAAGATGGAACGCAAGACCCTGCATTTTGTCTGTTGGAATCCAGGCTGCAATTTTGTGGATTATTATGATTAGTTACATGACTCATTCATTGGATGGATGTGACCATACCTGAGTCTATTTATCGATCCTCACTGGATGGCTGCGCCCATACCTTGGATCTAGATTATTGTATACTATGTTATGGATGGCTACACCCATGCCACATATATCATGTATTTGAGATATCAGTTGTACTTCTCTATGCAGGTTTTCTGACAACAGTGTTTTCAGTTGGACACATGCTCATAAAGCATTTCACCCCTCTCTCTCTTTCGGGCCTCATGCTTTAGGGTGCATCTGTTACACAGACTTTTTTCACCGTCCCTGCAATTCCTCATCCCGCACATTGGAGGGCTTATTCCATGACCTGTGAGCAGTGACATGATCTGAAAACACTTTTATGGCATTCCCCTAAACATGGAATTTCATTCCCCTGAATACAACTCCTTGAGGAAAACCCTAAAAATAGCCTTTTTATCCTTGGCGCGACTCGTCAATGTTATACCCGTGCCAATGGAGGAAATCCTCCAAAGAGGGCGCGCCAACTGGTTCTCTGTCCCAGATTCACACCCGCGCCAGGCTTAATAAGGAGTGTTTTTTAAAAATAAATGGCAGAATATTGACTCCAACAAACTCCTGAACTAGACTCTAAATCGAGTTGGGACATTTGGCTCCAATTCTCCATGTAGAGGAAGTAGTTTTCCACCTCTCATGGAAGCTTCCTTAAGGATAGGGCCAATCCCATGATTGTAGGGATCCCAACTCCCCTTCCACCATCTATATAAGCTTGCCATTTCCCTTTTCAAGCTAGTCTCCAAGAGCCTTCATAGCTTAAAGAATGTTGTAATATTCCTCATAGAGCCAAATCAGTAGCAAGGAGATTGACGATCGAAGAGAGAGGCTTGTCCCCATCCCCGATGAGCTTTACCGAGACGTATTCCACTGATGACCCACCGAAGGAAGATTCAGAGTCAGAGCCAGGTTGTATTTTCCTTTTTATTAATTAATGATAAGTGACTATTGCTTATGGTTCCACTCGTATTTTTCATTATGATCATGAGTTGTGTCCTCTCTAACTGATACATAATTGCATATATTGGGTTTTACGCTTGTTTTTGTCATGTTTCTTGTGTGTGCAGGTGTTCGATCGTGGCAAGCAAGAGGATTTTGATCTACTAGAGCAAGGAAACGGGAGCGCCATCTTCTCTACAAACGATAGCATTGGATTCAAGGTAAGCCTCCTTCGCCATTTGGTTTATTGCAATTAGGAACTTGCACCTTAGCATGATACGATTTTTGCTAGACCTAATCTGGGCTAGTAGGGATCACCTCTATCTGCAGAGGGGATTTACCTCTACAACACATAGCTCACCATATTCTCCTAAGAAGCCTATGTCAAAGAATAAAGAATAAATTTCCTCCTCTTCAAGAAGCCATCCTAAGAAGAAAATTTTCATGGCAGAAGAACTAGTGTAAGTCAACCTTGGTCTTCTCGCACCTACGCATGCTTTCTCACCAGTGGAAGTCAAGCCTGGTATGAAAATTTCAAGATATATTCCTGAGTCATCTCATCAAGTGCAGCCAAATAGTGGCACATCTCTCACTGAGTCCACTCTCTCACAAGTTTTTCTTTCTCTCAAGAAAGGAAAACAGAAATGACATAGCCTACCATAGAAGAAGAGCCTACCTTGGCTAAATTAGTATCCTCCATTTGTTCTTCGATCAAGAAGAGGAAGAAAAATGAGATACATTCCTATTCCTCATTTGAAGACAGTAGTGATCCTAATTACACAGAGTTAGAAGATGAAGAGGCAAAATCTAGTAAATATATACATGGAGGAAAGAGGTCCAAACTCATCCCAAATAACTATGTCAAAAAACCTCATACTAGACCAAGAAACAAAATTAGGCTAAAAAACAAGTTGATTTCCAATCCTAAACTGAGGGATGAAATTATCAACATTGAAGAAAGCCTAGAAGAAAAAATTGAAAAGAAGAAGAAAGCTCAGTCAAAGAGCCAAGCACAAAAAAAGAGGTATGATAAAAGGGTAACTAAAGTAGAAGCCATAAGAATATTTTCTTATATTTTTGACCTTTGATGAATGAAGAACAGGGCTGACTTGGAGAAATTTTTTTGGGTAAATGTTCCATGTTTTCTGGATATTGCTACCTTTTATGTGAAGGTAGAAATTATTTTGAAATATCAGCATGTGATGGAAATGGGCTACTTTTTGTTTTGAATCACGATGGTGACATTAAATAGATGAAGTGAAGAAGTTATTCAGTTGAAATGGATGCTTCCAGGTGTCTTATATCTAGCCTTCTCCGAAAAATCATCTTTATGTTTCTCACATTTAATAGGAGACAGCCACATGTCATTCGCACTGTTTTTACACTTTTTCTTGAATATTGTTTGCACTAAAACAAAAGAGTGGTCTTCGAATAGGCTTCCACCTCACACAACCATTTCATAGTGACAACATTTATGATGCCTTCATGATGTTTATCTTGTTTTTAATGTAGCACTTTGCAATTAAGATTAAGGGACAAACCCCACCTCTTACATGAGGTTGTAATGAATTTTGAAACAGATTCAATTTTTTTTGTGAAAGATGACAATATCTTTTTTTGTATATATATGCCAAACTGATATGAAGTCAGGGTTGGTTGGTGGTTATAGAAATTTTACTTATATGATCTGTAATTTTTTTTTTGAATGAAATGGAATGATGCTACTGAGGACTTAATACCAATTTGTTGTGTGTATTGTCTACATTACTTGTGTTTCCATACCTCCTTTCCTCCAATTCTAGTTTGCAAATAATCATAATGTTATGTGTTTTTGTTAGTCTCTTCAGCATGTTATGTGTTTTATCAGCTCTTGTTAGTCTCACACAATGATAATTCTTGATAAAATATATGTTATAATAGTGGATGAGAATCACTCATGATAGTTATTCTTCATGATATTTTAGTTAGAATATTTTCATACTAGAAATAGCTTTCTCTCAATGGAAGATTGCCAAACTTATTCTTTTGTGAATTTCTATTAAATTTAGTAGATTTATGTTTTAGATACCTATTGATTCTTCTCTCATCTCACAATTTCCTCTCCTCTTAGACTAAAAACTTGCACCTTTCTACCACATCAGATTCCAATACCCTATTTAGTAGAACTGTGGATTTGACCGACATCTATATTTAGTGAATCAAATTTTATACCATCTTCCAATCCCATAAAACAAAATATTAAAATTTCCTTATAGTTTAAGATGTGTCTGGTTAGGCGCTTGCTGCAGTCCGAGTGCTGATTCTAGCACCAACAAGAGTGACAGGGGATATTTTTTAGATGGGTTTAAGAAAGCAAAGCCACCTACCTTTGATGCATATTTGAAGAAGTCATAGGATGCAGAGGCTTGGTTACTTGGGATGAAGGATTTATTTGAGTTGCATGAGTACATAGAGAATATGAGGACCATAATAGATATGTTCAACTGCAAAGAGAAAGTAGACATGTGGCAGGAAAATGTAAAATGGATGAAAGACATCATGTCAAAATACTTGAGTTGTCATGGATTTAAGAGACTCTTTAGGAAGAAATACTTGTCAGAAAGGTACTACGATATAAAATCCAAGGAATTTTATGAGCTTAATATGTGATCAACGAAGGATGAGGAGTATATGACCAAGTTCTTGGAATTATTTAGGTATGTATCGTATCTTGAGGATGGAAAGGATAAAGTTAATATATTTTTCAGTGGAATGTCATTAGCCTTTAGAGATCGGATTGAGTATGATGAGCCTTGAAGTTATTTAGATATTGAAGCATTTTTATGAGAAATAAAAGCATAAGAATGAATCTCAACAATAATATAAAGGGAAATAAAATGTAAATGTAAATGGAAGACAAAAGGAACAAGGCCTCAAAATGTAGAAGAGCGAGAGAATGTTGCACCATATAAGAAGTTCAACTTAGCTAGACAGGGACATGGGTCATATAAACATAATAGAGGTAATGGTATTGGGTGGTTGGAGTGTTGGACATGTAGTAAGGAACATTTCAAGAGATATTTTCCACAAAATCAGTGTGGTAGGCCTCAGATCTATAATTAAAATTAAGTGCACAGGGGGCACAAACTGTTGGGGATGTTGGGAAAATAATTCCTCGTATCTATGCAGCACTAGATAATAGGCTCGCATATTATCATGCATCTATAATTGAGATTGAAGGTAAGTTTTGTGATCAATTTTTTTCTATTTTTATTGACCCTGGATCTAATTATAGTTATGTTAACCCTGACTTGGTGGATAAGTGTGGTTTGAATAAAGAAGTGCAAGCATAATCTTGGTTATTGCAGTTGGCTACATGTATAAAGAAGAGAGTCCATCACTAGGTAAGAGCTTCTGATTTTGAATTGAATGGTATGCCTACATTGATACACTCGAATGTATTGTCGTTGGGATCATAAAATATGTTGTTAGGTATGGATTGGTTTTATCTTTATAGGACCAAAGTGGATTGTTATGAAAAATACGTTGAGTGCTTGGATGGAAACGGGGAACATAGAGTCTTATAAGGTAAGAAGAAAGAAAAATCAGTTAGGATGGTGACAACTATGCAGGAAAGTGCAGTCACAGAAAAGGGTGTATGTTACTTGTAGTGTATATTTCTAGCGATAAAGGTAAGGAAGATGAGGATGCATACATATTGAGTAGCTACTTGGTTTTACTTCATTTTCAGGGTGTGTTTCTAGTAGAGATTTCAGAGTTGTCGCATCATAGGGAAGTATAATTTTCTATTTATTTGGTACCAGAGGTAGCACCAACATCAAAGGCACTGTATATAATGAGCACTCTAGATTTATTAGAGCTAAAGTTTCACTTGAAGTAAATAATTGAAAAGGGATACATTTTCAAGTGTATCTCCATGGTGTGCACAGATATATTTTATGAAGAAGAAGGATGGTACTCTCATGTTATGCATCAATTACATGTAATTGAACAAGGTAACCATCAAGAAAATGTATTTTTTGTCGATGATTTATGACTTGTTTGATTTTTTGAAGGGAGCAACAATGTTCTCAAATATTGAATCGATATATGGATATCATCAGGTACGCATAAAATAAGAGTAAATTTACAAGACAACTTTCCGGACCAGGTACCGGCATTATGAGTTTGTTGTATTTCAATTTGTCTTGATTATTACTCAAGCTACTTTTATGTTCTTGATGAATAGTATGTTTCATCCTTATCCGGACAAGTTTTTTATTGTATTCATTGATGACACCCTGATATATTCTAAGAATGAGGAAGAACATGTCGAGAATTTAGAAGAAGTATTGATATTACTAAGAGAGAATTAGTTGTATTTCAAGCTTAGAAAATGTAGTTTCTTTCATAAAGAGGTACATTAATTGGGGCATGTGGTGTTGGCTAAAAATAATAATTGGGTGAATACTCACGTTCAGGCACAGATGCCAACAAGCCTCCACTGTATTCTAGGACAATGCCGACATTTTCACCTTACCCAAGGCTGAGTAAGGAGTCTCACATAAGGCATTTCCTGACCTTACTAATATGAGAGAGTCAGAAAGAGGAAATAATAAGAATCATCAATCATTACTCTTAATACATAAGCATCACAATGGAGGGCTCATTCTGTAAGTTCCAACGATACCATGAAGTGGAAAAGAGAAAGAGACACACAACAATGAAAGAAAAAGTTTAAAATGCCTCACTTCCATATACTAACAATAAATTAGATCATATACACACAATGTCATCCAACAAAATCTCTTTTTATTGTACTCAGCATTGTACATTACATTACAACAGAGCCCTATCTTTCAAACAAAAATCAAGACTAACAATACAAAATTACAGAGAACCCACATCCCAAAGCGACTCTCTCCTTTTTCTTGATTGTCCTCTCCCTTGCTATTTCCTGGGTTTCCTTCCTTATCCTCTTCTTTTCCAACTAAATTTCCAGACTTTGTTATTCTTTCGCTCATCTGCCTTCGCAACTCAGTTGTCCTTGTTATTTTTTTCGTTTTCCTTATGTCACTTGGAGTCTAATTTAGATTACTCCATGTTTCTTTAGAGACTCCATGACAGATGTCTTTCCACCATATATCCCTCTAGCTATCTCAAAAATTCTCCTTATTCCAAAAATGAACGCCCCAATAGGCCAAGACCACAGTCTATTGACTCATCCTCGAGTCAATTCTATCAAAGTGGTGTCAATCCTACTGGTGCTTCTCCTTCCTCTTCTGCTTAGGTAGGTGCTGTTGGTTCCCCCTGTCGTGCCTGTTATCACTCAGGTTTTCCTTGAAGTTGTGGAAAAGAAAAGTATACCCGAGGTAACCACAAACCAACCTTCAGATGCAGAATCTAGCCAATCTGCATCCAGAGAGGGCTCTCTCTTTATGATTTATCTTTGTTCTTAGAAAGTTTAAGGCTAGTTATAGATCCAAGAGTTTGTTTGAAAATGGTGGAATTTTCCAACTAAGGGCAAGGTTGAATATTTTTAGGCCATTGGGCTATGGAGTCAAAGGATGGATTTACTGGATTTCTATTCTACACACAAGATGGCTTTGCAGGGCAAGATAGCCAAACAGAGAACAATCCTTAAAATTTAAAGTGGATGGAATGGGTTTGAAGGGATGAAAGGCAGTTAAGAATCTTTCACCATGTTCAAAAGAAAGAAATGAGATGATTACAAATAAAGAGCAGTGAAGAATTCTTTACTATAGTAACCAAAATATTTAAATTAGCGAAGCAAGAGCAATTAAGAATTCATTGCTTATAACTAATTTAGAGGAAAACATTTAGAATAATCACAACTGAACTCAGAGTACAATTAAGTAAATTCTGAGTTATTCTTTTATGTCAAGTATTCAGAAATGGACACAATGATATTGTAGACAGATATAAAACTTAAAACATAGGATAGAAAGACTTATTGAACTGCAGTCCGACACATGAATCCTGCAAAAAGTCCTGAGCTTCAAATTGTCATCCAGTAAGCCACAAATAAATTTATCCAAAACACTTTTATTCCAAAAATATCAATGTCACAGCAAAGTAGTAGAATCCACCCTCAATACTCTCTTTGAGGGTTTATTTATACAAAAAATGATTGAAAATATCTCACACTAACCTAGCCAATAATCTAGGGTGACTAATGAATAAGTTACAATAAAAAGGGGACAAATGGTCTCATAGATAGGACAAAAAGTAATTGCTGGTGTGCTGTTTCCTCCTTTTGAGGATGTGCTGGAGGCAGGTGCTATAATAGGGCTCGATGTTGTCCCTTTGAGTAATTTTTTTGCTTGCCTGATACTCTTCGTTTCTACTGATACTCTTTCAACTGCCCAACTGATACTCTTTAACCTGTGCTCATTATTTATCCTTTACATGATGGTAAAAAGACAAAATTCTCTGCCTGAAGATAAATTTTACAAAATTTCCAATAAGTCTTCCCACCATTGATCTTCTGCTATTATGGTTCTTTTAAGTTTTCTCAATGTCTCATCGGCCTCTGTGTATCTGTAAAAAGTGGGCTGACTAGGGAACAAATACTTTATTTCATGCTCCAGATGAAACAAATTCTTCAACCCGTCGTAGAGATTCCTCCCTGTTGGCAATGTTTCTTGTGACGAACTGATAGAAAGAACAATTGTGTTATGAGCATGTATATCTATTTTAGTAACATAGGTTTCCAGGTCCATTATCTTGTCCTCTGCGAGCATAGGAATGGGTAACCCATTGTCTAATAAAACCTGAAATTTCCCTTTAAAAGCATTGATTTCTTCCAGAATATCTGAGCACTTCCTTTCCAAATTCTGCATAAGAGTCCTTTTGGTGAAAACTCTTTTTATTTCTAAAATAGTGCCTGTCCTGTCATCAATTCCTAATTCTGAAAGCTGTTGCTTAGTCTGGGTGTTCAGAAACTGTATAAGTTGATTGGCTTGCTCAGGTCTGCCCTTTAATTCATCTCTTGTTTTGGCTATTTCTTCCTGAGCTACTTTGATCAAGTCATTTTGTTCAAAGATTGTTTGAACAAAAGACCAAATACTTTTTATTGACTCAATTATATTATCCCAAAGAATTTCATTTATTTCTCTCAAAGGCTTTTCTAATGAAAGATCTTTTTCTAAAGCCTTAACCAATTTTTCCAGCCTTTTAATTTCCCTGGTGTTATCAGCAACAGTCTTTTTAGACATATCATACTTCTGCTCCAAATTTACTAACTGGAATTTTGTGGTTTGAAGTTCTGTGACTCTGAGTTTTAAACTTTCCATTTGTTTTATCAATTCATCAGAACTTAAACTGGAAGTGTCTACTTGTGATGACTCTCTTTTTTGATCTGCTGTTGTGGTACCTGTAGTGACCTCTGTTGTAGATGTTTGCATGATAGCCTGTTTTTCTTTTAATGCCCGTTCCAATTCTTTCTCTGTTTCACTCAGTTGCTCAGTCATTTTCAAGAGCAACTCCATCATTTCTTCTATGAACTTTCCTTCAAAACCTCTTGAGCCTGGGGATGCCTCGAGGCTGGCAATTTCAGCTGCTTTCTCATTGCAGCAATATCATCATCTTTCTTTTTAATTAGTGCCTCAATGCTTTTGATATCTTTGGGATTGTGACCCAAACTGATGATTATGTCTTCCAGAGACTTTATTATGTTATCTTTTGCCTGAGAAGAAGCCTTCTCAATTTGCAACTGGGTGTTTGTATTATTTAAAGAATCTTGCAGCCTTAGGGCTGCCATGGCCTTATCAGTAAGGGTGGAATATACCAATTCCCCAGTTTTTTTATGCAACTCTATCTGGTCCAAGGGATGAATGTCTTTTGCCAGGACCTCAAAATTGGTCCTAATATAATCAGATGCTGTCATAGGTTTTGGCACTTTGGATTTGAAATGGCTCATCATTTTGCCTTGTTGAATGTCAAATGCTGACATTAATCTTTCCTGATTGTGTGGAGCCATTTTCAGATATTGATCATATATCTTCATTCTCAATGGATCATTCTTTGCTTTTATATTAATGAAAGTTCTTTTTATATCACCTGTATCTGTTTTTGGTGGCTTAAAAGAAGATACTTCAGTACTCAACTGTTTTTGCAATGCTTTTCCTTTGTGGCCTGTGTGTGTTTCACTAACTGTGCCAGTTAGTTGACTATATTCTCTTTCATCATCAATTATTTCATCTATAGTTTCCACTTCTGGGAGTGGATTGAGTTTCTTGATGTAGCTCTAAAGATTATTTGGGAGGAGTAGGATCTGGAACCTGCCTTTTCTTTCCTATTTCCATATTAGATGGAGTCTGTAATTCTGAAACATTAGGATGATTAACTTGAATAGGGGAAACCTGTGTTTGATCTGGTGCCTTGGAGGTTTGAGGCTTTTCTGTCATAATGAAAGTTTCAATGACCAGTACCTCAGGTTCTTTCCCTTTACCTTTAGACTCAATTGCAATTGGTGAACTGATTTCCTGTAATCCCTTTTGAAGATTTCCTACTGAAGAAGTGCGAATATGAGGTACCTGCACTTGCCCAAAAGATTCTAAGTCAAAGTTTTTCTCAAGGTCTTTCATAATTTTGTTCATATTGTCTTCTTCACTATCTTCCTCAACTAGTGTTCCTTCCACCCACTCATCTTGATTAGCATATTGTTCTATTTCAGGAATCCTGTGGTGAAAGTATGGGGATGATTTGTTCTTCATTTTTTTATCACAGATAAAACCAAATGGATCATGAGGAACCCAACGGAAACTCCTTTGTAACTTGTAACGGTTTTGTAGTATATCTTCTACTTCTCGCTCAGCGTCCCTAGAGTTGCATATGAAGGGACCTAATTGAATTCTGATCCTGAGTTGGGCTTTCTTTTTTACACTCCAAAAATGAATCATATCAGAATTATTCATTTGCCTTAAATATTACAAGGCAAAAAGTCTCATAGGCACATATTTTGGCAACTTGAATGGATGCAATTCACATCCATATATTCTGATGACTGAATGATTTTGGTATAAATACTAGTCCCCAACTTTATATGTCCTTGAAAGCTGCAAAGTCTTCTTAATCTCATTACTGAGCCTTGGAGGGGGAATTCCTTTCAACAAGGTAGTTGCAGGGTATACAAAAAGATCGATGAACTCAGCATAGGAATAGGGAGAATCATAGGAAGAGTGAGTTATGGTAGACCAAAATATAACAGATCTAGGGTTTCCCTTTGCATCAAGCTTTTTAACAGGAAAAGGGAACTTCTCTGATTGATAATAGATGATGAGATGGTAGATGACTGAGGAATATTTAAACACTTTCTCATTATTTAGCTTCATGAACTGGTTATGGATTTTATTGGCAATAAAAGATGCAAAGTCATATTTCACTGCAGGAGGTTGCCGAGGAGTGAAGATAGACAGCAACACCAGGGTTATTTCATCAACATATTCACTTGTATTGAAACCCATGACAAAGGATATCATATTCAGGATGAGTTTGCCTAAATTATTAAAGTAAGCAAAACCATAGGGAGGAGGCCCCTTAGGTTGATGTTCAGGCAACATAAAATTCTGGCAAATGCATTTCAATTTTTCTGGGGACAGTTGGGTAGAATTTTCAAGTAGTTCTTCCATGGACAAAGGAGTAAGATCTTGATCAGGTTCAAAATGGAGCATTGTATTGATAGCTTGAGGAGTGATGGGGAAAAGGATACTCTGGTCAGGAGACAACACTGCCCTTTGAGTTGAATCATAGTTGGAGTGACAGTAGTGGATGATTTCTGGGAAAATATAGACTGAGGGGATAAGATATCTCGGGAAATTGGATTCCCACAATCCAATGACATCCAGACCCTTCGAATAATCGTCTCTGCAGCGACAATAACTTCGAAGGGGACTTTCATCGAAACCTAAGTCTTTAATTTGGAAGTCTTTATCCACTAATGGTAAGTATTCTAACTCTCTGTGAGGGGCATTCAATGGGGTTACATTCAGGGCTGCCGGAGCTTCCATTTTGGTTCTTGTGTATTCAAAATGGAAGTTTCTGGGTATTCTTCATAGACCGGGTGCAATTTTGATTCTAGGAGCTTTGATTTTCCTTGCAGGAACTCGAATAGACTGACATTAACCCTTTTTCAGACTCTAGCATGAATTTTAACACAGGAAAGTGGATTTTTCAAAGATTTTCAGTAAGAATTTGAATAAATACCTGTTCAATGGAGAAATTTGAATTTTATGGGTACTGGCCAATGGCGGATGGATGCTTGAGCACTGGTTTAGCAATGGCGTTCGACAATTTGGTCGGCGGCGTCTCAAACAGCGCAATTTTCAAATTTTTCAGAGGACGCAGTCGTTTTCAGCAGTGAAAATGACAGAAAAACAAAAATTTTTGTTTTATTTACAAGTCAATGAGGATTTTGTTTTTTTCGAGGATGACGTCATCCGGTACGGGAGGATGCGTCACCGGGTCCGGGCGGTAAGCGGTAATTTCCACACCGCTCTTTGGGAGATGGTGGTATTCAGCGCGGAGGCAGCGATTCCATTAATCGTTTGACACGTGGTCGGAGGACTATTCCAAAACCACCGTGCCCCCGCTTGTTATCTTCCGAACGCGAGACGGCCAGCGGAGTGATCCTAGACCATTGATCTTCGGGGGGGGGGGGGGGGCGATCTGACGGTGGACGGGACGTGAACTTGACGGAGTTTTAATGCGCGGGCCCGACAGTGGATTAAAACATGATTAACTTAATTAAATATCTCGGGGGGCGTTTGATTGGCGGAATGAATTGTTATTAATTAATCCTGGTGATTAATTAACCCCATAGTTTATACTTGGTTACGGCAGGGTCAAGGGTTTTTAACCATGGTTAGAGCGTCGGGGGGAAATTAAAATACCAAGGGAATAGGCCACGGAGAATTTGGGGATTTTTGAAGTTTTAGTTTAAATTAAAACTTCGGTTTTATTTATTTTTCGTTTTAAACATATAAAACTATATGTTAAAAACCCTTTTTCATATATTTTGAGTATATGGTAATAAATAAATGTTATTTATCAACCATAAGGGTAGGGAAATATTTTATATGGGTATATTTTAAGCCAAAGGGTTTTTTATTGGGGGTTTTTTATTTAACAAAGGGGATTAAATAAACTTTGGCCAAAACTTATAATAAGAGGGGTTTTTTGGGATATTTATGTAAAAGGAGTTAAGTACTATAGGATAAGGTCTTTTTTCTAGGGATTTAATAAATAGATCAGAAGTTAATATGACAAAGGACAAGGTAAACTCAAAATACTCAACTATAACTAAGAAAGTGAAGATTTCTGAAGTAAATTGTATCATCTCAACTTCAACACTTAAACCTAGAATAGTAAGTAATTTTGAGGGTTTATTATGGAAATTTACATGATTTTCCTAAGTAAAATAGGATTTTACTTAGGAAAAGGATAAAAGTGAATGATTATAATGATAAATAACTTCAAGTACTTAGGTCTTTTTGATCATTAGGCCAAGGGTCCGGTCCCTCCAAAAGTCAAGGAAATGCCTTGAGCCCCTTTAATCTCCAAATACCTTAGCGCTTTGGGGAAATTAGTAAAAATCTTAGGGAGAAAGTGATGTGGGAAGTTAATGATTTTGACTTTGCTTTCTGTGATTTTTCCAGTGCATTTTCTACTTCAGTACTTGCGATGAAAGTAAAAGATTAAACACATTTGGCACCATCATTCATCACATGAAACTTTGCAACACCATCTACCTACCCTATCTACTTTACACTACCATTTTCTCTTCTTTATTAGGGTGCATTTAGACTGGCAAACCCTTATCAACCTTTTTCTTTTTACATGGTAGATCTATCTAATTCTACCCTTATTACATCCAAGGGCTCAGATTAAACTGTTGAGCACCTTTTATTAACTCTACCTATCTACTTATCTGCCAAGATTAAATTGTTTGGCTAGATATTTATTCTCTATTCTACAACATGAAATTGAAACATGAATGAGTCAAGTTTAAACAGTTTGACCCTTCATAAATTGTGGCAAAAGTTTGACAAGCTGCACACAATTGCTTTATTTACAAAAAATGAAATAGTAGTGGCATTTGGATTTGCACACTTTCCTTGGTCTATTTTTGTTTGGGGTTCATTTCTTTCACTTTTTTGACCATTTTATTTTTCTTACCCTTTGATTTTTCTTTTAGTGTATACCCTTTTTACATTTTTTAAAATTTTTTGATTTTTTGATTTTTCAAGAATATGGAACACCTTTGCACAAGAAAAAGGCTTGAACATATTCCATAGTTCAATCAAGACAACCATGAAAAATGACACCTATTGGTATACGAGTCTAACACTGGCTCCACTTGGGGATGGCTTTTCCTTGTGAAAAGTCAAGAACAACAGGTCAGATGTCTCAAAATGTTTTCAAACTGAACCATGTAATCTCCTTCTTCTGGTAGATTTATTGTACATATGATAGTGGAACTTTTGAAGCTTAGGGCCTTCTCTTCGGGATTCAACTCCAAGAAGTCACCATCCAATCAAAACTGATGCATTAGAAAAGGATATATTATATACAAGTTAGAAAAAATCAGAATATCCTAGTAAATAGGATCAAAATAGTGCTTCAGCATTCGACCATTGACTGGTCCTTCCTCAGCTTCTGAATTGTCCAAGTTCTTTAAAAAGTATGTGTTATTTCCCTGTAAAGCATGAATGATATAAGGTCCTTTCCATAAGAAATCAAATTTCCCATGTTTCCCTTTTTCTTCCCTTCTGGAATCCCATCTTAGGACTTTGTCTCCTAGTTGAAAATATTATGCTTTAGTTCTTTTGTCAAAAATTTTCTTTAACTTTTCCTGCAAGACTTGGGATCGTTGATACACTTCTTCTCTGGTCTGCTGCAAGTGAATTGTCTGGTTAATTCTTCTCTGAATATCATTTGGTTTCACTTGAGCCTCCTGAAGTAACTTCATAACAGGAATTCCTAAAGATGACGGGAATCTTGCCTCAATGCCATAAACTAATTCATATGGACTAGTCCCAATTGATTTCTTAGTTTTAAGTCTGTCTACCCACAATGCATTAGTAAGTTTCTTATGCCAGTTCTTTTTATTTTCTTCCAATAATTTTTTGATGATATTAATAAGGCTTTTATTGGAGGACTCTGCCAGTCCATTACCCTGGGGGTAATAGGCTGTTGAATGGCCTAAAGTAATATGGTATTTATTGCAGAAACTAATCATTTTCTTTGACTTAAATGCAGCAGCATTATCTGTTATAATTTTCTCTGGACATCCAAATCTTGAAAGTATATTGGTTTCTAAAAACCATATAATTACAGAATCATTGGCCTATCCGCATGGGATAGCTTCAATACATTTGGTAAAGTAATCTGTGGCAGTTAGAATCCATCTATGTTGCCCAGAGGAAGAGGGGTGAATTTCTCCAATAAAATCTAATCCCCATTGTTGAAAGGGTCTTTCTGTGGAAATTGGTCTTAATGGTAAAGGTAACAACTTTCTTTTACCCTCAAAGATCTAACACTTATGAAAAGTTGTTACAAATTTCTTAACATCTGAAAACAAGGTTGGCCAGTAAAAACCAGCCCTTAAGATTTTATCTGCAGTTGACTTCCAGTAGAGATGTCCACCACAATCCCCTGCATGAAATTCATTAAGTGCCTTGTCAGCTTCATCTTTCAATAGACAATTTAATAAGATTCCTTCATGATTTTTCCAAAATAGAGTACCATCTAAAATACAATATTTTAAAGATGTCATTTTCAAAAATCTTCTTTTCGTTCTGGACAACCCTGGAGGAGCTTGCAGGTTTAATAAAATATGAATGATATCAGTGTACCAGGGTGAATCTAAAAAAGCTTGACTGATCTGTGGAGTCGCCATCTCCTGTTCGTTATCCAGTTCGTTAATGTCTAAGGCTTGGCAATTAGTTTCAGTCGTGAGTTGAGCCAAACCTTGACCTTTGATGAGTTTAGTTGGTTTAATTTCGATATCATATTCTAAAATGGTAGCTATCCACTTACCTCTTTTGCCTTCAATACCATCTTGAGTCAAGATGTCTTTAACTACAGCATTAGGCACATAAACTATCACATGAGAATATAATATATAAACTCTGAAATCTTTAATTGCTTTCACAAGTGCAAAAGCCTGTTTCTCCATGATATTTTATTTCAAAGATGCATCTCTAAGTGATTTACTAAAAAATGCTATTGGTTTTTCACACCCTTAATCATCTTTTTGTAGTAAAACAGCTGCAACTGTATGTTCAGAAGCAAATGAAAGAATAATGAAATCTCTATCAAACTTTGGACTGGTAAGAACTGGTGTTCTTGTTAAAGCCATTTTGATTTCTTCAAATGATTGCTTGGCTTCTACAGTCCAGTCAATGCTTGAATCTGTTTTAAGCATGTTAGTAAGCAATCTAAGTAATTCAGCTAAACTGGAAATAAATCTTCTCAAAAAATTAATCTTTCCTATGAAAGCTTGAAGTTCTTTAATATTTCTGGGATGAGGTATTTGCAAAATTTCTTGTATTCTTTCAGGGTCAATTCGAATGCCATCTTTAGAAATAATGTGACCTAAGAGCTTTCCTTCTTCCAAACCAAATAATGACTTTTTAGGATTTAAGGAAATGCCATATTTTTTGCACTTTATAAACACTTGCCTTAGATGATCTAAATGTTGCTGATCTGTTTTGGAAAAAACTATTGAGTCATCTAGATAAATTACCAGAAAATCATGTATTTCTTTAGCAAAAGAAATGTCCATTGCTCTTTGAAATGTAGCTCCTACATTCTTGAGTCCAAATGACATCTTGAAATATTTAAAAGTACCCCATGGTGTTGTAAATGTTGTTTTATCTTGATCATCAGGATGAACCAGAATCTGGTTATACCCTGAAAATCCATCCAGAAGAGATATTCTTGAAGATCCCACTACCCTCTGTAGAATATGGTCCATTTTAGGCAGAGGATAGTTATCTTTTAAAGAAACTTTATTCAAATTTCTCAAATCGACACACAGTCTAATTTCTCTAGTTTTCTTTCTTGTTCGTACTAGATTAGAAACCCATTCAGAGAACCTAATATGAGCTATAATCCCTGCTTCAAACATCCTTTTAATTTCTTTTTCAATTGAAGGTAGTAAAACAGGATTGATCCTTCTAAGTTTTTGTTTGAAAGGTTTTTGATCTGGTTTCAAAGATATAGTGTGTTGAATTATGGATGTATCATATGTTTTAAGATCTTCATAACTCCAGGCAAAAACATCCTGGAATTCTTTAAAAAGTTCAACATATTTAACCTTTTGATCTTCTGACAGAGATTTAGATAGTTTAACCATTTTGTGATTTTTTGGGGTTCCTAAGTTGCATTCTTCAATATCAGCCTTAACAGGTTCCATTTTAGGTCTAAATGGAATATCATTTGAATCAAAAAGATCTTCCAAAGGAGTTAATCCTTTGGGTAAATGATTATCTTTCAGATTAATGATTTCAGTTTCATCTTCTATGATCTCATCGAATTCCATTTGTATCAATTCCTGCATGTCTTTTTCTGTGAATGTGGTTGGGTGAAGCATGTGAATTGCAGTTTCTCTTGAAATATCTATTTTTTGTTCTTTTCCTTGATCAGATTCATCAATGGTTACGTCTTCATCTATATTACTGTTAGAAAACTCATTTTCTAGTGTCAAAAAACTATTGATTTGATTATTATTTACAAATACTTGCCAATTCATTAGATTGTCCGGTATAGCAGGTCTATGTCTAATCTCAGCTGTGAACTGATGATTAGGTCCAAAAGGAAACTTACATGTGCTAGCGAACATTGCAAGACTGTGAGCATGCAAATTTTGTTTCCTGGGAATCTTGGCAAGTTGAGCTTGTAGGAAAGTGTTGAGAATTTCCACAACTGTTTCTCTGTATTGTTTCAATTTGGGATCTTTGGTTGAACATTCACCATTAATCTGTTGGATAATTAATTAAGAGTCTCCTATGATTGATACCCTAATTTCTCCTAACTTTTTGACATGTTTAAGCCCTAGCAAAAGGGCTTCGTACTCAGCCATGTTGTTAGTGCATTTAAAATTCAATCTATAAGAATGACCTTCAGCATGATCGTTTTCAACATTATGTAACCAAATTCCAGCTCCTGCTCCTAACTTGTTTACTGAGCCATCAAATTCTAAATGCCACAGAATTTCATGTTCATAATCTTCATCAACTGTTTTAACATATTTCTTAACAGGAGCTAGTTGTTTAGCTTTTTCTGGTATTTCTTAGTTGTTTGGTGTTTCTTGGTTTTTAGAAATCTCTTCAATTTTAACAGTAGTTTTGTTTGTAGCTTCCTTTTCAGGTGCTTCCAGTTCAGTTGGAAGGTCCACTTCAGCATTATAAAGGATGAAAGAATCCATATCAGAATGTACTGAATAGACAGGGAAGTTTTCAGGCTTATCATGGCTACTTACCAAGTACTTCATTAGGGTTTCTCTATATAATATTTTAGGTTGACCAAATAATGAAATAGTGGCATATGACATGTCTAGTTGAATAGATCCTCCAAGTTTAGCACCCCAAGATCTGGACAACAACATACCATATTTAGGAGGGATATCAGCCACTACTATGTCCATCAAAACAGACTTCGCAGGGTATTGCACCAAAGTAACACACAAATCTTTAATCAAACCTAAACATCTTACCTGACTAGAATCAAAAGAAAACAGATCTTTATACGGTCTGGTGATGTCTAAATTTAATCTTTCCATCACAGCTTTTGGCATCAAATTGTGG
The DNA here is from genome assembly GCA_034641835.2 of Pinus albicaulis. Classification (NCBI taxonomy): domain Eukaryota; kingdom Viridiplantae; phylum Streptophyta; class Pinopsida; order Pinales; family Pinaceae; genus Pinus; species Pinus albicaulis. The sequence goes on from JAXQQM020071099.1 coordinate 40,543, forward strand.
GATTCTCCAGAATCAAGCATAGCATTGTGAAGTATTTTTTCATGAACGTTAAGGATCACATAAAATGGAGGAGTTCCTCCACTTTCTGGTTTGCCATTTACCTCGGGGCCAAAAAGGAGTTTGGGTTGATCATCAAGAATATTTACTGAATCATCCACTCCAGTAATGTTAATGTTTAGGGATTTGCTGATTTGACTTCTATAGACATCATGTTTAGCCAATTCTGATAAAGGAACAACTATCTTTAGTTTTCCTATTTCAGCCTCTAGATTGAAAGGTTTTTCTGTTTGAGTTTTAGTGTTTTGTACAGTTGGGTTTTCTCTATTTTTTGGGTCTTCAACGTTTTTCTTTTTTTCATGAATGAAATTTTGATTTGAAGGTGTTTCTGAACTAACTTCTACTATTCCTTATACGTTTCCTACAGGAGGAAAAGTATTAGATTGTTGTTTATTGTTTAGTTGGTTGTCAGACACATATTCAATTATTGGATTTGAAGGGTTAGGAGTTGTCCTAGACAGAATTTGTACAGGGGGAATGTTTTGTACAGGAGGGATGTTAACTTTACCTTTGACATTTTGTTTTACAGTTTTCTGTTTGCTATTTTCTGGCACATCAATCCGTCTGCTTCTCAAATTGTACTGTTTATGGACCTCATAAATTGCTGTGTCATAGCCTTCCTTAAAATCAAAAGTTTCTCCTGAATGAGTTTGGAATGTTTCAAGGATGTGATTCTCCTGATCATCTTGAGATAGGAAAACTTCTGGTTCATTTTTGTCCTCAGTTACATTGTTTATTTCCACATCCTCTGTAGGTTCTTCAGAAGTTGAACGTTCAACAAAATTTTCTTGGAAAGGTGGCCTGATATTTTGGTGAGGGACATTCTTCCTAATATTTTGGTTCTGATTTCTTCTAAAGTTTGGGTTTCTCACAACATTTTGATTATCACCAGTAGACTTTCTTTCGATTGTCTCCACTCTGTCTCCCAATCTTTCCATACCTTTAATGATTGCATCTAGCTTTCCTTCAAAAGCTGAAGGTTCTTCATTCATAGGCATTCTTCTTTCTTCCCTAGTTCTGGCTCGTTTTTCGATAAGGTTTGCTTCTACACTAACCACTATGCTTTGCATTTCCTCTAGGGTTTGGGGGGCTCTTTCCTTGAGTGAATAGGCTATGTCAGAGTCAAAACCATCTGGGAATTTGACCAATACTGAGTCAGGAGGGGGTCTGAGGTTCTGGGGAACAGCGTTATATGCTTCGTTGAATCTTATTATGTAATCTTGCACTGTTTCATTAGGTCTTCTCCTCAATTTTTCAAATTCTGATAGGATCTGAAGAGGGTCTTTCTTCTTCTCCCATCTATTCAAAAATTCCCTATACAAAGCTGGTAAATCAGCAATACTATTAGGAGCAAGGGCCCTAAACCATGTCTTGACTTCCCCAGTAAGACTCTGAACAAAAATTCTCATTCGGACATCAACAATATCAATTTCATAGAATTCAAAGTAATTGGTCATCCTTTTGGTATGTTGTTGAGCTGTGTAAGTACCTGAGCCATCAAAAGGTGTGATCTTACTTTGATAATCTTGAGGCAAGGCAGCAGAATTGGCTGGCAACTGTAACGGAGCATATCTATTGGCCATTAGGAGGTGTAATGGAATAATAGGTGAGGGTGGTCTAGGTGGAGGAGTAGAAGGGGTGACTGGTGTTTGAAAAGCTTGAGAAAAAGTAACTGAACTTGGGGAAGCTTCGATAATTACAGAGATGTTTGAACTTTCTTCAAAGGTCTGTTCAGATGAAATGGAGTTTTGTAAATGTCTGTCAAGGTGATATGAAACAAATCTGAATTGCAAATCTTCAAAAAACAATGGATCTAGAACTAATCTTGATAATTCGGTTTCAGAAAAATTTACAAATAAGGATGTTTCAAATCTCTCATCAAAAGGAATTTCTTCAAAATATATAATTTTCACGGGACAAGATTGTGATCTAGAAAGAGGTCTGGAACTTCCAGAACTCTCTTGACTTCCTCTTTCAGAACTTTCTTGACTTCCTTGTCTTCTAAGAATCTTAGGAATCAGATTCGGATTTTCAAATATTGGTGGTGGATTGGGGTCAGGATTTGACCTAGTGTGACGAATCCTTTCTGAAGCCAGTTTTCCTAGATGATATATGTTTTTGGATTTTTGGTTTTAATTGAAATGAAAGTACAACTTCTACAAATTCTTCAAGAAATAACGATTTGTGATTAAAATTTTCTCAAAGATTTATTAAACTAGAGAGTCTGATTAAACATTTGAAACTAAGGTTCAGTGTATAAGCTAAATCAGAGATAGACTGAAGCAACTTTTATTTACTTTTGCAATTGCAGAGCAAAAGCAATTTCAAAGGCTACCTGGCTGATCTTCAGACTCTGTCTATAGCTTATAAGTGAACAATATTAACAATTAAAATGATTCAGATCCCCAGTATGGTCGCCACTATGTTATCACTCAGGTTTTCCTTGAAGTTGTGGAAAATGAAAGTATACCCGAGGTAACAACAAACCAGCCTTCAGATGTAGAATCTGGCCAATCTGCATCCAGAGAGGGCTCTCTCTTTATAATTTATCTTTGTTCTTAGAAAGTTTTAGGCTAGTTATAGATCCAAGAGTTTATTTGAAAATGGTGGAATTCGCCAACTAAGGGAAAGATTGAATATTTTCAGGCCATTGGGCTATGGAGTCAAAGGATGGCTTTACTGGATTTCTATTCTACACACAAGATGGCTTTGCAGGGCAAGATAGCCAAACAAAGAACAATCCTTAAAATTTAAAGTGGATGGAATGGTTTTGAAGGGATGAAAGGTAGTTAAGAATCTTTCACCATGTTCAAAAGAAAGAAATGAAATGATTACAAATAAAGAGCAGTGAAGAATTATTTACTATAGTAATCAAAATTGTTTAAATTAGCGAAGCAAGAGCAATTAAGAATTCGTTGCTTATAACTAATTTAGAGGAAAACATTTAGAATAATCACCACTGAACTCAGAGTACAATTAAGTAAATTCTGAGTTATTCTTTTATGTCAAGTATTCAGAAATGGACACAATGATATTATAAACAAATATAAAACTTAAGACATAGGATAGAAAGACTTATTGAACTGCAGTCCGACACATGAATCCTGCAAAAAGTCCTGAGCTTCAAATTGTCATCTAGTAAGCCACAAATAAATTTCTCCAAAACACTTTTTATTCCAAAAACATCAATGTCACAGCGAAGTAGTAGAATCCACACTCAATACTTTCTTTGAGGGTTTATTTATACAAAAAATGATTGAAAATATCTCACACTAACCTAGCCACTAATCTAGGGTGACTAATGAATAAGTTACAATAAAAAGGAGACAAATGGTCTCGTAGATAGGACAAAAAGTAATTGCTGGTGTGTTGTTTCCTCCTTTTGTGGATGTGCTGGAGGCAGGTGCTATAATAGGGCTCGATGCTGTCCCTTTGAGTAATTCTTTTGCTTGTCTGATACTCTTCGTTTCTACTGATACTCTTTCAACTGCCCAACTGATACTCTTTAACCTGTGCTCATTATTTATCCTTTACATGATGGTAAAAAGACAAATTCTCTGCCTGAAGATAATTTTTACAAGATTTCCAATAAGTCTTTCCACCATTTGTCGTCTGCTATTATGGTTCTTTTGAGCTTTCTCAATGTTTCATCGGCCTCTGTGTATTTTTAAAAAGTGGGCTGATTAGGGAACAAATACTTTATTTCATGCTCAAGATGAAACAAATTCTTTAACCTGTCGTAGAGATTCCTCCCTGTTGGCAATGTTGCTTCTGACGAACTGATAGAATGAGCAGTTACGTTATGAGCATGTATATCTATTTTAGTAACATAGGTTTCCAGGTCCATTATCTTGTCCTCTGAGAGCATAGGAATGGGTAACCCATTGTCCAATAAAACCTGAAATTTTCCTTTGAAAGCATTAATTTCTTCCAGAATATCTGAGCATTTCCTTTCCAAATTCTGCATAAGAGTTCTTTTGGTAAAAACTCTTTTTATTTCTAAAATAGTGCCTGTCCTGTCATCAATTCTAAGCTCTGTAAGCTGTTTCTTAGTCTGGGTGTTCAAAAACTATATAAGTTGATTGGCTTCCTCAGGTCTGCCCCTTAATTCATCTCTGGTTTTGTCTATTTCTTCCTGAGCCACTTTGATCAAGTCATTTTGTTCAAAGATTGTTTGAACAAAGGACCAAATACTTTTTATTGACTCAATTATATTATCCCAAAGAATTTCATTTATTTCTCTCAAAGGCTTTTCTAATGAAAGATCTTTTTCTAAAGCCTTAACCAATTTTTCCAGCCTTTTAATTTCCCTGGTGTTATCAGCAATAGTCTTTTTAGACATATCATACTTCTGCTCCAAATTTACTAACTGGAATTTTGTGGTTTGAAGTTCTGTGACTCTGAGTTTTAAACTTTCCATTTGTTTTATCAATTCATCAGAACTTAAACTGGAAGTGTCTACCTGTGATGACTCTCTTTGTTGATCTGCTGTTGTGGTACCTGTAGTGACTTCTGTTGTAGATGTTTGCATGATATAGCCTATTTTTCTTTTAATGCTTGTTCCAATTCTTTCTCTGTTTCACTCAGTTTCTCAGTCATTTTCAAGAGCAACTCCATCATTTCTTCCTGTGAATTTTCCTTCAAAACCTCTTGAGCCTGGGGATGCCTCGAGGCTGGCAATTTCAGCTGCTTTCTCAGTGCAGCAATATCATCATCTTTCTTTTTAATTAGTGCCTCAATGCTTTTGATATATTTGGGATTGTGACCCAAACTGATGATTATGTCTTCAAGAGACTTTATTTTGTTATCTTTTGCCTGAGAAGAAGCCTTCTCAATTTGCAACTGGGTGTTTTTATTATTTAAAGAATCTTGCAGCTTTAGGGCTGCCATGGCCTTATCAGTAAGGGTGGAATATACCATTTCCCCAGTTTGTTTATGCAACTCTATCTGGTCCAAGGGATGAATGTCTTTTGCCAGGACCTCAAAATTGGTCCTAATATAATCAGATCTTGTCATAGGTTTTGGTACTTTGGATTTGAAATGGCTCATCATCATTTTGCCTTGTTGAATGTCAAATGCCGACATTAATCTTTCATGATTGTGTGGAGCCATTTTCAGATATTGATCATATACCTTCATTCTCAATGGATCATTCTTTGTTTTTATATTAATGAAAGTTCTTTTTATATCGCCTGTATTTGTTTTTGGTGGCTTAAAAGAAGATACTTCAGTACTCAACTGTTTTTGTAATGCTTTTCCTTTGTGGCATGTGTGTTTTTCACTAACTGTGCCAGTTAGTTGACTATCTTCTCTTTCATCATCAATTATTTCATCTATAGTTTGCACTTCTGGGAGTGGATTGAGTTTCTACTTTTTATCTTGATGTAGCTCTGAAGATTCTTTGGGAGGAGTAGGATCTGGAACCTGTCTTTTCTTTCCTATTTCCATATTAGATGGAATCTGTAATTCTGAAGCCTCGGGATGATTAACTTGAACAGGGGAAACCTGTGTTTGATCTGGTGCCTTGGAGGTTTGAGGCTTTTCTGTCATAATGAAAGTTTCAATGACATGTACCTCAGGTTCTTTCCCTTTACCTTTAGACTCAACTGCAATTGGTGAACTGATTTCCTGTAATCCCTTTTGAAGATTTCCTGCTGAAGAAGTGCCAATATGAGGTACCTGCACTTGCCCAAAAGATTCTAAGTCAAAGTTTTTCTCAAGGTCTTTCATAATTTTGTTCATATTGTCTTCTTCACTATCTTCCTCAACTAGTGTTCCTTCCACCCACTCATCTTGATTAGCATATTGTTCTATTTCAGGAATCCTGTGGTGAAAGTATGGGGATGATTTGTTCTTCATTCTTTTATCATAAGTAAAACCAAATGGATCATAAGGAACCTAACGGAAACTCCTTTGTAACTTGTAACGGTTTTGTAGTATATCTTCTGCTTCTCGCTCAGCGTCCCTAGAGTTGCATATGAAGGGACCTAATTGACTTTTGATCCTGAGTTGGGCTTTCTTTTTTACACTATAAAAATGAATCATATCAGAATTATTCATTTGCCTGAGATATTCCAAGGCAAAAAGTCTCATAGGCACATATTTTGGCAACTTGAATGGATGCAATTCACATCCATATATTATGATGACTGAATGATTTTGGTATAAATACCAGTCCCCAACTTTATATGTCCTTGAAAGCTGCAAAGTCTTCTTAATCTCATCACTGAGCCTTGGAGGGGGAATTCCTGTCAACAAGGTAGTTGCAGGGTATACAAAAATATCGATGAACTCAGCATAGGAATAGGGAGAATCATAGGAAGAGTGAGTTATGGCAGACCAAAATATAACAGATCTACGATTTCCCTTTGCATCAAGCTTTTTAATAGGAAAAGGGAACTTCTCTGATTGATAATAGATGATGAGATGGTAGATGACTGAGGAATATTTAAACACTTTCTCATTATCTAGCTTCATGAACTAGTCATGGATTTTATTGGCAATAAAAGATGCAAAGTCATATTTCACTGCAGGAGGTTGCCCAGGAGTGAAGATAGACAACAACACCAGGGTTATTTCATCAACATATTCACTTGTATTGAAACCCATGACAAAGGATATCATATTCAGAATGAGTTTCCCTAAATTATTAAAGTAAGCAAAACCATAGGGAGGAGGCCCCTTAGGTTGATGTTCAGGCAACATAAAAGTCTGGCAAATGCATTTCAATTTTTCTGGGGACAGTTGGGTAGAATTTTCAAGTAGTTCTTCCATGGACAAAGGAGTAAGATCTTGATCAGGTTCAAAATAGAGCATTGTATTGATAGCTTGAGGAGTGATGGGGAAAATGATACTCTGGTCAGGAGACAACACTGCCCTTTGAGTTGAATCATAGTTGGAGTGACAGTAGTGGATAATTTATGAGAAAACATAGACTGAGGGGATAAGATATCTTGGGAAATTCGATTCCCAGAATCCAATGACATCCAGACCCTTCGAATAATCATCTCTGCAACGACAATAACTTCGAAGAGGACTTTCATCGAAACCTAAGTCTTTAATTTGGAATTCTTTATCCACTAATGGTAAGTATTCTAACTCTCTGTGAGGGGCATTCAATGGGGTTACATTCAGGGCTGCCGGAGCTTCCATTTTTCTTATTGTGTATTCAAAATGGAAGTTTCATGGTTTTCTTCACAGACCGAGTGCAATTTTGATTCTAGGAGCTTTGATTTTACTTGCAGGAACTCGAATAGACTGACATTAACCCTTTTTCAGCCTCTGGCATGAATTTTAACACAGGAAAGTGGATTTTTCAAAGAGTTTCAGTAAGAATTTGAATAAATACCTATTCAATGGAGAAATTTGAATTTTACGGGTACTGGCCAATGGCGGATGGATGCTTGAGCACTGGTTTAGCAATGGCATTCGGCAATTTGGTCAGCGGCGTCTCAAACAACGGAATTTTCAAATTTTTCAGAGGAGGACACAGTCGTTTTCAGCAGTGAAAATGACAGAAAAACACAAATTTTTGTTTTATTTACAAGTCAATGAGGATTTTGTTTTTTTCGAGGATGACGTCATCCGGTACGGGAGGACGCGTTACCGGGTCCGGGCGGTAAGCGGTAATTTCCGCACCGCTCTTTGGGAGATGGTGGTATTCAGCGCGGAGGCAGCGATTCCATTGATCGTTTGACACGTGGTCGGAGGACTATTCCAAAACCACCGTGCCCCCGCTTGTTATCTTCCGGACGCGAGACGGCCAGCGGAATGATCCTGGACCGTTGATCTTCGGGGGGGCGATCTGACGGTGGACGGGACGTGAACTTGACGGAGTTTTAATGCGCGGGCCCGACAGTGGATTAAAACATGATTAACTTAATTAAATATCCCGGGGGGCGTTTGATTGGCGGAATGAATGGTTATTAATTAATCCTGGTGATTAATTAACCCCATAGTTTATACTTGGTTACGGCAGGGTCAAGGGTTTTTAACCATGGTTAGTGGCGGAATCGATGGTTATTAATTAATCCTGGTAATTTAATTAATCCCATAGTTTATTCACGGTTGTGGCACGATTAGGGGCTTTTTAACTATGGTTAAAGTGTCGGGCGGAATTTTAAAATGCCACGGGAATGGGTCACGAAGGCTTGGAGGATTTTTGAAGTTTTAGTTTAAATTAAAACTTCGGTTTTATTTATTTTTCGTTTTAAACATATAAAACTATATGTTAAAAACCTTTTTCATATATTTTTAATATATGGTAATAAATAAATGTCATTTATCAACCATAGGGGTAGGGAATAACTTATATGGGTATTTTTTAAGCAAAGGGTTTTTATTGGGGGTTTTTTATTTAACAAAGGGGATTAAATAAAAGGGGTTTTTGGGATATTTATGTAAAAAGGAGTTATGTACTATAGGATAAGGTCTTCTCACTAGGGATTTAATAGATAAGTCAAAGTTAATATGACAAAGGACAAGGTAAACTCAAAATACTTAACTATAACTAAGAAAGTGAAGATTTCTGAAGTAAATTACATCATCTCAATTTCAACACTTAAACATAGAATAGCAAGTGATTTTGAGGGTTTATTATGGAAATTTGCATGATTTTCCTAAGTAAAATTGGATTTTACTTAGGAAAAGGTTAAAAGTGAATGATTATAATGATAAATAACTTCAGGTACTTAGGTCTTTTTGATCATTAGGTCGAGGGTCCGGTCCCTCCAAAAGTCAAGGAAATGCCTTGAGCCCCTTTAATCTCCAAATACCTTAGCACTTTGGGGAAATTAGTAAAAATCTTAGGGAGAAAGTGATGTGGGAAGTTAATGATTTTGAATTTGCTTTCTGTGAATTTTCCAGTGCATTTTCTGCTTCAATATTGGTGATGAAAGTAAAAGATTAAACACATTTAGCACCATCATTCATCACATGAAACTTGGGTAACACCATCTACCTACCCTATCTACTTTACACTACCATTTTTTCTTCTTTATTAGGGTGCATTTGGACTTGCAAACCCTTATCAATCTTCTTTTCTTTTACATGGTAAATCTATCTAATTCTACCCTTATTACATCCAAGGGCTCAGATTAAACTGTTGAGCACCTTTTATTAACTCTACCTATCTACTTATCTTCCAAGATTAAACTGTTTGGTCAGATATTTATTCTCTATTCTACAACATGAAATTGAAAAATGAATGAGTCAAGTTTAAACAGTTTGACCCTTCATAAATTGTGGCAAAAGTTTAACAAACTGCACACAATTTTGTTTATTACAAAAAATGAAATAGTAGTGGCATTTGGACTTGCACACTTTCCTGGTCTATTTTTGTTTGGGGTTCATTTCTTTCACTTTTTTTGACCATTTTATTCTTTTTACCCTTTGATTTTTCTTTTAGGGTATACCCTCTTTACATTTTTAAATTTTTTGATTTTTTAAGAATATGGAACACCTTTGCACAAGAAAAAGGTTTGAACATATTGCATAGTTCAATAAGACAATCATGAAAAATGACACCTATTGGTATAGGAGTCTAACACTGGCTCCACTTGGGGATGGCTTTTCCTGGTGAAAAGTCAAGAACAACAGGTCAGATGCCTTAAAACTGAACCATGTAATCTCCTTCTTCTGGTAGCTTTATTGTACATATGATAGTGAAACTTTTGAAGCTTAGGGCCTTCACTTCGGGCTTCAACTCCAAGAAGTCACCATCCAATCAAAACTGATGCATTAGAAAAGGATATATTATGTACAAGTTAGAAAAAATCAGAACATCCTAGTAAATAGGATCAAAATAGTGCTTTAGCATTCGACCATTGACTGGTCCTTCCTCAGCTTCTGAATTGTCCAAATTCTTCAAAAAGTATGTGTTGTTCCCCTGTAAGGCATGAATGATGTAAGGCCCTTTCCATAAGAAATCAAATTTCCCATGTTTCCCTTTATCTTCCCTCCTGGAATCCCATCTTAGGACTTTGTCTCCTAGTTGAAAATCTTCTGCTTTAGTTCTTTTGTCAAACATTTTCTTTAACTTTTCTTGCAAGACTTGGGATCGTTGATACACTTCTTCTCTGGTTTGCTACAAGTGAATTGTTTGGTTAATTCTCCTTTGAATATCATTTGGTTCCACTTGAGCCTCCTGAAGTAATTTCATAACAGGAATTCCTAAAGATGATGGGAATCTTGCCTCAATGCCATAAACTAATTCATATGGACTGGTCCCAATTGATTTCTTAGTTGTAAGTCTGTCTGCCCACAATGCATTGGTAAGTTTCTTATGCCAATTCTTTTTATTTTCTTCCAATAACTTTTTAATGATATTAATAAGGCTTTTATTGGAAGATTCTGCCAGTCCATTACCCTGAGGGTAATAGGCTGTTGAATGGCCTAAAGTTATGTGATATTTATTGCAGAAACTAATCATTTTCTTAGACTTAAATGCAACAGCATTATCTGTTATAATTTTCTCTGGACAGCCAAATCTGGAAAGTATATTGGTTTCTAAAAACCCTATAATTACAGAATCATTGGCTTGTCTGCATGGGATAGCTTCAATCCATTTAGTAAAGTAATCTGTGGCAGTAAGAATCCATCTGTGTTGCCCAGAAGAAGAGGGATGAATTTCTCCAATAAAATCTAATCCCCATTGTTGAAAGGGTCTTTCTGTGGAAATTGGTCTTAATGGTAAAGGTAACAACTTTCTTTTACCCTCAAAGATCTGACACTTATGACAAGTTGTTACAAATTTCTTAACATCTGAAAACAAGGTTGGCCAGTAAAAACTAGCCCGTAAGATTTTATCTGCAATTGACTTCCAGTAGATATGTCCACCACAATCCCCTGCATGAAATTCATTAAGTGCCTTGTTAGCTTCATCTTTCAATAGACAATTTAATAAGATTCCTTCATGATTTTTCCAAAATAGAGTGCCATCTAAAATACAATATTTTAAAGATGTCATTTTCAAAAATCTTCTTTTCGTTCTGGACAACCCTGGAGGAGCTTGCAGGTTTAATAAAATATGAATGATATCAGTGTACCAGGGTGAATCTAAGAAAGCTTGACTGATCTGTGGAGTCGCCATCTCTTGTTCGTCATCCAGTTCATTAATGTCTAAGGCTTGGAAATTAGTTTCAGTCATGAGTTGAGCCAAACCTTGACCTTTGATGAGTTTAGTTGGTTTAATTTCGATATCATATTCTAAAATGGTAGCTATCCACTTACCTCTTTTGCCTTCAATACCATCTTGAGTCAAGATGTCTTTAACTACAGCACTAGGCACATAAGCTATCACATGAGAATATAATATATAAACTCTGAAATCTTTAATTGCTTTTACCAGTTCAAAAGCATGTTTCTCCATGATATTGTATTTCAAAGATGCATCCCTAAGTGCTTTACTGAAAAAGGCAATTGGTTTTTCACATCCCTGATCATCCTTTTGTAGTAAAACAGCTGCAATTGTATGTTCAGAAGCAAATGAAAAAATAATGAAATCTCTATCAAACTTTGGACTGGTAAGAACTGGTGTTCTTGTTAAAGCCATTTTGATTTCTTCAAATGATTGCTTGGCTTCTACAGTCCAGTCAATGCTTGAATCTTTTTTAAGCATGTTAGTAAGAAATCTAAGTAATTCAGCTAAACTGGAAATAAACCTTCTCAAGAAATTAATCTTTCCTATGAAAGCTTGAAGTTCTTTAATATTTCTGGGATGAGGTATTTGCAAAATTGCTTGTATTCTTTCAGGGTCAATTCGAATGCCATCTTTAGAAATAATGTGACCTAGGAGCTTTCCTTCTTCCAAACCAAACAATGACTTTTTAGGATTTAAGGAAATACCATATTTTCTGCACTTTATAAACACTTGCCTTAGATGATCTAAATGTTGCTGATCTGTTTTGGAAAAAACTATTAAATCATCTAGATAAATTACCAGAAAATCATGTATTTCTTTAGCAAAAGCAATGTCCATTGCTCTTTGAAATGTAGCTCCTGCATTATTGAGTCCAAATGGCATCTTGACATATTTAAAAGTACCCCATGGTGTTGTAAATGTTGTTTTATCTTGATCATCAGGATGAACCAGAATCTGGTTATACCCTGAAAATCCATCCAGTAGAGATATCCTAGAAGATCCTACTACCCTTTGTAAGATATGGTCCATTTTAGGCAAGGGATAGTTATCTTTTAAAGAAACTTTATTCAAATTTCTTAAATCAACACACAGTCTAATTTCTCCAGTCTTTTTCCGTGTTGGTACTAGATTAGAAACCCATTCTGAGAACCTAATAGGAGCTATAATTCCTGCTTCATACATTCTTTTAATTTCCTTTTCGATTGAAGGTAATAAAACATGATTTATTCTTCTAAGTTTCTGTTTGAAAGGTTTTTGATTTGGCTTCAAAGGTATAGTGTGTTGAATTATGGATGTATCATATGATTTAAGATCTTCATAACTCTAGGCAAAAACGTCTTGGAATTCCTTTAAGAGTTCAACATATTTAACCTTTTGATCTTCTGGTAGAGATTTGGATAATTTAACCATTTTGGGATCTTTTGGAGTTCCTAAGTTGCATTCTTCAATATCAGCCTTAACAGGTTCCATTTTGGGTCTAAATGGAATGTCATTTGAGTCAAAAAGATCTTCCAAAGGAGTTAATCCTTTGGGTAAATGATTATCTTTCAGATTAATGATTTCAGTTTCATCTTCTATGATCTCATCAAATTCCATTTGTATCAAATCCTGCATATCTTTTTCTGTGAATGTGGTTGGGTGAAGCATGTGAATTGCAGTCTCTCTTGAAATATCTGTTTTTGTTCTTTTTCTTGATCAGATTCATTGATTGTTATGTCCTCATCTATATTACTGTTAGAAAACTCATTTTCTAGTGTCAAAAAACTATTGATCTGATTGTTATTTACAAATACTTGCCAATTCATTAGATTGTCCGGTATAGCAGGTCTATGTCTAATCTTAGCTGTGAACTGATGATTAGGTCCAAAAGGCAACTTACATGTGCTAGCGAACATTGCAAGACTGTGAGCATGAAAATTTTGTTTCCTGGGAATCTTGGCAAGTTGAGCTTGTAGGAAAGTGTTGAGAATTTCCACAACTGTTTCTCTATATTGTTTCAATATGGGATCTTTGGTTGAGCATTCACCATTAATCTGTTGGATAATTAATTCAGAGTCTCCTATGATTGATACCCTAATTGCTCCTAACTTTTTGACATGTTTAAGCCCTAGCAAAAGGGCTTCGTACTCAGCCATGTTGTTAGTGCATTTAAAATTCAATCTATAAGAATGACCCTCGGCATGATCGTTTTCAACATTATGTAACCAAATTCCAGCCCCTGCTCCTAACTTGTTTACTGAGCCATCAAATTCTAAATGCCACAGAATTTCATGTTCATAATCTTCATCGACTGTTTTAACATGTTTCTTTACAGGAGCTAGTTTCTTGGTTTGTTTTGGAATTTCTTGTTTTTCTGGTGTTTCTTTGTCTTCGGAAATTTCTTCGATCTGAACAGTGGATTTATTTGTAGTTTCTGTTTCAGGTGCTTCTAGCTCAGTAGGAAGGTCCATTTCAGCATTATAAAGGATGAAAGAATCCATATCAGAATGTACTGAATAGACAAGGAAGTTTTCATGCTTCTCATGGCTACTCACCAAGTACTTCATCAAGGTTTCTCTATATAATCTTTTAGGTTGACCAAATACTGAAATAGTGGCATATGACATGTCTAGTTGAATAGATCCTCCAAGTTTAGCACCCCAAGATCTAGACAACAACATACCATATTTAGGAGGAATATCAGCCACTACTATATCCATCAAAACAGACTTCGCAGGGTATTGCACCAAAGTAACACACAAATCTTTAATCAAACCTAAACATCTTACCTGACTAGAATCAAAAGAAAACAAATCTTTATACGGTCTGGTAATGTCTAAATTTAATCTTTCCATCACAGCTTTCAGCATCAAATTGTGGGATGCTCCAGAATCAAGCATAGCATTGTGGAGTATTTTGTCATGAACGTTCAGGCTCACATAAAATGGAGGAGTTCCTCCACTTTCTGGTTTGCCATTTACTTCGGGGCCAAAAAGTAGTTTAGGTTGATCATCAAGAATATTCACTGAATCATCCATTCCAGTAATGTTAATGTTAAGGGATTTGTTGATTTGACTTCTATAGACATCATGTTTAGCCAGTTCTGATAAAGGAACAGCTATCTTTAGTTTTCCTATTTCAGCCTCTAAATTGAAAGGTTTTTCTGTTTGAGCTTTCGTGTTTTGCACAGTTGGGTTTTCTCTATTTTTTGGGTCTTCAACGTTTTTCTCTTTTTCATGAGTGGAATTCTGATTTGAAGGTGTTTCTAAACTAACTTCTATTGTTTCTTCTACATTTCCTACAGGAGGAAAAGTATTAGATTGTTGTTTATTGTTTGGTTGGTTATCAGACACATCTTCAATTATTGGATTTGAGGGGTTAGGATTTGTCCTAGACAGAATTTGTACCAGGGGAATGTTTTGTACAGGAGGGATTTTACCTTTGACATTTTGTTTTACAGCTTTCTGTTTGCTATTCTCTGGCACATCAATCCATCTGCTTCTCAAATTGTACTGTTTATGAACCTCATAAATTGTTGTGTCATAGCCTTCCTTAAAATCAAAAGTTTCTCCTGAATGAGTTTGGAATGTTTCAAGGATGTGATTCTCTTGATCATCCTGAGATAGGAAAACTTCTGGTTCATTTTTGTCTTTAGTTACATTGTTTATTTCCACATCCTCTATAGGTTCTTCAGAAGTTGAACCTTCAACAAAATTTTCTTGGAAAGGTGGCCTGATGTTTTGGTCAGGGACATTCTTTCCAATATTTTGGTTCTGATTTCTTCTAAAGTTTGGGTTTCTCACAACATTTTGATTATCACCAGTAGACTTTCTTTCGATTGTCTCCACTCTGTCTCCTAATCTTTCCATACCTTTAATGATTGCATCCAGCTTTCTTTCAAAAGCTGAAGGTTCTTCATTCATAGGCATTCTTCTTTCGGCCCTAGCTCTAGCTCGTTTTTCTATAAGGTTTGCTTCCACACTAACCACTATGCTTTGCATTTCCTCTAGGGTTTGGGGGGCTCTTTCCCTGAGTGAATAGGCTATGTCAGAGTCAAAACCATCTGGGAATTTGACCAATACTGAGTCAGGAGGGGGTCTGAGGTTCTGGGGAACATCGTTATATGCTTCATTGAATCTTATTATGTAATCTTGCACTGTTTCATTAGGTCTTCTCCTTAATTTTTCAAATTATGATAGGATCTGAAGAGGGTCTTTGTTCTTCTCCCATCTATTCAAAAATGCCCTATACAAAGCTGGTAAATCAACAATACTGTTTGGAGCAAGGGCCCTAAACCATGTCCTAACTTCCCCAGTAAGACTCTGAACAAAAATTCTCATTCGGACATCATCAGTGTCAATTTCATAGAATTCAAAGTAATCAGTCATCCTTTTGGTATGTTGTTGAGCTGTGTAAGTACCTGAGCCATCAAAAGGTGTGATCTTACTCTGATAATCTTGAGGCAAAGCCACAGGGTTGGCTGGCAACTGTAAAGGAGCATATCTATTGGCCATTGGAAGGGGTAATGGAATAATAGGTGGTGGTGGTCTGGGTGGAGGAGTAGAAGGGGTGACCGGTGTTTGAAAAGCTTGAGGAAAAGTAACTGAACTTGGGGAAGCTTTGGTAATTAGAGAAATGTTTGAACTTTCTTCAAAGGTCTGTTCAGATGAAATGGAGTTTTGTAAATGTCTGTCAAGGTGATATGAAACAAATATGAATTGTAAATCTTCAAAAAACAATGGATCTGGAACTAATCTTGATAATTCAGTTTCAGAAAAATTTACAAATAAGGATGTTTCAAATCGCTTGTCAAAAGGATTTTCGTCAAAATATATAATTTTCACGGGACAAGATTGTGATCTAGAAAGAGGTCTGGAACTACCAGAACTCTCTTGACTTCCTCTTTCAAAACTTTCTTGACTTCCTTGTCTTCTAAGAATCCTAGGAATCAGATTCGGATTTTCAAATATAGGCGGTGGATTAGGGTCAGAATTTGACCTAGTGTGACGAATCCTTTCTGAAGCCAGTTTTCCTAGATGATATATGTTTTTGGATTTTTGGTTTTAATTGAAATGAAACTACAACTTCTACAAATTCTTCAAGAAATAACAATTTGTGATTTAAAATTTTCTCAAAGATTTATTAAACTAGAGAGTCTAATTAAACATTTGAAACTAAGGTTCAGTGTATAAGCTAAATCAGAGATAGACTGAAGCAATATTTTTCTACTATGCAGTTGCAGGGCAAAAGCATTTCAAAGGCTACCTGGCTGATCTTCAGACTCTGTCTATAGCTTATAAGTGAACAATATTAACAATAAAAATGATTCAGAACCCCAGTATGGTCGCCACTATGTTATCACTCAGGTTTTCCTTGAAGTTGTAAGAAAAGGAAAGTATACCCGAGGTAACCACAAACCAACCTTCAGATGCAGAATCTAGCCAATCTGCATCCAGAGAGGGCTCTCTCTTTATGATTTATCTTTGTTCTTAGAAGGTTTTAGGCTAGTTATAGATCCAAGAGTTTGTTTGAAAAATGGTGGAATCCGCAAACTAGGGGCAAGGTTGAAGATTTTCAGTCCATTGGGCTATGGAGTCAAAGGATGGCTTTACTGGATTTCTATTCTACACACAAGATGGCTTTGCAGGGCAAGATAGCCAAACATAGAACAATTTTTAGGAATTAAAGTGGATGGAATGGGTTTTGAAGGGATGAAAGGCACTCAAGAATCTTTCAACATGTTCAAAAGAAAGAAATGGAATGATTACAAATAAAGAGCAGTGAAGAATTCTTTACTATAGTAATCAATATGCTTAAATTAGCGAAACAAGAGCAATTAAGAATTCATTGCTTATAACTAATTTAGAGGAAAACATTTAGAATAATCACAATTGAAATCAGAGTACAATTAAGTAAATTCTGATTTATTCTTTTATGTCAATTATTCAGAAATGGACACGATGATAATATAAACAGATATAAAACTTAAGACATAAGATAGAAAGACTTATTGAACTGTAGTCCGACACATGAATCCTGCAAAAAGTCCTGAGCTTCAAATTGTCATTCAGTAAGCCACAAATAAATTTCTCCAAAACGCTTTTATTCCAAAAACATCAATGTCACAGCGAAGCAGTAGAATCCACCCTCAATACTCTCTTTGAGGGTTTATTTATACATAAAATGATTTAAAATATCTCACCATAACCTAGGAAATAATTTAGGGTGATTAATGAATAAGTTACAATAAAAAGGAGACAGATGGTCTCGTAGATAGGACAAAAAGTAACTGCTGGTGTGCTATTTCCTCCCTTTGTGGATGTGCTGGAGGCAGTTTCTATAAAAGAGCTCGATGTTGTCCTTTTGAGTAATTCTTTTTGACTGCTTTGCTTGTCTGATACTCTTTCTTTCTACTGATACACTTTTAACTGCTAAACGGATACTCTTTAGCCTGTGCTTATCTATTTATCCTTTACATGATAGTAAAAGGCAAGATTCTCAACCTGAAGATAAATTTCACAAAATTTCCAATAGGTCATCCCACCATTGATCTTCTGCTATTATGGTTCTTTTAAGTTTCCTTAATGTTTCATCGACCTCTGTGTACCTGAAAAAAGTAGGCCTGTCTGGGAATAAATACCTCATTTCATACTCAAGGTGAAACAAATCCTTTAACCTGTCGTAGAGATTCCTCCCTGTTGGCAATGTGGCTTCTGAAGAACTGATAGAAAGAGCAGTTGTATTATGAGCATGTATATTTATTTTATTAACATAGGTTTCCAAGTCCATTAGTTTGTCCTCTGAGAGCATAGGACTGGGTAACCCACTGTCTAATAAAACCTGGAACTTCTTTCTGAAAGCATTAATTTCTTCCAAAATATCTAAGCATTTCCTCTCCAAATTTTGCATAAGAGTTCTTTTGGTAAAAACTCTTTTTATTTCTAAAATAGTGGCTGTCCTGTCTTCAATTCCTTGCTCTGCAAGCTGTTGCCTAGTCTGGGTGTTCAAAAAATGTATAAGTTGATTAGCCTGCTCTGGTCTGCCTCTTAATTCATCTCTTGTTTTGTCTATTTCTTCCATGGCTACTTTGACTAAGTCATTTTGTTCAAAGATTATTTGAACAAAGGACCAAACACTCTTTATTGACTCAACAATATTATCCCAAAGAATCTCTTTTATTTCTCTCAAAGGCTTTTCTAATGAAAGATCTTTTTCTAAAGCCTTAACCAATTTTTCCAGTCTTTTGATTTCCCTGGTATTATCAGCAACAATCTTTTTAGACGTATCATACTTCTGTTCCAAATTTACTAACTGCAATTTTGTGGTTTGAAGTTCTGTGACTCTGAGTTTTAAACTTTCCATTTGCTTTACCAATTCATCAGAACTTAAACCAGAAGTGTTTAACTATGATGGATCTATTTGTTGATTTGCTGCTGCGGTACTTGTAGTTGTAGTAGTCTCTGTGGTGGATGTCTGCATGATAGCTTCCTTTTCTTTTAATGCCTGTTCTAATTCTTTCTCTGTTTCACTCAATTGTTCAGTAATTTTCAAAAGCAACTCCATTATTTCTTCCTGTGAATTTTCCTTCAAAACTTCTTGAGTCTGGGGATGCCTTGAGGCTGGCAGTTTCAGCTGTTTTCTCAGTGCAGTAATATCATCATCTTTGTTTTTAATTAGTGCCTCAATGCCTTTGATATCTTTGGGATTGTGACCCAAACTGATAATTATTTCTTCCAGAGACTTTATTCTGTTATCTTTTGCCTGAGAAGTGGTCTTCTCAATTTGTAACTGTGTGTTTGTATTATTTAAAGAATCTTGCAGCCTAAGGGTTGTCATTGCCTTATCAGTAAGGGTGGAATATACCATTTCCCCAGTTTGTCTATGCAACTCTATTTGGTCCAAGGGATGAATGTCTTTTGCCAGGACCTCAAAATTGGTCTTAATATAATCAGATGTTGTCTTGGGTTTTGGTACCTTGGATTTAAAATGGCCCATCATCATTTTGCCTTGTTGAATGTCAAATGCTGACATTAATCTTTCCTGATTGTGTGGAGCCATTTTCAAATACTGATCATATACCTGCATTCTCAATGGATCATTCTTTGATTTTATATTAATAAAAGTTCTTTTTATATCACCTGCATCTGTTTTTGGTGGCTTAAAGGAAGATACTTCCGTACTCCACTGCTTTTGCAATTCTTTTCCTTTGTGGCCTGTGTGCGTTTCACTAACTGTGCCAGTTAGTTGACTATCTTTTCTTTCATTATCAATTATTTCATCTATAATTTCCACTTCTGGAAGTGGATTGAGTTTCTGCCTTTTAATTTGATGTAGGTCTGAGGATTCTTTGGGAGGAGTAGGATTTTGAACCTGTCTTTTCTTGTCTATT
Organism: Pinus albicaulis; assembly: GCA_034641835.2. Classification (NCBI taxonomy): domain Eukaryota; kingdom Viridiplantae; phylum Streptophyta; class Pinopsida; order Pinales; family Pinaceae; genus Pinus; species Pinus albicaulis. The sequence goes on from JAXQQM020071099.1 coordinate 60,108, forward strand.
TCCATTTTAGATGGAGTTTGCAATTTTGAAACTTCAGGATGATTTACTTGAGTAGGAGAAACCTAAGTTTGATCTGGTGCCCTGGAGGTTTGAGGTTTCTCTGCCATGATTAAAGTTTCAATAACCTGTATTTCAGGTTCTTTCCCTTTGCCTTTAGACTCTACTGCAATTGATGGACTATCTTCCTGTAATCTCTGTTAGAGATTTCCTGCTGAAGAAGTTCCAATGTGTGGTACCTGCACTTGACCAAAAGATTCTAGATCAAACTTCTTCTCAAGATCTTTCATAATTTGGTTTATATTATCTTCTTCACTATCTTGCTCAACTAGTGTTCCTTCCACCCACTCATCTTGATTAGCATATTGTTCTATTTCAGGAACCCTGTGGTGAAAGTATGGTGATGATTTCTTCTTCAATCTTTAATCACAGATGAAACTGAAGGGATCATAGGGAACCCAACGAAAACTCCTTTGTAACTTGTACCGGTTTTGTAGTATATCTTCTGCTTCTTGCTCAGCATCCCTAGAATTGCAAATAAAGGGACCTAATTGGCTTTTGATCCTGAGTTGGGCTTTCTTTTTTACACTACAAAAATGAATCATATCAGAATTATTCATTTTCCTGAAATATTCTAAGGCAAAAAGTCTCATAGGCACATATTTTGGCAACCTGAATGGATACAATTCACATCCATATATTCTGATGACTGAATGATTTTGGTATAAATACTAGTCCCCAACTTTATATGTCCTTGAAAGATGCAAAGTCTTCTTAATCTCATTACTGAGCCTTGGAGGGGGAATTCCTGTCAACAACGTAGTTGCAGGATATACAAAAAGATCGATGAACTCAGCATAATAATAGGGAGAATTATAGGAAGAGTGAGTTATGGCAGACCAAAATATAACAGATCTAGGGTTTCCCTTGGCATCAAGCTTTTTAACAGGAAAAGGGAACTTCTCTAATTGATAATAGATGATGAGATGGTAAATGAATGAGGAATATTTAAACACTTTCTCATTATCTAGCCTCATGAACTGGTCATGGATTTTATTGGAAATGAAAGATGCAAAGTCATATTTTACTGCAGGAGGTTGCCCAGGAGTAAAGATAGATAGCAATACCAGGGTTATTTCATCAACATATTCACTTGTATTGAAACCCATGACAAAGGATATCATATTGAGGATGAGTTTTCCTAAATTATTAAAATAAGCAAAACCATAGGGAGGAGGTCCCTTAGGTTGATGTTCAGGTAACATAAAAGTCTGGCAAATGCATTTCAATTTTTCTGGAGACAGTTGGGTAGAATTTTCAAGTAGTTCTTCCATGGACAAAGGAGTAAGATCTTGATCAGGTTCAAAATGGAGCATTGTATTAATAGCTTGAGGAGTGATGGGGAAAAGGATACTCTGGTCAGGAGACAACACTGCCCTTTGAGTTGAATCATAGTTGGAGTGACAGTAGTGGATGATTTCTGGGAAAACATATACTGAGGGGATAAGATATCTCAGGAAATTGGATTCCCACAATCCAATGACCTCCAGACCTTTTGAATAATCATCTCTGCAGCGACAATAACTTCGAAGGGGACTTTCATCGAAAACGAAGTCTTTAATTTGAAAGTCTTTATCCACTAATGGTAAGTATTCTAACTCTCTGTGAGGGGCATTCAATGGGGTTACATTCAGAGCTGCCTGAGCTTCCATTTTGGTTCTTGTGTATTCAAAATGGAAGTTTTAGGGGTTTTCTTCACAGACCGGGCGCAATTTTGTTTCTGGGAGATTTTATTTTACTTGCAGGAACTAGAATAGACTGATATTAACCCTTTTTCAGACTTTGGCGTGAATTTTTAACACAGGAAAGTGGATTTTTCAAAGAGTTCCAGCAAGAAATTGAATAAATACCTGTTTGATGGAGAAGTTCGAAATTTCCAGGTACTGGTCAATGGCAGATGGATGCTTGGGCACTGGTCTAACAATGGCGTTCAGAAATGCTGGTTGGCAGTGTCTCAATTAGCGGAATTTTCGAATTCTTCAGTGGAGGGTGCAGTCTCTTTCAGCAGTGAAAATGACAGAAATACACGGGTTTTTGTTTTATTTACAAAGTCAATGGGGATTTTTATTTTTTCGAGGATGGTGTTATCCGGTACGAGAGGACGCGTCACCGGGACTGGGTGGTAAGCGGTAATTTCCGCACCGCTCTTTAGGAGATGGTGGTATTCAGCGAGGAGGCAACGATTCCATTAATCAACTGACACGTGGTCGGAGTACTATTCCAAAACCACTGTGCCCCCACTCGTTATCTTTCAGATGCGAGACAGCCAGCGGAATGATCCTGGGCCGTTGATCTTTGGGGGGGCCGATCTGACGGTGGACGGGATGAGGAATTAGCGGAGTTTTAATGCGCGGGCCCGACGGGGATTAAATAATGATTAACTTTAATTAAATATCCCGGGAGGCATTTGATTGGCGGAATCGATGGTTATTAATTAATCCTAGTGATTTAATTAATCCCATAGTTTATTCACGGTTGCGGCAGGGTTAGGGGTTTTTTAACTATGGTTAAAGTGTCGGGCGGAATTTTAAAATGCCACAGGAATGGGTCACGAAGGCTTTGGAGGATTTTTGAAGTTTTAGTTTAAATTAAAACTTCGGTTTTATTTATTTTTCGTTTTAAACATATAAAACTATATGTTAAAAACCCTTTTCATATATTTTTAATATATGGTAATAAATAAATGTCATTTATCAACCATAGGGGTAGGGAATAACTTATATGGGTATTTTTTAGCCAAAGGGTTTTTATTGGGAGTTTTTTATTTAACAAAGGGGATTAAATAAACTTTGGCCAAAACTTATAATAGGAGGGATTTTTTGGGATATTTATGTAAAAGGAGTTATGTACTATAGGATAAGGTCTTTTTACTAGGGATTTAATAAATAAATCAGAAGTTAATATGACAAAGGACAAGGTAAATTCAAAATACTTAACTATAACTAAGAAAGTGAAGATTTCTGAAGTAAATTACATCATCTCAATTTCAACACTTAAACATAGAATAGCAAGTGATTTTGAGGGTTTATTATGGAAATTTGCATGATTTTCCTAAGTAAAATTGGATTTTACTTAGGAAAAGGTTAAAAGTAAATGATTATAATGATAAATAAATTCAAGTACTTAGGTCTTTTTGATCATTAGGCCGAGGGTCCAGTCCCTCCAAAAGTCAAGGAAATGCCTTGAGCCCCTTTAATCTCCAAATACCTTAGCACTTTGGGAAAATTAGTAAAAATCTTAGGGAGAAAGTGATGTGGGAATTTAATGATTTTGACTTTACTTTCTGTGAATTTTCTAGTGCATTTTCTGCTTCAGTATTTGTGATGAAAGTAAAGGATTAAACACATTTAGCACCATCATTCATCACATGAAACTTTGCAACACCATCTACCTACCCTATCTACTATACTCTACCATTTTCTCTTCTTTATTAGGGTGCACTTAGACTGGAAAACCCTCATCAATCTTCTTTTATTTTACATGGCAAACCTATCTAAGTATACACTTATTACATCCAAGGGCTTAGATTAAACTATTGAGCACCTTTTATTAACTCTACCTATCTACTTATCTGCCAAGATTAAACTGTTTGGTCAGATATTTATTCTCTATTCTACAACATGAAATTGAAAAATGAATGAGTCAAGTTTAAACAGTTTGACTCTTCATAAATTGTGGCAAAAGTTTGACAAGCTGCACACAATTGCTTTATTACAGAAAATAAAATAGTAGTGGCATTTGGATTTGCACACTTTCCTGGTCTATTTTTGCTTGGGGTTCATTTCTCTCACTTTTTTGACCAATTTATTTTTCTTACCCTTTGATTTTTCTTTTAGGGTATACCCTCTTTACATTTTTTAAATTTTTTGATTTTTTGATTTTTCAAGAATATGGAACACCTTTGCACAAGAAAAAGGTTTGAACATATTGCATAGTTCAATCAAGACAATCATGAAAAATGATACCTATTGGTATAGGAGTCTAACACATTGCATTCATGGAGTCTATCCCGAGTCCCTTTGTATCCTGCTATTTTCCTCCATCCTTCATTTCTTGGTTCCTCTCTCGTGTCGCACATTATGGCCTTCAGTCCTATTGTCCCCTATCCCCTTTGATATTGTGTCAGTCACTGCCAGGTCATCCATGCCCTTTATGCTTTAATAAGGGAAGTCGTCTATCCACTACTTAGTACCCCCCATTTCATCATCATCCCTGGTGTTAGTCTGTCAGTCGCTCTACCATTTTCTCTCGTGCCTTATTTGAGGATCCCTTATTGCCTAACCTACGGAAAACCTCCTTCTGTCAGCATCAGATCATTCATTCCAGAAGACAGGTCTAGAGGTCGGTGTACCTTGGTTCCAGCTTCCACTCTTGTTCGATGCCTTAGATCAGGCAAAGGGACCTCTTATTTCCCTTTGACTTGATTTTTTCTCATCTCCAGCTCTACGATTGAGATCCATATACTTGATGGTTTAGTGATGCAGCAAATGATACTGGTGATTCCTAGGTATGTGTGAGATATTTTTAGACCTCATGAGGGGGTGGCCCTTCAGGTAGCCCCCCACATACCCAGATGACCTCTTCATCATAGCCTTTGATGAAACTCCATATATTTGATGATGTTGGCCTCAGCCGTTTGCAACGCCTTTTAGTTTGCATGTATCAGTCAGATTTTCAGAGCTTTTTCCTGTTTATTAGGGAAATTTGGTTGTATTTATATCTTACGTACTCAGATATTATTGTATATGTCCTGGATGTTATCCCAGGCACAATATGTATGTGGGATTCATTATGATTTTTTTATCTGGCTCATGTTTATGCCAACATGTACTATATAGTTCAGTCCCTTGTTTACTAGATGCATTATTCTTTGTAATTTGTCTCGACGAGCATAGGTATGCCTCCCCTGCCACCTATAGCATAGGTAATCACTCATAAAAGAGAATTGTCGCACCTATAAGTCTCACCTCCTCAGGGTCTAATCCTCTAGTGCTTTGGTCTACCTTATATTTCTCTCTCTCTGACTTCCCCTTCGGTGTCTAGTGATTGAGTTATTACAACATACTTCAGTCATACGATTAGCTCCTAATGCTCGCACGCTAGGGGGCAATCTGTTACACCATTTTTTGGTCATCTAACCTATTATTACTAGATGGACCAAAGTACACCATGTAAGACCAATTTTACCCTAAGTAAAATTGCTTTCACTATGAAAAATAACTTAGTAAACAACCTTTATTAATTTTTTTATGGTCTAAACAGGAAACCCAATGAGGAAATATTAAATAAATCTACATTTGTTTGATTTTCCTCAAGGAATAATTAGTTAAACAACAGTTTAGTTAATATTCTTTGTCATATTTAACCCAAAACAGGAAAATTAATTAGATAAATCACTATTTATCTTATTATTTTCTAGGAATAATTATTTAAACCTTATTTAAAAAATATTCCTTGTTAAATTTGACTAAATCACTCATAAATAATTAAATAAATCATTATTTATTTGATTATTACTCAACCACATCCTTAAAATAATAAATAAATCATTTATTTATTTATTATTTACAAATAAAGGGATTTGACCAAAGTCAAAATTTTTCCCTCTAACAAAAATAATAAAATATTCCATACAAGTTGGATCTTGATTTGGTTAATAATATTTTAATTATGCACCAATATCTAGACTAACTCAATATTTTGTTATAAATAGAAGGGTTTTTCCATTCATTCACTACCTTTTGTTTCCTAAAGATCACTCTGAATCTATAATTTTGGTTTGACGTTGATCCACCATCATTGTCATATTTTGCTACCATTTTCTTGTGAGCTCCCTTTGAGTTCCATTTTTTTCTGGGTTTTCTACACCATCAAGCGAGAGGGATTTTAGATCTGAAGTGCTGAGGAATTACAAGAACCCATCCCATTGAGGAGGACTGGTAACATCTTTCTATGTTCTCCTCCTAGGTGTCATAAATACAAAAAATTCTTTAAAACAATCTTGTCTTGTCTATTAGATGCATGGAGAAACTTTTTCTTTTTTTTACTGCTTAATGTCTTTCAGAATTTATATTGGTCAACTAATTGAAGATCTAAAGATATTGGCAGCCATCTTTTCTATTAGGGACTTTTTTATGCACGGCTAAATTGAGCCTTTTTCGTATGCTTGCAATTAAGATTCATACTAACACTTTCAGCTACTATTCTCTCATAGAGAACGTAGTTTTCTGCATTCATGTATTTCATGTATTAACAACATTTCACATCTAGGTGTACGCTTTCATGGGAGGCTTGTTTCCCAACTTGAGTGATCTTTTCCTCAAGTATTTGGACCTATTTTTGTTTTTATAATCATAATGGAATGGATCTATGATTGTCTCATGTCTTGATCTATTTATGTTTTTGCATAATTCCAATTTTATGTGCTATATTGCTACTTTCCCCATTTGGTAGTAGTATAGTGCCATCTGAGCATAATCTTGGCTCAGCCTATGTACTTCAACCATTATGTCATCTAAAGAGGCTCCTCATAGAAAGGAGAATATCTATAGAAGAGATGAAGGCAAAACCCCATTATTAGGAGAAATGAAAGGTAAGGAGCTCTCAAGACTTCTTTTTCAAAATATGCAGGGCATTAACAAAGACATCATAGAGATGAGGATGGAGAGATATAAATATTCTCCAAGAGGGCTTGTACATAAAGAAAGATCCAGTTTTTCACCTTGTGGGTGTGAGCATTCAGCTACACCATCAAACCTATAATGTGGTACCATGCCTACATTCTTGGAAAGACAAGAAAAAGAGAGGGATACACCAAAGGTGAAGACTCTTGGTGACTATCTCCAAATATATGAATCTTAGTCTAGAAGATTCAAGGAGCATCTAAACTTCCAAGGGTTTTGTTAAATCAAAGATGATATAAGACCCAATAACCTCAATAGAAGAGGATGGTGCATGCAACACACTTTGGGTAGATTCTTTCTACCTAATTTTTATGGGTCACCCAAGAGCATAGCTAAGTCTTGGGTAAAGAAACTAGACACATATTTTCAGCTGCATCAAGTTTCAGAAGATGAAGCCATTAGAGTAGAAGTGCTGAGTCTTGAAGGTAAGGCTTATGCCTAGTGGTTTTATGAATCTTATTCATTGAATAATGAAAATATTTCTAATTATGCAAAGTTCACTAGGATATTAGTGAAAATATTTGATCAAAGACATTCTGAAACTTCTTCAGGTGAGCTAGCCAAACTCGAAAAATCAGAACCTTTGCATGAGTTAGAAGGATCCATGGATCCAACTCCATTTCAGAACATTTTTGAGGGAGTTAAGGAATTGCAAGATGATTTTCCAAGGGAAAAAGGCCCACTTCAGCAAGAAATTTCTTCTCAAGAAGAAGACATGAGGATTCCTCCCTCAAGAGGGGATCAATACAAAGGATCTCATAATTATGAGGTACTCCCCAATGCTGAGGAGAAGGAAGAGGCAGAACTGGAAAGAGCCTCTAGCGTTGTCACAACAGGAGGAGATCCACCACCATTTGGAGATGGAGATGAAGAAAGTGCTTCCACTAGAGGAGCTCTTATATCTTTGCAATAAGTTCCAAAGGATCTAACCCATGAAGATCAGGAGAAACATGTGTCTATGTTGATAGGCAATGAGACTAAATAGTGGAGGAAATGCATTCCAACATTTACCACAGTTTTAAGGACATACCCCATGATAGATCACTTCTTTGTGAGTAAGACTATTGACACCAATATGACCTTGGGTGTGCATGAGTTGATTACACTGGAGAAAGACACCTTAGACTATGAGATATTGTAGAAGGTAGGAGAAGATGAGAAGGATTTCCAACATCAAGTGATGGGGAAGATACACACCCATTATTTTTAGGAGGTTTATGCACAGAAGCAGGAGGATGATTTGCGCAGTGAGGGTAGGGACAAATCAATCCACTCACATATACAACCTTCTCTAGGCCTTGCTGTCTCATTACATAGCAGCATTCCACCAGGGAGACCCCCAGATTGGAATATGATCAAAGAGTTCTCTCAACATGGTGCATCATTGATAGAATTGGCTAATGAAGGAGCCTTGGGAGGAGCTAGCACAATGCAAAGAACCTATGATGGGTTCAAAGCAGGGAGGAGCAATTTTTTGATATTGACATTGCCATCTCCAACTCAACTATTTGCACTGACAGATGATGATTCGGGAATCTATGATGGCATAAGCATGGTGTCAAAGGTCTATTCCATAGCCTTGGAGCAGCAAATGATACTTCCACACATGAGGAAGATTTATGAAAATTACAAGAGGTTATTAACACTCTTGCATGCATTGTCCAAATTATGGAATTTTTGGATGGGCAATACCTTCCAAGAGGAGGTTGACCTCCATGTACTTCAATCTTGTCTTGGGAAAGATCAATTTCAAGGGAGGTAACAAAGGTGAGGTAGAATTACTCCAACATGTGGCTTTGGCATTAAGCATGTCAAAGAGGAGAGCTATGATGTGACAGGTGCTTCATCTTAGATTTTGACAATGTTTTCATTGTTGGGGACCATAGACCCAGATTGGGAGTCCCAACTATTGGTGGAATATTACAAGAACCTCTTCACATGTAAGGTTCTGGATGGGCAAGTAAAAGATGTGAGATATATAGTGGTTGATGGAGTCATTTATTTCCATGATCATATTTACTTGACTAGAGACTCCAAGCTCAAGGAGGGGATTCTACATGCAGCATATGAGGCACTCTTTTCAAGGCATGAGAATTATATTGAGTCCTGTCACACCATCATGGAGGGACTCTATTGGGAAGATCTCAAAAAATATGTGCACCAACATATCAAGATATATGAAGCTTTTTTGATGTATGAGGAGGAAAGAAACCACCTTGGAAGCTTGTTTTAGTCACTTCCCCTTTGGATGAAGAGATGGGAAGGTTCATCTAAGGACCTCTTCACCAACTTGTCTACAATATATGGTAAAGATTGTGTTTTGATGCTTACAATGTATGTACATTCCTTTACCATAAATTTGTAGCACATTTATTCACAAGAGAGCAAGCCTCTCTTTGTATTTCATGATCCTTTTGGGACTACATTCAGTGATGGGATTGACCACTTTCTAGAGGAATTTGGGCAAGACTTGTTTTTCTTGGTTCATATTCAGCCAACACCTAATTTCCTATACTATTTTCAAGCTTTTGAGAAGCTTACGGCAGCAAGCAAGTGGTTGGATATCCACTTATCATATCATGTTTTGAGATAGCTAGAAGAAGAAGAACGCTAGTCTCACTTGAGGGACTATTGTCACCATCCAGTATGTCATGTGACACTTAATCCATGTTTCTTCTGGAGCATATCATGATGAAACTCCATTCATTACATGTGGGATGGATAGGGCGGGAGACACTCCTAGAACCAAAGACTAGGATCATGAGATTCTGAGTACCTTTTGGCTTCACGAGGACTATATTATTGCAGCTCAACAACTCAAAATTTATCATAAATGGAGGGAGAGACAATGTGATTTGGATAACTTCATCTCTCATTCTCAGCCATGCATCCCCTATACATTTCAAGAGTAGGGGATTGGTGATTTTTTCTGTGAGATACCAAGGATGAATCACCTTGTTTGGATTATAGCATGGAGATTGGAGTTTCTCATTGGGATTGAGGCACCCAACATTACCATCTCTCATGCCTTGAGGAGGCCAATGGAAATCATATAACTCTTTCCATATATCTCCCACTTCTTCATGATGAGATATATTTGTTTTATCTACCAAAGGCTAACTTGTATACTTGGGAGGAGACATATCCATTGGAGGTTTTGCAATATCCTTGCAGTTGCTTGAGGGCAAGTAAAATTTTAGAGGGGAGGACTGTAATAGTTCTAAATTAGCTTATAGCTAATTGGAATAATAAAGTTTTGTTTTGTCACTTAGATAGGTGAATAAGTGGGTAGGGATACCCATAAATCTATTTATGAAGAATAAAACCACTTCTCATGTGAAAGTGGATCATCATTTCAGCTTAATAAAGCACCCTAAGGTGTGAACAGGAGTTAGAGCATGTGGACTAGGTCAATGTTGACCAGATCAATAGTGTTGTAATATATATCATGGAGGAATTAATGGATGACAATGCAGTCAATTAGGAGGAGTGTATGCATGAGAGTAGCTCCATTATTAAGTGGGACCCAGGGTGAGGAATCTCGCCAAACATAAAAGGAAGAGGATGGAAGCATAAGAAGGGGGGGATTTATATTATTGAATTTTACCTTTTTAGATCTGGAATTGTAATTTGACATTTATGTGCATGCTTTTGTTGTTTAGTAGGGTCTGCAGTGCTGTTTAGCACAAGGGTGTTTCTGAGCAGAAATCCCACCCTCATCTGTGGGGGACTTAGAGTGCCTACTTAGGAGAGGTTATCTTGAGATGAATTACCACTATATATAATTTTTCCAAGCTTTAGTCTCATATACAGTGCACTCTATTCCAAATTTGTGTTGTGTTGCAGGGGTGTAGCAGTGGAGGAGAGAGATCTCCAATTTCTGAGATAGTATTCCATTGGAGGGATCATCCTTTAGTCTGAAAGCTTGTGAGGAACTTCTCAGGGCTTCATTTCATATTTTGGCACTATGCCAAGTAGATATCATCAGCTACAGTGCATAAACGTAGGACCAACGGTAAACCTCTCGTTCTACTCGATTTCGTTTTTATGACTGTGCATGATCGTGTGAGTCTCTGTTAAGTAGTACGCCCCTGCTCTGTGGAGGTTGAATCCCAACCAACCTCTAGGGTGTTAAATCCCCGAAACAGAACTGGCGACTCCGCTGGGGATCACATTTTTGTGATTTTCCTGTTGGGTTGTTTCAGCTGTTTGGTAGGTTACCAACAGTTTCTTCTGTCTTTTACAGTCCAGTTTGCTTTCTTGCAGTCAGTTTGAAGCTTTTATACCTTTCCCAGGCTTGTACTTTTTATTTTTCATTATCTTTCTTTGTATACGCAGTTTTTCTTGCACACAGTCGCGTATACCCGCGAGTTTCTGTAGAAGGATCCGCGTACACGCGGATTTCCCTCGACACAGACGCGTATACACGCCTGTTTCATAGCTGCAAGGTCGCGTATACCTAGGCTGAATTTGAAATTTCAAGATTCTGGTGTTTTTGGTCTTTTCTGGCTGTGGAAGCCTGTGTTTGCAGAGTCTTTGTACTTACTGGAGTGTGACAGAAGTGGTTTTAAGTCTTGGTTCTCTTTCGTTTGCCCGAAACCTGATCTTTTTGGCGAAGTGTTCTTGTTGGTGCTAGCACTCCTGGATTGAGTTCCAAGATCGCTTTCTGAGCGTTCTTGGCTGTTCTGCTTTATCAGAACAGAGAGCTTTTGCTCACTGACTCGCTCCTGTCTTTGTGTTGTGCTTTGCATTGCGTTCTTTGCTTTGTTTTCGATTGGTTTTCTTGAGTTTCATAAGCTAGGGTTTTGTTGCATTTTTCGAAGATCTTTTCTTGTTTCTTTGGAGTTTTGTATTGCAACGAATTTGCACTATTTCTCTTGGCTGTTTGATAGAGTTTTTAGTCTTCCGTTGCCCTTATTGATCTTGCTATCATTAGTTTTATAAGGTTTGGGGGCATAGTTGGAGTTTATGCTTCAAATTCGGTCTCATTTTGGCTTAGATTGAGATAGTTGTTCTTGGTTTTCTTGAAGCTCTTGTTTTATAAAACTGAAAAGCCCAAAAACATTTGTTTTGTTTTTTGTTTTTGCATATCAAAAACTCAAAAAACATTGTTGCTTGTTTTTGTTTTTGTTGTTGCCTTTTTCATTTTCGTTTGGCTTCATCTTTTGGGACTTTAGTGAATTTTCTTGCTTCTAGTTTCCTGCTTGATTGTGAAGGGAGGTTGTCTTTTGATTTCTTCTTTTTCTTGTTGAGTATTTTGGTGTCTTATATTAAGAGTTCTTGTTTGCAAGAATTAGCTTTCTGGATATCAAAAGATTAGTTGAAACTGAAGAAGCCTTTTGGGAAATTTCACCTTGTTTCAAGGGACTTTCTGCATCTTAGAATTTACATGTTAGTGGTCATTTGCATTAGGTGCATTGAATCATTTAATTAGCTTCTTAATTTTTGTGCGTGTGAGTTTGTAATTCGAAAAGAAAAATACATTTTTAGCCTCGTAGAACTTACATAGAAATTGCTCTTCATCGAAAGACTAAGAACTGCATGTGCATGTAGTCAGGTTTTTATTAATTTCTTTTGCGTCATAACATCATTGGTTTCAACTCCATATCCTTGTGACTTAATACAACAGCCCTTAAAATAAGCGATTAAATCTAAAATCAACTAGCAAGTTTTATTTAGTGTCAATCACCAACTAGCTAGGTTGTAGGGCCTTGGAATAGGAGAGAGGAGAGTTAACTCTCCAAGGCCGCTCAAACAGACATAGAAGTTTACAAATTGAGCGAAATCCAACTCCGTGAAGTGGACTGGGAAAGCTCTCATCCGAGAGTCAAGCGCGAGGGGAAGTGAAGGTTAAGAAGAGGGATACCCCCCCTCCGATTAGCTGAATCTAACCTCAAGACCATTCCGCCCAGCTTCTGATACGGATTGGTGTCCATAGTTGCCGTTCCTAGGTTCCACACAGGTGACTGCGGGGGGGAATACCCGTGGTACCTGAGGCAAACGTCGCATCACTTTCAGCAGTACTTCTGGGGGGTGCCCTTGCGAAGCTTAGGTGCTTGAGTCGGCAAAGGCTGTCGTTAGGAGGTCGGCGTAACTGTTTCTGATACCTTCGCTAGTTGTTCTGGGCCCTAATCATCCCAGACTGCTTTCGGAAGGCCCTATACTTCGCTTTCCTGTATTTTGGTGTCCGGTCCTCATCACCCCGAGCGGAAATACTTGGAGGCTGTTTGCTTGCTGTTTCTCAGGGTTTTGATTTTAGTGAGTGCTCTTTGCTCCTAGCTTGCCTAGCTTTTCACTTTTCTTGAGTCTAATATAATAAATTTGTAAAAGTGGCCGATCAAGCGCCTCGACGTTCGAGGAGAGTCCGGGGGTTATCTCCCGAGAGTGCAGAGCCTTCTTCGAGAAGGCGTAGGAGCGATCTAGCAGGTGGTTTTCACCCTGTAGAGTCTGACACTGTGGAGAGAGATCCTCCACTAAGGTCTGAAGGTTTCGTTGCCGATTCCGGTGTCGGTTCCGAGAGGAGCGTTTCGCTCACCTCGAGGGTATTGTTTCCTCAGGAGGAAGATTTTCAGATAGAAGATATACCTGAGCCTGCAGCTACAGGTCCATCTCCTCTTCCTCTTAATCATCCGTTTGTTATAGAGTACATCGGACCGGAGTCTGAGAGATCGCCGGATCTTCCTTATCTTTCTTATCTTTCGATGGCCACGACTGGGAACGCGGCTTCTACCGTGAGTGCTGCGGGTATTCAGACCCCTGCTTCTGTCGAGGCAGGGGGCACTCTTGCTCTATCTTCGAGTGCTTCTAGCACTGCTATGTTTGGCTCTGGGTTCACCCAAGCATATGCTTCTCAATCTGGTCCCTTTGTTTCAGGGATGTCCATTGCAGGAAATCCCTCTTTTTCTTTTACCGCCGGTGCAACTGGATCTACGCCCATGTCTAACATGGCTAGTGGATCGGCTTCGTTTCAGGGTTTCCCCTTTGGGACTGGGCATATTCCCAGTCCAAATCCTTCTTTAGGGTCGTTTCCTTTCACGTCCCAGACCCAGAGTTTCAACCCTTGGGCTCAGGGATCAAGTTCGATCGCTTTTATGGGATGGAATCCTATGTTTGCAACGTCTGGGGCAGGGAATCAGTTCATCGCGAGTCATCCAGGGAATGCTTCTTTCCCTGCATCGAGTGCTTATCAGTCTTTTTCTCCTCTGTCTAATGCATGGAACCCCTACCAGGGGCTTACATCTTCAGTCAATACTTCAGCGGGGGGAACTAGTCTGGGTCTTGGTAACTCGGCGTGGGGAGGAGGTTCTTCTCAGTTTTATACGGGTCCTTTCTGGCAGCCTGGTGCCTCATCAAATCCAGGCTATTCTTTTCAGAATGTGGGAAATCCATCCCATCAAGGATGGAATTCTCAGGCTCCGCCGCGATTACTATTTCTGGCAACGTTAAACTTGCCAGACTTGGCGAAGTTAACTAATGACCCGATTCGGTATAGTCCGGGGTGGCCTCCGGTTCCAACCAAACTTCCTTCAGACATTCCTAAGTTTGAAGGTAAGAATGGTGAAGATCCGGCAGACCATGTCACCACATTCCACTTATGGTGTTCATCCAACTCTCTGATCGACGATTCGATTAGATTGAGATTATTTCAGCGCACCTTAACCGGAAACGCCGCGAAGTGGTATATAGAGCTTACTGGGGGCAGTTTCGCCACATTTGGAGAACTGGCTGTCACTTTTCTTAACCATTTCCAGTTGCCTGTCAGATATGAGGCTGGGACCGAACTCCTGGCTAATTTTAAGCAGGATGAGGCAACTCACACTTCTGATCATATTCAGGAATGGAGGAGAAGGAAGAGGCTAATTAAAGCCCATATTCCAGGTGAGTTCCTTCTCGAGTGGTTTTTGAAATCGCTTCAGTCAGATATTTCAAAAGATGTATCCATGTCAGGGGTATATTCCGAGGAGCAGGCCATCTTTAGGGCCCAGCAGTTAGAGTTGATCTATTCTCAGTCCGGCATGCTTTACAAGTATTTGCCTAATGCTCCTCGCTCCAAATTGGATCTATCGAAACCTAAACCTGGTCCGCATGGTGACGGACTTGTCGGATCGGGCAGTAGTAGTGCAGCCAGCCTGCTTTCTCAATTGCAGCAGTTGTCTTTACAATCTGCTTCTTCTGGTCAGGCTGTGCCTGCTGATTCTTCACCTTCCCCGTCTTTGTCCATTAATGCTGTCCAATCTTCTGAACCCAAAGGAAATCAACAGTCCGATGGGAAGAAGAAGGGACGTAATAACAAGAAGAAGGGCAAGAATGGGAAGGGCAATGCAAATAAGACCAACGAGCGTGTTGGTGAAGGGCAAAGGGAAAAAAAGAAAGTTAAGTTTCCGTGCAAGCTTTGTGCTGGAGACCATCTCACGCATCTTTGCCCGAAAATTCAGGATGCTCAGCGCCTGTTATCTCAGCAAGGTTCTTCTAGTTCCCAGGCTGTGCTAACAAACCCTTTTCCCCAAGGGCAGCAATTAATTGCCGGCGCGAATCAAAATCCCGGGGCTTCCTCTGGAGGTCCTCAGGAAGGGGAAATTCCATCGAATATCTTTATGATGAGTGCTCACGTGGATGTCGCTACGAGATCCCGTGATTATGGCGGAGAGGAATCTTCGAAAGCTAAGGAAGTTCCTGATGCTACTGAGCCGCTTCATATCACGAAGCCAACTGCCGAGTCTATGCCTCGGATACCGAAGGCATCCTCTAAGCGGTCAACGATCAATCCGAACATGAGGGCTGCCCAGAACTACTCGATTGTAGAAGATCTGGCGCAGAGTCCTTGTGCTATGTCAGCTTTAGAGGTACTCCAGTCTTGTCCGGCTCAGCGCAGTGCTTTGCTCACTGCCATTGGAGCTATAGATCCGAAAAATTCTCTTCCGATTACCTTTGATATGAAGAATTTTAAGAAGAGACTTCCTCATCATATGGCCTTCCATATTAAATCATCGTACCGGAAGACTAATATCTTTCGCACGGTCGTTGATGAGGGTGCTTCTACTTGCATGATGTCTCTCGCATGCTGGAAGACACTAGGATCTCCCAAAGCTGTTCCATCTAGCACCATTCTTACTGCATTCGATGGCCATTCTCATAGGCCCCATGGTATTGTCCCGGCTTTGCCCATCTGTGTTGGGGGCAAAACCGTTAACATAGAGGTTGAGGTAGTAGATGCAGCCTTGGACTACAACCTTCTGTTGGGGAGAAACTGGATATATGATATGGATGCCATTGCATCTTCACTATTTCTGATAGTATGTTTCCCCCACGAAGGGAGGATAGTTACGGTGGATCAACTGGACTGTCCTCCTGTAGACCTGGATGCGCCTCCTGACTCATCTGTCCCTAAGTTGGACAATACTAAGGCACCTATTGAGAATCTGGGAGTTGGAATGTATTCTTCCCTGATGGGATCTTTTGATCTTCCACCTCCTAAGGTGTCTATCAATGCTATTTCATCCTCCAAGGCTCCCCTTCGAAGAGAGTTCTTTCGAACTCATTATTTTTCGGACCCTTGGACCTTACCTTCCCCAACCGCCACTTTGGAGGAAGAGCAAGTGGGTGGAATGGCATTCCCGATTTCTGCAGCTGAGATTGCATATCAGTCTGTTGTTGACACTGCAGAGTCTGATCCAGCTCCTCTTTCGCCGGAAGAGTTGGATGGTGATGTGGCTCCGGCTTGGACGCTTACTTCTTCTTCTGCCCAGGATTGTCTAGATACCACTCTTCCATCCGAAGAGGCCATCCTGGAAGCAATGACAGGTATAGAGAGACCGTGGGATGACTTGCATCATCGGTCTTACTTCCTACCTGACTTGAGCGAAGTCGAAGCTAGTTTTCCAAGTCCTCAGTCTTCTGGACCTGTTCACCCAGTCTTGAGCCCCTTAGCACCAGCACAGGTTTATGCTGAAGGGAACATGGCCGTGATCTCTCCGACTATCCCGGTGAACATCTCCAGGAATCCCAACATTATTGAGAACGTTTTCATTGGAGCTGAATGTTCCCGTGAAGAAGTTCAAATCTATACCGAGCTCTTCAAAGAGTATAGGGATGTTTTTGCTTGGTCTTATGAGGAAATGCCTGGCATAGATCCATCTATTGTCCAACATGAGATCAAGACGTATGAAAACGCTAAGCCATTCAGGCAAAAACTTCGTCCGGTTAATCCTAGGAAGGCAGCAGCTATCAAAGCTGAAGTTGAAAAGCTGCTTAAGGCGGGATTCATTTTCCCAGTTCCTCTGACTGAATGGGTTTCAAACCCCGTTCCTGTTGATAAAAAGCAAGGAACAATTCGAGTGTGCATCGATTTCAGAGACCCGAATAAGGCGTGTCCTAAAGATAATTACCCCACACCCTTCATTGATCAGATTATTGATGAGTGTGCCGGTAACGAAATTTTTTCCTTCATGGACGGTTTTTCTGGTTACAATCAAATTACTATCCGTCCAGAAGATCAACATAAGACCGCATTTATTTGTCCCCGGGGTACGTTTGCATATAAGAAAATGCCTTTTGGTCTGAAAAATGCTGGAGCCACTTTTCAGCGGGCCATGTCCTACGCCTTCCACGACATCAAGAAAATTATCGAGGCATTCTTAGATGATCTAGCTGCTCATTCTCGAAAGAGGATGGATCATCCAGGACACCTCCGGCAAATATTTGAGAGATGTCGGTTTTATAAAATTCGTTTGAATCCGAACAAGTGCGTTTTCGCGGTAACATCCGGTCAGCTGTTGGGATTTATCGTGTCTAATGAAGGGATAAGGGTAGATCCCTTCAAGGTTGAGGCAATACTTCGGTTGCCTCCCCCGTCTTCAATCCGTCAACTTCAAAGTCTCCAAGGGAAGTCTAACTTTCTTCGGAGGTTTATCGTTAACTATGCCGAGATTACAAAGGGATATATGAGACTGTTGAAGAAAGGAGTCCCTTTTCTTTGGGACGACTATGCTCAACGCTCATTCGATGCCTTGAAAAAGGCATTGACCTCTGCTCCTTTACTGAGTCCACCCGATTATAGCAGAGATTTTCTTTTGGATCTGGCTACAGCAGAATCTACCATTGGTATGGTTCTGGTTCAGGAGGATGATGCTCTGGCTGAGCATGTTATTTACTACCTTAGTCGAGGACTGGTAGGACCTAAACTACGATACACCCCGATAGAAAAATTAGCCTTAGCAGCAGTTCATGCTGTGCAGCGACTCCGGCATTATATTATTCTTCGCAAAACTTATGTCTTGGCAGCTGCCAATCCATTTCAGTTTGTCCTCAACAGGCGAGTGATTGGGGGCAAATATAACAGATGGATTGTGATTTTACAAGAATTTGATCTAGAGTTCATGTCTGCCAAATCCAAGAAGTCATTAGTTTTTGCGGAATTGATCTCTGAGTTGCCTTGTGGAGAGGCGATGATCTATGATGAGTCCTTTCCGGACGAACACTTGTTTCTGATCTCTCCACAAGATCCTTGGTATGGGGACATCATTGTATATCTCCAGACTGCGAAGTTTCCCTCTTCTTTTTCGAAAGATGAGCGTCGTAAGCCGCGTCACTTAGCTAAAAGTTATCTGATTATTGGTGATGCTTTGTACCGTCGAGGGGTTGATTCAATCCTAAGACGCTGCTTAACTTTCGAAGAAGCTGAGGCTGTGCTTAATGATTCTCACAGTGGAGCTTGTGGGGGTCATTTATCGGGGCTTGCTACAGCCCAAAAGATTTTGCGCGCTGGCTACTTCTGGCCCTCGATTTTCAAAGATTGTATTGAATCGGTCAAGAAGTGTCATCCTTGTCAAGTGTATACTCGAAAAATGCGCGCTCATCCAGCCCCGCTTTTTCCAGTCGTTACTGTCGGCCCCTTTACAAAGTGGGGTATGGATTATACTACTTGTAACCCGCCTTCGGCAAAAGGTCACAAGTACATTATCGTAGCAATAGACTACTTTACGAAGTGGGTCGAAGCTATGCCTACTTTTGGGAACGATGGTGAGACTGCAGCTCTTTTCTTCTTCAATCAAGTCATTGCTCGTTTCGGTATACCTAGAGAGATTGTCACTGACCAGGGCAGTCACTTTCAGAACAGTATGATGGCTGAGTTGGCTCTTAAATTGGGTTTCCGGCAGGAGCATTCATCTCCATATTATCCTCAGGCCAATGGCCAAGTGGAAGCCGTGAATAAGTCCTTGAAGACAATTCTTCAATGGACGATTGATAAACATAGATCCAACTGGCACATTATGCTATATCCTGCACTCTGGGCATACAGGACGTCAGTTAAAACTGCAACTGGCTTTACTCCGTTTCAGTTAGTCCACGGGGTGGAATCCGTATTTCCCATGGAATGCGAGATTCCTTCCCTTAAACTGGCTGTTGAGCTTCTTCCTGACACTTCTAGTCTGGCAGAGCGGCTTCTTCATCTGGAACATCTTGATGAGCAGCGTCGAGATGCCGCCACGTTGAACGAAGCGCATAAAAACCGAGTCAAAGTCCAGTACGATAAGGCGGTTAAGCCTAGGGTCTTTTCCGAAGGCGACCTTGTTTTGGTCTATGCCCAAGAAAAAGATGCCTTGGGGGCAGGAAAGTTTAAGTCGATGTGGTATGGCCCCTATATCGTTAAAAAGGTCCTTAAGAAAGGAGCGTATACCTTGGTTGACTTCGAAGGGAACGAGTTGCCGGAGCCCCGAAATGGGCTCTATTTGAAGAAGTACTATGCCTAGGCTTTGGCCTGGCATTTTGCTTTGTATATAGTAGTTTTTGTCTTGTACATATCTGTTTGATTTTCGATTTTTGATGGGATGGTGATGTTTTTTGATCTGCTTTGGCAGGTTGTGTTGATGTAATGAGTCATTTTGGTTTCGCCGATGGTGCTAGTAGACACACCCGGAACTTAGCTTCCGCGGCTTGGGTTCTTCATTATCCTTCCGGTCAGCTGTTGATATCAAAAGGGGTCTGCATTGGTCCTGCTTCCAATAACGTAGCGGAATACACTGCAGTCATTCATCTACTCTCGGAGGCAATATCTTTGGGTGTTGATTCGTTGGTAGTTTTCTTGGACTCCCAGCTGGTGGTGTCGCAGTTGAACAACACTTATCGGGTACGAGATCCAGTTTTATTACGATTGTTCTTGAGGGTACGTTAATTTTTAACATTCATTCATATTCCTCGAGCTGACAATTGGTTTGCTGACTCATTAGCTAATCAAGCTTTAGATTGGCATATTAATCATTCAATACAATAAAATCTAAATCATCAAAAACATCATACATTTGATACATTTATCACATCACATCAAAATATCGCTATATATATATCATCAGTATGTCAAAAAACTTCACAAAATTTTGGATCCATCAATGCCGTACAAAACTTGGGCTTATGCCCCATCATGTTCAGTCTCAAAAAATATACAGTCATCTAATATGAAAATCTGTCTAATCCTGAGGACCCTGCCCAGTGTTCCTATAGAACATCACCGCAGTGGCCACACGGCGGAACAGTCTAACCCAGTCCCGGGGTACTCCTACAACCCGTCTCTGGACGGCTTCTGGTAAGTCCTCCACAGCAGCCAGAGGGATTTGGCGGGTTAGTCCCTCCAAGTTTCTCTGCACGGCCTGGAGGGTTCTGTCAGAATCTGCTGTCTCTGCTTCACCTCTGCGGCGCTTGTGACGTGCTAGGCCCTCAGGACGCACTGGTCCAACATCTGAAACATGATCATTTTTTGTCAGTCATTATGAATCCAATCCAAAAACATGTTTGTTTTTCATTTTTCATACATATTTGAAAAAAACCAAAAAAAAATCATATAAGTTAAAATTTTTGAAAAAACTTACCGACTGCTCCCCATGCTGCACCGGGTGGAAGTACTAGATCTGGATCTCCTCGGAAATCCATCCCGGCATAGGGATAGTCATCTACTACGATGATCTGTTCTCTCCACCATAAGAAGAACTCATCATCCCAGGTAGTTCGGGGTACCTCGCTGCCCCCCAGTCTCTTCATCATGTCTGCCCAACGGGCAATTCTTGGGTCCCGAGGGCTGCTGATAGTTGAGATGACTTTGGGTCTCAAAGCCGGAACTCTCTCGAAGAAGAATGTAGTCAAAATGGTTCCATAGCCAAAGTGTTTTGTATGTGTTTTGCGAATGGAGGTCAGTTGTTCAGTAGCAGGGCAGTGCACCAATCATACACATGAATTAAGCACTCTACAGCTATGCTCATGTGCGCCCTGGACGCCTGATGCAGTGAGGCAGATCCTGCCACTCTGCCGATGGTGAACAGGAGGATCTTCATGTGCAAGTCCCTGATATCTATGATTGCAATCTGTGTGCCTACTTTCTTGGAATCTTCTATGCAATAGAGTTGGACATAATCCTCCACGGTTAACCCTCCCAGGGGCTTTCCGTGCAGATCCACTGGGTCTCCCCTCCTGGAGAGTCCAGTGATGAAGTATATATCTTCCACCTCTATGCGTAGTGGCATTTGATCAATGATGAAACAATCCTGATCCGGTTCCCAATAATTTACCAGCATTTCAAGCAATCTCACATTACTTTTCATATTGGGCATCTTGAAAAATTTGAATAATCCACAGCTTCGGAGGACATTTTGTGCTGCACGGTCTTCCATGACCTCTTGGTCTATTGCACTATGCTCGCGTTCCCTCCATGAAATTGTCATCCTGAAAAAATTCATTAAAATTTGCATTAGAAACTCATTTTTAAAATTCGGACTTGCGCATACGCTAGTTTCGCTGTGCACAGTCGCGTATACACGCGACTTTCCTTCTTTGAACCCGCGTATGCGCAGGTACGCGTTTTTTAATAAGGGTTTCCAGGTAAAAATCCACTTAATTTTAAATTTTAAACGGACAAAATGAATCAACAAGATGAATAAGGAGCCTACCTGAAGTTTCGCTGAATTCCGACGGTCGGTTGTTGCTGGTTTGACGAAACAAGTTTTTAGCTCCAGAGCTCTTTTTCCAAATCAGCGATGCAATAATGAACCATTTGAGAGGTAATTTGTGTATTTATGGCTAAAAAATTGAAAATTTTCGCAAAAAATTTCCTTGTGCTTATTTTTTCGATCTGTCTTATGCTGTATAACTCGATTGCTTGGAAGTGCCCAGTTTGGTATATTTCAGGTACATTTTGACATTTTCGAGATTTTTCCCGGTTTTTGGCCCATGTGTTCAGACTCTTCACGGCAGGTATATGATCTTCACTGGCATATAGGTTAGGGAATCACTTTCCGTTGCATCTTGCATTTTAGCCTCCATACTGATCACTTGCCTTAGGGTCGATCCCATCAGGTCATGAGTATTATACCATTTTCACTCGCCGATTTTTAAAATCATGACTTGATGGTAGAGCCTTCCTTTACATGGGCTTCCTAGTTAGTTCCTCGCTATCACTTGTTGCCCATGCTGCTTTTTATGTAGGCTCGGGAGTTCTCTTTAGTCCCGCCATGTCTTTCGTGTTGAAGCTTCATTCTTCTCCTTCATCACTTATCATTTTTCTGGCTTATACCCTAGAGGCTCCCCGGTGTCGTTAAGTTGTATTACTGCATTGCATATTGGCTACTTGTTTATCCTGGCCTTTAGCCGGCTTCATTTGGACTCGATGTTTAAGCCAACTTTTGACCTTGACTTTCTGTACAAGTTAACCGTTGCATGCACTTAGCTATCACGACTTGACACCTTTGTACCCATGGATGGAACGTTCCTTTGAGTATCACTGACCAGTTTTCGCCACCTTGCATTGAGCATAGGATTGTTCCAAACCCCGGAACTAGTGCATCTGCTTTCTTGATACTCGTTCTATCCATTGTATCATAGCATTCTTTTATTCTTTTTCAAGCTTATTATGAAAAAGACAAAAAAATCAAATATAACAAAAAGAACGGGAACGGGATGTATCTTCGTTATTTTGATGGCAGTACAGAGTCAGTTTGTCGCCCTTGAACAAAGCACATATACTTATATATATTTCCTTCATTTGGGATGGTTCTAGTTTTGACCTAGGTTCAGCCTTTACCATGTTTCACTTATCAGTTCTCCCCCGGTTGGTTATCTCTTCCAATCATATGGAGAGTTTGTTTTGCCTCCTGCAAGACAGACTTATACAGTGTCACTTTTTACTGCCATGGTCATCACAGAGTCGTGCTTTTGTTCAAGGGAAGTCTAGCCTGAGTCGGCCATTCTGCGGTGTCTCTTGACTCATTATTCAGTCGGCCTTCCCGGTCTTGTCAGTATCATGTTCTATCACATCAGATGTTTTGATCTTCTGCTCGTGCTGGTTTGAGAAGGTCCCCATTGACTTCTTGACGGCGGGTTTGTCTCTTATCGACTACGACACATTGCTCTGAGAGCAAGCCTAGAGCCGCACCTTGGGCCTATTTCCATCATTGATAGGTGACCTCGTGCTCAGCATTTGATCATCATCATGGGTCTTTGACTGAGTGGTTTCCCCCGTGTTCGACGTCAGCACACATTATCACACTTGGGATTCGTGCAGTACCTGGATTTCCATTTGACCCTATCGGTGGATTTCTCGCCTCTGTGTCAGCTTTCATTATTGGTTGGTTCAGAGGGTTTCTTCCGTGCGCTAGCTTCATCTTGCGCACGTCGGAAACGTACTTCGGTTTTGGTTCCATCACTCTCCTTCGTCCGATTCCTTCCAAATCTTGGCCTGCGGGTTACACTCGCGCTGGACTGATGTGGGATGCCTTAATGCCTTCCTTCCAGCAGATCTTTTCCCATCGACTCCGACTCATTGCTCTGGGAATAAGGTCTAGAGTCTTTTTGTCAATACCTTAGGGTTTGCAGTCATCAGTGGCAGACTCTTCGCTATCGACAGTGGGGATTCATCATTGCCTCCTGATTGGTAGATTCTTTCAAGTGTTCGACTTCAACTCATTCATTCGCACTTGTCAGATTGTACCGGGGCACCTTGACACTCATTATCATTATCGGTGGGTTGTCTCGCGTTGGTTAACGGGATACATCAATGCCCGGTAATCCAACGATTTCTCACATGGTCGACTTCAGCTCATTTATTCCCATTGTGTAGAATTGTGCCGTCATGATCGGTGAAGACCTTGGGTTGCATCAGCATTTCTCGGTTCACTGTTGACAGTCCTTTCAGTTTCTGCCAGTGTTGCCGTCCACCCTTATATGTTGCAGTTCAGCACAGCAGCATCTTATATGTTGATCCCCGAGTTGCGTGATTGTACCGTTTGATCCGCGTCTTATGATCCGGTACTTGGAGATTCAGTTACTTGATCAGATATCCAGTTGCACTATCTTTGCTCAGCTTTCTATATGTGATACTTGGACATTGATACAGACTTGTCTTTCCGGGCCCTGCTCAGATGATTCACTATGTACTTTCAGTTCAGTTATACTTGTATACATGTTGGATCTATTCAGTACTTTATATATATATGATGTATTTTTGACTGAGCATGGGTATGCCCGCCTCAGCATGTGTTGACTCTCTGATTTCTTTCATTGGTTTTT
>JAXQQM020078964.1:0-162322 GCA_034641835.2 Pinus albicaulis
CTCCAGTGATACCTACGAGATCCTTTGGGGAAAATTCCCTAGCGACCTTTATAATTGGTTGTGTTGAAAATGCAGCAAGATGATGGAGCTTAGTGAAATGAAGTCGCCTTCACTAAGTGGGCCCGCAGGCGAATTCTGGCGCAAAGTCTATTTTTAGACATATGGAGCATGGTTCGGGGATTCCAGTTTGAGATTCTTGGAGCATTGGTCATGTTGGTAAAAATATATGAGACTCTATTTTTTAGTTCGAAGAGGTCGAAGGCTATTTTTAGACTGCCTCTCCTAAAAATATGGAAGTCAAATATTATTTACCCTTAATAATATTTGGACTCTAAATGTTAGCTTTTACTTCCTCTTGGAGCACTTCCGCTCGAGCTACATATAATTGCATATGATGTAGGAATTACGCTATTCCCAAGGGTTTGATACATCATGGATGGTTGACTTTAGTTGGACTTCAGGTGGCAAAAGTTTGGAGTGAATGAGATGTATAGTGGAGTTGTGTTCTCCGTTTATTTTAGTTGAACCAGTTGAGATTAGTTTAACTAGCTAATCAATTATTTATGAGTGGAGTGAATTAAATATTATTTAATTCATTAATTATTAACTCATTATTCAACTCAAGAACACATCAGTTCACTACAGTGCATGATTAGTTCAGTGGAGACCAGTGAAAGAGGTAGATGAAAGGGTGGAGTTAGCTATCAGTGGCGACATCAGTTATGCATGAGTTTTGCACCACACTTGGAGGATTTGTCCATGAAAATTGCGCAGTCAAGCCAAGGGGATTCGAACCTTGGATCTCTATATAGATAGGCCTGGATTTCTCAATAGAGGCAAGGAAATTGGCGGTGAGTTTTGAACCAGTAACCTGTTCAAAATTGAGCTAGATTGTGGGTAACTGTATGAGAAAGTACTGAGTACTTGTGAGGAGTATTGTACTGAGTTTGTTACTTGATTTCTCCATTATAATATACACAATAGCTGTGGGGTTTTCATCTATAAGCTTTCCCCATACATACTGTGTTAATGTGTATGATGATTTGATGTGTTATCGCTTGATTTTATTTCTGCATGTTTGATGATCTGAGTGGAAGAGATTATGTGTTGCATATAAATTCGAATTATATGTGATCAGGATAGTCTCGGTGGATAATTAATCATTATTCAGAAAATTTCTACAGGTTGCAGAGGTTACAGACCAAGGTGACTAAGGACAAATTGCGGAAGATCAACCGCAAGTGGGTGCACAGAGATCTGGTGGCCCTGCATTGGCTGGATACTGAGTTGATCCGTGTTGTATATTTCTGGGTAGAGTCTACCTTGGACGGTTATATTGTGGAGTTTTCTGTAGAGTGCTGCCATTCCTTCTCTAGAGTTGAGGCAATCTTCCGATCTGGACTAAGAAGGAAGCTTCTTAAGGAAATTCCATTGTGGATTAAGGCCCTGATGGTGGACGAAGGGCTGATGGAATTCCAAAAATTGGGCACAGAAGCGTAAACCTCCAGTGCTTGGGGAAGGGCCTGAGGGACAAATGCTACGTGAAATGTGAAGTGGGGGAGTGGGGGAATGGATGCTGATACCGCAAGGAGGTTGAGGGAGTGACGTGCACATCGGAGGGTGCAGATCGCTGACACGTGGTGAGAAAGGGTGATGCAGGAGTTAAAACGGTGAGGGAGTAGTCGAAAGGATCAAGAGGAGGCGCCTCAGAGGATACTGGATATGGAAAGCCAAGTGGGTCCCCAGAAGATGGAAGGGACCGTTGTGGGAGTGCGGCGGGTGCATAGGAGCCCAACTAGGAGGAAGAGGGAGATGATGTCTGATGAAGGAGATGCAGATGTGCATCCTGAAGAAGGTTCTGATGGCGAGTGGTATGTCGCAATGCAGTGGTTATTCCAAGAAAGGACGGCATTCATATCTCCAGGTATTCCTACTTCCAAAAGTTTGAATGGCAAGGATCCCTACCTTCCCCTCATACTCTATAAACCTTTAAGTGATATTTTCGTTAAGTTAAAAGAGTTGAGTCGATTGTATAGCAGTCCATTTTCAGCAGCGACGCATGCTAATAACAGCATTAATGGTAGTATAGCAATTACTAGTGGTATAATTACGCAACCAGGACCCAAAGGGTTCATTCTAGTCACACCTCCGCAAGTGAATATGGCAGCGTCATTCACCCAGTACCCATAATTTTCTGGGCAGGGTAAAGACAATGTGGAACAACACTGGTACCTCTGTGAAGCCATATGGAGGGCTTGGAAAATGCCAAATGTAGGAAAGCTAATAGAATTCCAAACTACGCTGAGAGAAAGGGCATTACACTGGTTCATAAAGTGGTCAGAGGCCCACCCGAATCCAACAATTGCAGACGTCAAGCGAGATTTTGTCCAAGAATTTAAGCTTCCCTAAACAGACCAACAAGGTCTGTCTGAACTATGGGAGATCGAGCAAAGAGAAGGAGAGACTATAAATTTTTGTAGATGTTCTATGCTTGATGCAATTTTACTTTTATAATAGCAATCACATAAATAGTTAAGTAAAATGCTGATATAACATACCAGTGGATCTATAGAAGACAAACCAGAAACAAGAGAATGTGTTGGTGCGTTACGGCGATCAGCAGGATGCTTCAACCAGCAAAGTATTCTTGGTCGGCCAACCCAAAATGTGTCACAATAGTCCTCAAATCAATTATCCAGTCAACTAAAAGTCAACCCCAGGAAAAAGTCAACACAGTCCAGAAAAAGTCAACGCAGGGCAGCAACAAGAAAGTCAACACAGCTCCAACTTCGGTCAAGTTTTTGACCCCAATTTTTGTGCTAATGAGTACGGCCTACAAAAATCGAACTCTCCACAAAATTTCAACTCAAATGGACCATGCGTTGACCAAAGTCAACACTGGTCAAACTTGCCCAAAAACCCTAATTGTAGAAAATTGTTGCGGTAAATTTCGTTCTTCAGCTGCAGTAGATTTCGTCCTTCTTCTCACGTGGGAGATGAAACTGCTTCTCAATTGCTTGTAGATAATTAGAGAATAAGATGTGTGATGAGATGAGTGAAAAGCTCTCCAATGTTGACTGTATTTATATCCATCATTGAGGTGTGTGACACATTTGTTGGGGGTGTAAAACCTTAAGGCCGACCTACACTTAAATTTATTATAAATAATAAATTCAAAATAAATGTTCTTCTCATCAAATTAAAATCAATTTTATATCGATTTTACACCTCTCCGAAAGAGGAATCCAATACAAATATTGGAATCTTTATCTGAGCATCACAAAATGGAGTTTCGACCTAGTTGTCCAAATTTAACACTCCCTCTCAACTAGGGAGAACTCCATCCTCCAGTGCAATCAAAGATAGTGCGTCATCCCACCGTAACTTGCTTTTCTGGCCTCTTTATTTCAGAATAGGAGTGGGTCAGTCACAAAGACATCATCCCCTGGCTGACAAATTCAGCCCAGAGGTTCGAAACCTCTATCAGACTCACAAAGAGTCTCCAACCAACCCAAAGTTGGTTCATCTGACCCGAAGTCAGGCGAAGGTCCGAGACCTCACTAGACATGATCCCAGATCAAGTGGTTGGACTGTGCCATCCTAGATAGAGAGTACGAAAATCTCTGATGTGTCCATCAGTCTTTGCTACTGGTCTCTAGCTTTTCCCATCTCATTGGCCAAATGAGAGGTACTTCCCATGAGCCCTAAACTCAATGGGTAGGATGCATATGGGGCACAGATAATGAGAGGTGAACCAACTCAATAATCACAACGGTGGGGTCCAAGCACACCAACAAGGTTTGGCAAGCCTAGCCTTGTGGTTTCTCATAGCTCCGAGAAGCTATCCCCAAAGCCCCCCAGAGCTCCTCAAACTCATCGTCCAACAGGACCCACATCATAGTGTCGTTCCATGATACCAAGTCTCTCACGGAAGGTTAGGAACTTGACCTTCCCCAGGGGCTTAGTGAGAATATCCGCGACCTGCTCATCAGTTCCTATATGATCGAGCCTTACGGTGCCTCGCTGTACCATATCCCGGATGAAATGGTACCTGATATCAATATGCTTGGATCGATCGTGGAACACAGAATTCTCGGTCAAGAGAATCCCACTCTGGTTATCACAAAGTATCACGGTGGTATCTAGCACATGTCCAAACAGCTCACTAAAGAGCTTTCACAACCAAAATGCTTCACAATAGGCCATACTTGCTGCAATGTATTCGGCCTCTGCGATGCTCAAAGCCACCGACTTCTGCTTCCTGATCATCCATGAAATCGAAGCAGAACCAAGATCTCGATGTGCTCTTACAATCCACCACACTTCCAGCCCAATTGGCATCAGTATATCCACGGAGTGTCACGCTCCCGGCAGTGTATCTCAGCCCATGGTTTATCATGCCCCGAAGGTATCTCAGAATATTCCTGGCACCAACCCAGTGAAAGTGATGAGGCTCCACCATCTGTTGACTCAAAGTGTTCACTGCAAAACACATATCTGGATGGGTGTTCACTAAGAACTTCAGGGCCCCTACGAGTTGACGATACTCAGTAGGATTTGCCAATACGGGCCCAGCAGCGCTGACACTCAACTTCTTGAAGTTGAGTTCCATTGGTGTTGACATGGACTTGCAGTCCACCATACCAAATCTTTCCAGAAGTTTCACAATGTATTTTCCTTGAGAAAGGAAAATCTCTCTAGGTCTCTGCCAGACCTCCAGGCCTAGGAAGTAGTGCATCAGTCCTAGGTCCTTCATCTCAAACTCAGCAGCAAGCTCCCTCTTGCATTGATGAATGAGAGGGTCAGCGCCTGTCAGGAAGAGGTCATCCACATATAGCACCAAAATGAGAGGCTTCCCCTGGACAAACTTGAAGTAAAGGTTCGGATCGACATTACTTTGAGTGAAGCCCAGCTTCATCAAGTAGCTATCTATCCTCTCGTACCAAGCTCTGGGTGCTTGCTTCAACCCATAGAGGGCTTTCTTCAACCTGCAGACATGAGAGTCCTGATCCTAGACTTCAAACCCCAAAGGTTTTTCTACATACACCTCTTCTTTTATTGCACCATACAGAAAAGCGGTCTTGACATCCTTCTGATGAAGACTCCATCCTTGTGTAGCAGCAAGGGCTATAATTGATCGAATGGTGGTATATCATGCCACAGGTGCAAATATGTCATCATAGTCTATTCCTTCCTTTTGAGAGAAGCCACGGGCAAAAAATCTTGCCTTGAACTTTTCAACACTTCCATCAGATCCATGCTTGATCTTGTAGAGCCATTTCGCGGTGACAACTGATTTGTCCTTCGGTCTTGGAACCACATCCCAGACATCATTCTTCATTATGGACTCATATTCTTCGTGCATATCATCCTTCCAGACTTGATTCTTTACGGCTTCCTCAAAAGATCCAGGTTCAGATTGTACAATAGTACTCATGGCAGCCAGATACCCTTGGTATCTACACGGCTTCTTGCTTTCTCGGAATGTCCCCCTCGGGGCAGCATGTCCCTCGGCATCTTCGAGAGTGTCTCTGAGCCATGATGGTCTCTTTCTCAGTGAAGGAGATGGATCAATTGGATCCATTGGTCCTTCAACATCAGGCATTGTCTCATCCTCCGGTTCTTCTTGATTTCCAAGCCTTGCTTCATGATTTTCCTCAGATCTCGGAAGATCTACTACTTTCTTCAGGGAAGCATCTTTGTCAAAAGTGACATCATGGCATATCTCTACTTCCCTTTGACCAGGTACATAGACTCTATAGGCCTTAGAGGTTTCGTTGTAGCCCACAAACATTCCTTTCTTCCCAGAAGCATCCAGCTTACTTCTCTTTTCTTTTGGCACATGAAAATAAACAGGACATCCAAAAATTCTAAAATGTGAGACGGAAGGTTTCTTACCAGTGAAAACCTCTTTGGGAGTTTTGGAGTCCAAGGCAGAATGAGGGCATCGGTTTTGAATGTATACAGCAGTATTCGCAGCTTCTCCCCACAGAAACTTCGGTAGACCCTGGTCACATAGCATGGCATGGGCAGCTTCCACAATGGTCATGTTCTTTCGTTCAGCAACGCCATTCTGCTCAGGAGTATAGGCAGTAGTAGTTTCCCTCTTAATGCGAGCTTCTTTGCAAAAGTCCTTGAATTCATTTGACTCATATTCAATGCCATTTTCGGTCCTCAAAATCTTGATCTTCTTCCCTGTCATATTTTCCACCAAGGCTTTGAAGGTATGGAACTACATGAAAGCCTCATCCTTCTTCTTCAAGAAGTATATCCAGGTTTTGCGGGAGAAGTCATCAGTGAATGTTATATAGTAAGAACATCCTCCCAGGGATGTCACGGGTAGCATACCAGATAGATTAGAATGGAATAGTTGCAAAATATCAGATGTCTTTGTGACACTTGAAAGGAAAGGTCCCCTTGTATGCTTTCCTTCGGCACAACCCTTACATACAACTTCATGATTATTTCCAAAATCGGGCATCCCTGTCACCACCTTCCTTGCTTCAGGAAGGGCCTTGTAATGAAGGTGTCCAAACCTTCGGTGCCATAGCTCAGTTTGTCGGATAGTATCACATGTCATAGCTCCCAGTGGAATTCCTTCAACCTGGTAGAGTGTTCCAACTCTAAAACCAATCACGATAGCTTCCTTGAGATTATTTTTCCACATGTGCACCTTTCCATCAATGAATGCCACATTGAAACCTTTGACTTCAATCGCTGATATAGACACAAGGTTCTTCTTCAATTTTGGTACATATAGTACATCCTTCAAATGTAGGACTTGTCCTTGAGACAAGTGGAGGGTCACAGTCCCTGTCCCTCTCAAGGGATATGTGGCATTATCTCCAAGGATAATTTCCAGATTAGTATCCTTCTCAACCATGTTAGAGAGTGCTTCCCTGAACCCAGTGATGTGTCTTGAGGCACCACTATCTATCAGCCAGACATCCATAGTGTCGGGTGGGGATGCAGCTGAGAGGGCAGATACAAGAATGTAATCATTTCTTTTATCAACAACATTTGACTACTCATACCTAGAGTTTCTAGACCTTTTGAAAGGTTGATTGTTTCCGCCAGAGGGAGCCTTCCTCTTTCCTTTGAACATGTCGTTTCTTTGATTTCCATTTCTCCAGTTGTTGTTGTTGTTATCACTATCGGGAGAATCCTTCTTGAAAGGGAATTCTCTAGCATAGTGACCAAGTGAAACACTTTCCCTTATTTCCTTGGGCCCTTGCTCTTCCTTTGTACTTAGCACCACCAGAGTTCTTCTTTATAGAATGAGCAGCGTAGGCAACATTTCTGTCATTTTCGTATTCCTTCATTCTTGTCTCTTCATGCATGCATCTTGAAAATAGCTCGTCAAAGTTAGGAATTGTACTATTATTGAGAATGGTAGTGTTGAATACTTTCCATTCATATGGGAGCCCTCCAAGTGCGGTGAGTACCATCTCATGATCGGCTATTGTCTCCCCAATAGCAAGCAGATTGTTCCTGATCTCGGTCAGTTTCAGAAAGTATGTTTGGATAGACTCATCCCTGCCTTTCTTCAGATTCTTCAATTTATTCTTGAAGAATAGCACTTGGTTTGCATTATTTACTTTGAACATATGTATCAGCTTATCATACATCTCCTTGGATGTGCCTAACTTAGATATGTAGGCAACCAGAATTTTATGTATGGATTCCTTGATCATTGGCTTTGCTTTGATCTCCCCCTTCTTATACTTGGTTTTAGCAGCAACAGTAGTAGTGGATGGAGGTTCTTGAATCTTACCCAGTACATAGTCCATGAGATCATGGTCTTCCAATTTGAGATCTAATATCATCTTCCAAGCATGGAAGTCATCCCTTCCAGTCAGTTTGTCATCCTCCTTGAAGCCATAACTTGTGGAACTCATTTTTCTCAGATGGTGATTTCTATAAGTTAGGGCTTGTCTTCACCTCAGCTTTGATTCCATGTAAATTTTTGTATATGTTCTATGCTTGATGCAATTTTACTTTTATAATAGCAATCACATAAATAGTTAAGTAAAATGTTGATAGAACATACCAGTGGATCTATAGAAGACAAACCATAAACAAGAGAATGTGTTGGTGTGTTACGACGATCAGCAGGATGCTTCAACCAGCAAATTCTTCTTGGTCGGCAAACCCAAAATGTGTCACAACAGTCCTCAAATCAATTATCTAGTCAACTCAAAGTCAACCCCAGAAAAAAGTCAACACAGTCCAGAAAAAGTCAACGCAGGGCAGCAACAAGAAAGTCAACGTAGCTCCAACTTCAATCAACTGTTTGACCTCAATTTTTGTGCTAATGAGTACGGCCTACAAAAATTGAACTCTCCACAAAATTTCAGCTCAAATGGACCATGCGTTGACCAAAGTCAACGTTGGTCAAACTTGCCCAGAAACCCTAACTGTAGAAAATTGCTGCGGTAAATTTCGTCCTTCAGCTACAGTAGATTTCATCCTTCTTCTCACGTGGGAGATGAAACTGCTTCTCAATTGCTTGTAGATAATTAGAGAAAAAGATGTGTGATGAGATGAGTGAAAAGCTCTCCAACGTTGACTATATTTATATCCATCATTGAGGTGTGTGACACATCTGTTGGGGGTGTAAAACCTTAAGGTCGACCTGCACTTAAATTTATTATAAATAATAAATTCAAAATAAATGTTCTTCTCATCAGATTAAAATCAATTTTATATCAATTTTACACCTCTCCGAAAGAGGAATCCAATACAAATATTGGAATCTTCATCTGAGCATCACAAGATGGATTTTGGACCTAGTTGTCCAAATTTAACAGAGACTACGTGGGAGATGATGCGCAGGTTCAAAGATGCGATCGGGAAACTTAGCTACCCGATCGACCCAAACCATCAGAGGGACTGGTTCATCAAGGTTGTGCTTCCCTTGACACGAACCCCCCTCACTCAGTAAAATATCGACAACTTGTAGGATGCTTTGGAACAAGCTATGAAGATAGAGGCAATGGCGAGCTAACCTCAGAAATATCAGGGAGGGCTAGCCCCACAAGACCCATCCCTACTAGGACTGCAACATCAGATTGCCAATATGACCGAAAAACTTAAGGAGATGCAGCCTAGAAGACCAGCCAGGTTGAATCTCTGGTGCACATACTGCTTGGTAGAAGGGCACGTGACAACTGAGTGTCCTCGATTGCATAGCCTGGGAGTGGGGCCCTAAATCGCAGTAGTATAGGGAACTCCACCTATCAGGGGTGGCGTGCCGATAAACCTGCAAGGGGTCTATCTACCGCAACAACCGTATGCAGGGTTCCCACATCAACCAACCCAAGCCAAAATAGAGTATTGAGAAATTTTCCAGACGGTGAGTCATCAACCTCGGACGTGTCCGATTTTGTAGAAGTACTCCAATGTTCTGAACAATGTATACTGTGATTTTTGTGCTTCCGCGACTCACAACACTGAACAGTGCAGAGCTCTAGATGCACTAGCATCAAACAGGGTGAAAGAGGCTCCCAGAGGCAGAGGAGGCGATATGCACGGGGGGCGCACAGGGGGACAGGGTCCGCTGAAATGCTACAACTGTGATCAAGAGGGTCATGTGGCCCGGGAATACCCCCTACCTAGAAGACTATGGTGTTCCCAGTGCCGTGTGAACACCCACGCGACAGAGGACTGCCCTAAACTTATCAAGACGTGGGAGGAATGAGCAAGGAAGAGGGGCACAAATTTAGTAAACGCAGAACCTCAAGGGACAGCAACTCTGGCCATGAAAAATGTAGCCATAGTGATGCGAGGAGGAAATAAAATGGGGGAGGATGCTTGTGAAAAGGAGCCGATACGGGTGATCAGACCTGCATCCCCGAAACAACTAATTAGGCTGGAAACGCAGAAGAAATATTTCTAGGAAGCAGTAGAGATTTTTTCCCAGCTGGGGGGAGACAAAGGTATTGAGGTACCTGTGAAGCATGACACTGGAGAATAGAGCACTACGAGGACTCTGATTAAGGAATGGCTCCACCTATTCCTCAAAATTGTTGACAATGCTTCGATGTGGGAATAGCTCAAGCATACCTTGGAGGACGTCTTGCAGGGGAAGACAGGAACGAGGGAATCCTCGAACACAGTACCCCAGTGTGTACAGCGGGTCAAGCAGAACAAAAGAAGAATGGGAAAAGAGTTTTAGCTAAACATGCAGGTTGCAAAATTTCATATCAGAGACACCATGCTCGACTTGGGATCCGACGTCAATATTCTGCCTCGAAAGACTTGGGAGGCTCTTGGGCAGCCACAACTGACTTACTCGCTAATCCAGCTTAGGATGGCGAACCAGTACTGCATTGTGCCAATCGGCAGACTCGAAGATGTTGAGGTCGACATTGCAGGGGTAAAGACTTACATAGATTTTGAGGTCATCGATATTATGGGAGACAAATATCCCTACCCTGCATTACTAGGAATCAACTGGGCTTTTGAAAACTATGCCATCATCGACCTAAAAAAGGAGCTGATGATTTTTGAAGACGGAGAGGTGCGAGTCACTCAGCCTCTCGACCCGTATCAAGGCCTGAGATATACAGAAACTATGGATAATAGGGAGGATGCTCAGACATTGGACAACCTCTATTAGATGACAACTAGTAAGCGAGAGGATTATATTAACTTGATAGCAACCGGCTCCGTAAGCTAGCGCAGTGTCCAGAGCTCGGAACTGGGGTCAGAACTAGCTTGGGAGGACTAGCAGCAAGGGGGGTATGAGACCAACACGAGGAGATGTGCCAATATTGCCAGAGTCCATTGGCTTGGAGCTGAGATAAGGGAGTACCCCACCTTGTCCAACATGCAAGCAGTAAATACCTTCATTGCAAAAGTGGAAGACAAGGTACCGGAGGAAAATAGGATACCACTCCTGGACGTAGCACTCTAGTCAACATTAGCCAGGTGGTGGAAAAATCACCACAACTCCCTGTCGTGGTGGATTTGTGTGGCGGAGGCTTTGAGGGTACGGTTCAAGGAAGATGAAGGACCTCAAAGTAAGCAAAGGTACCAAGGAACTTCTGATCCAAGAGACCACCTGAAAACCTGTCGAGAGTAGTGGCAAGGTGTAGGGTACCCAGAGGAGTTGTGGGTACATCGATTTTTCCACTCCCTAGATACCATCCCACATGCCTGGTACTTAGAAGAAGAAATAAAGAGAGGGACCAGTTCTTGGCAGGAGGTTGCAAACAAATTTTTTCAATGCTTTTCATTCGAGGGGAGGACAGAGCTGGTGTCCCAAGCATTACAGGCCATAAAAGGGGTACTATTTTTCCACGATTCGGGCACCGACGGGAGGCCATTAGTATTGAATCCTGATGGCAGATGTAAGTTGGCTTGCCAACATATTGATAGCTAGCCAGACAATGACAATTTGGAGGACCTGAGGCACCTATACTTTGAAGATACAGAAGGAGAGCGGAATGTTAAAGAAGAGCCTACCACTGAAGGAGTCCATCTACTTCCGCTGAAGACAAGGAAACTAAACGTCGGCACGGAGGAAAAACCCAAACTGGCTACAGTGGGGACTACTGGGATGAGGAGATGAAAAAGGAAATTTTCAGTTTCCTCCAGGGATACGAAGACCTATTCCCTTCATCAGTTGTGGATTTAAAAGACATCAAAGGGGACCTTGGAGAAATGCAAATTGTGCTAAAACTGGACGCCCGACCAATGAAGCATCAACCTTATCGGCTGAACCTGCAGATCAAGGAGAAACTCAAGTTGGAGATCGAAAAAATGTTGAAGGTATGTCTAATCTTCCCTGTGGAAGAAGCAGAGTGGGTGAGTCCCATCGTCATTCAAAATAAGAAGGACAAGTCAGAAATTCGCGTCTGTGTGGATTATCGAAGTTTGAACAACGCCTGCATCCATGACCCATTTCCCACCCCATTCAGCGATGAAGTATTGGACAATTTTGTAGGAAATGAGGCCTACTCCTTCACTGATGGGTTCTGAGGCTACCATGAGGTGCACATTGCAGAAGAGGACAAGACAAAAACGACGTTCACCACCGAGTGGGGGTCTTTTGCATATCACGTGATGCCATTCAGGTTGAAGAACGCCCCTGTTGTGTTTTCCAGGATTGTCATAGCTGCTTTCCGGGAATACATTCATAAGTTCCTAGAAGTTTACATGGATGATTGGACTGTCTACAATTTTTTGAAAGACCATGCCACCCTGCTACGCATAATGTTTGATCGGTGTCAACAATTCAAAATTTCCTTGAATTTGAAGAAATGCATCTTTGTGGTTCCATTTGGAACGCTCCTAGGACATGTAGTGTGCAGGCAAGGGGTCTGCATCAACCCCACCAAGGTAGCAATGATCGTTCAAATGGAAGCCCTAGAAATGGTGAATTAGTTGAGGTCACTACTGGGGCACATGGGTTATTATAGATGGTTCATAAGGAACTATGTGAAGATAACTGCTCCTTTGGAAAAGTTACTATGGAAGTCAGAGGTGTTCGAGTGGACGGATGACTGCAAGTTATCCCTTGACACTTTAAAGGAGAAGCTGGCAACGACACCCATTTTGGTTCATCCAAATTTGGATACGCAGTTCCATGTGCATATTGATACTTCTGGTATTGCACTTGGGGCTATCTTGGCGCAACCAGGGGAGACGACAGTTGACCACCCTGTCTACTTTGCCAGCTGCAAACTGTCTAATGCGGAGCGGAATTGCACCACCATGGAGAGGGAGGCCCTCGCAATGGTGTACCCGCTCTAGAAGTTTCGCCACTATCTCCTAGGAGTTAAGTTTAAGTTCTTTATTGATCACTCCGCATTGAAGTACCTAGTCAATAAGCCCATTTTGGAAGGACGGATATTTCGATGGCTCTTACTCTTTCAAGAATTCACCTTTGAAGTGATTGTCAATCCTGGGAGGTTGAACGTCGGGCCCGATCACTTATCCAGGTTGGAGACGGGTGAGAACGAGGGCTCTCTCGATGATCAGCTGCCTGATGCTGATCTTTTCTGGGTAGAACCCATCCCAGATTATCTGGTCAACATCACAACTTACCTAGCCATGGGGCAGTGCCCTCAGCACTATACTCCAAACCAGAAACAGCACCTGGTCATCCGCACCACTGACTATCAACTGATTGTGGGCAAATTGTATCAATTGAGCCTTGATGAGATTCTTCAAACGTGTTTCCTCGACCATGAACACGAAGCTGTGTTGTGGGAGTGCCACAGCGGAATTGCGGGAGGACATGTGGGGGTGAAATCCACTGCCAAGAAAGTGCTACAATCTGGACTATGGTGGCCGACGGTCCATGCAAATAGTAAATCGTTTGTTAATAAATGTGATGTTTGTTAGAGAACAGGGAGGCCCTCTCACATAGACGAGCTACCACTACACCGGGTGAATGTGTTGTGCCCATTTGAGAAGTGGGTTGTTAACTTCGTAGGCCCCATAGCCCTGGTAGCCAGGCATTCCAAGGCCTGGTACATCATCATCGCCACAGACTACCTCACCAGATGGGCCGAGGCAGCGGCAGTATGGGACTGTACGGAAAATACGGTAGCCATATTCATCTTTGAATACATCATCAGTAGGTTTGGCTGCCCATGAAGCTTAACTAGTGATCAAGGTACACACTTCATTAACGAAACGATCAAATCGCTACTAGACACCTTCATGATCCAACATCACAAAAGCAACCTGTACCACCCGCAGGCCAATGGCACTGTTGAAGCATTCAATAAAATCCTTGAAAAGGGTTTGACGAAGATCTACAATGCCAAGCGAGATGATTGGGATGAACGGTTGCCAGCCACACTGTGGACCTACAGAACAATGATGAAGCGTTTGACTAATCAAACACCTTTCCAGTTGGTGTATGGCCGTGAAGCTGTGATTCTTGTCGAGTTCACCATACCAAGTCTTCTAATCACCACCTCCCTAAAGTTCTCGGAGGAGGAGTCACTACAGGAACACATACATGAATTACAAGAACTTGACGAGGCCAGGTTCCTTGCCAAGTTTCATCAAAAGGTTCAGAAAGACAGGTAGAAGGCGTGGCTTGATCACCACATAAAGAGAAAAACGTTCCAGGTTGGAGGTAAGGTTCTCCTATACGATAGCAGGTTTCAGAAGTTTCTGGGAAAACTGCAGATGCACTGGTTGGGACCCTACTTCGTCGTCAAAATTAAGGATTCTGGAGCCGTTCGGTTGGCTCAACTGGATGGTAATGTTTTACCTGGGTCGGTGAATGGTGGACACCTAAAGCCCTACCATGACTAAGTTTCTTTCGCTTTCTGTTAATAACTCTTGCACCCAAGAGCAGTCTGTAGAGTAGAGTAGTTGAATAAATCTACCGCAACCGGGATGAGCGTAGGTAGTGTTCTTTGTCCATGCATAAGTCATCATTAGCCGCTAGGTTGCAGGGACCGCACCTTAACTGATTGTGGTCGGGGAGGGGCGCGTCCAGCGTGTCATCCCCGTAGGATAAGAAAATGTGTCAAGTGTCAATCCCTATCATTTCATTTAGTACTTGTGTCAGTCCATAGGATCGCCAAGATTTGCAACTTAAATTTCCATAATTGGAAGTAACCTTGCAGTAATCATTTTGCAATTATTCTAAGTAACCTCAGCTGTCGCTTCTGCCCATTTTCCCATACCACCATTAGCAGATGTCAAAACACACCTCAAGAGGCGACTAATCACACGATTATCACCGTGGAGGATGCTAGCAGGAATTAATTCGTTATGGGATCTCATCAACCTCACCTGTGCCAGTTAATTACATAGCCTACATGAAGAAAAGTGCAAGAATGCTAGAGAGATCTAAGTTAGAGTTAGAAATTTCTGAAGACGCAAAGGCAATTGGAGCAGAACCAGAGTAGTAGAGGTGCCCCGAAGAAAAGAGCCAAGAGAAGGGGTCAAGATCTATTCTGAAAGTGTATCAATGCCACGTAAATATGACAAGAGCCAATCCAGCAGTAGTGGAATAGAAGCTCGACAGTCAAATTCATAAAATGGAGTCCCTCGTCCGGAAGTATGACAGTGCTTCCCTCATCGATGTAGACCTCACAGACTCTTTTGAGTTCCCAGTGCTTAAATTCCAAGTGTATATGGAGAGCTATACCACAGAAGCAAAGCGTGCAGCAACAAAGATTTCTCCTGAGTTTCGAGGCATCCAGCAGTCCTCCATTCTACATTTGAGGAATCTGCAAGTATTCAAGATGACAGGAGCATCCATGCAATGTACCAAGTTCTTTCTCAGTCGAATTCAGAACGGGTCCTTGTGGTTGGGAAAAAAAATTCCAATCCATGCTAAGGATATTCACCGGCTCACAAGGTTCTCATAGGAAGGCCCAGATGTATCCTCCGCATGCCAGACCACCTCCAAAAGAGCAAAGAAGTTGGGAGACGCAGATTACTATGCAAAATACGGCACCCGGCGGGGAGGAAAGGGAGTGAAAATGGAACTCATCAACAATCCGAAGCCAGTTTCGTGTGTTACCTCATCGCCAATAAGACAATGAGGCACTACACCAAGGGGTAATGTACCCTGGATACCATTTCCATTATGGAGCACTGCATCCAGGGCCATGAGCTTCATCTATGAATACTTGATAGTCACGCTGGCCATGTGGAAGTGGCATGCTCCCCTCGTCAGGATGCTGACAGAAATAGTGTAGGGTCAACCTCTGGCAATAAAATCCATCCCATGGAATGTGTCAGGGGATCCCAGCACCAAAGAGGTCAATGCAGAGGCCTTCCGGAGTTGGTATGGTTTAATTACTGATGTGGTGACAAGACAGCAGAGGATTCCCAAGAATCTGCTGGATGAATACAGCGAGCAAGTCTGGTTCAGGGTCAGCCACAAGCACACCTTCCTCTGACCTACTTGTGTGCCAGAAGAGACATTTCAGATGAGGCTGCTAAAATTCCAACTCGACGATGCAGCCTTCCACAATGAAGTTTTTTCGTGGCCGGGGGTCGTGATGGAAGTCCGAAGCGGGGTATACACATACAATTTTGACAAAAAGCTACCACAGCAACTGCCTGGCGAATCGAAAGCGGAGGCGGCACAAAGGGTCTCCAACTTGTAGCTCTTCCCACTCATTCTCCAACTAAACACAAAGGTATGAAGCCTCAACGAAGTGGTCCGAGTAGTCTCAAGCGGTGCCACTCCTTTCACTGTTTTTTCTGAATTTCATCTTTCTCAGTCCAACCCGCTTCTCCGCACAACCTCCATCACCTCCCCCATTCCTAATGTTTTTTTTACTTCACCAAGTCCAGTGACCACCCCTCTGGGGGAAAATAATAAGTCCACAAACCCCCTAGAGGCTCCCAAGGCCAAGAGGGCCAAAACCATAGAGTCAAGTTCGGTGGTTGACCTCACTGAGGAGGATCCACCCTAGCCACTGAGCTCAGGGGTACCCATACAAGAAGAACCACTCATCGAGACAGGGGCAATAGGCAGGATTCCACCTCAACCTCCCATTGACCCCTTCGACTTCATAAACATCTGTATTTCACTACCCCGTACCGACCCACTTCCACCTACCACTTCATCTGCACCATCCAACTCATCCGCCGTCGTACCAGACCTAGTAATCTAGGATCTAATCAATGGGGACCAGAGGACTGAGGCCGACTCAAGTACAGCAGTGATACCACCAGTCAACCCCGCTGGGGAACCCCAAATCACTTTTTCTTATTTAATCACACAGATGGCACAAATCGTTGCAAACATGGCTGGGACACAGCCTGAGCCTACTCCATTTCAGCAGACCGTCCAAACAAATCAGGGGGAGTGGCCAGACATGAATATGGTGGACTCTGCACCCCATCCAACTCCATCATCATCCCCTCAAGAACACTCCACTAGATCAGTTGCCAGTGGGAAACCATTGTAGGAGCGGCGGCCGGATCAAGGTACTTTAGGGGCTGACAACAAGGAGACGTGGGGCACAGCTCAGCTGTACCACTTTATTCAGAGAGCAGCCCAGCAGCTAGAAAGGATCCACTCTGAGTTGCAGCAGAGGTGTGAGCAACAGCAGTAGCAGATAATCACACTTACTGAATAGCGTGAGCAGCTCACAATGGCACACAGGCAGCTCCAGGACCAGATGAACGTAGTGGCCAGGGTGTTAGCGATACTATGGCCTGCAGTAACAGCTCACTACACTCAGATGCCCGCGGATGTGTCAGAAACAGATGTATTACAGTGATAAATCCACCTCAGGGTGGCATTCACTGACCTTCACCAGGAAAATATAGAGCTCCAGGCAGCGTTAGCATCACGGCAACACTGCCCGACCCAGTGGCAGTCTACATAGCACAGATTACGAAGAAACAAGGCCAGGTCACCAAGATGTAGGAAGCTCTTAGTACTATAGCTCGAGATGCCTATGACCTCCTGAAAGGTCTACAGGAATTCTTGACGGCCCTTACAATAAAGACTTAGCCCATTTCAATGCAACTGCAACAACTCTCAAAATAAATTCAGGATGCCACGGACCCCTCGCAGCTAGACCAGCTCTAAGCCCAGGCAGATGCTATGGAGGTTCAGATCCAACAGAAAGAGGCCAATTCGATAATGTCTAAGCAAGTAATTCAAGAGCTTCACCAGCCCCTACAGATCAGTGCCCAGAAAATGCAGCAGTTAGCCGCCGAGGTCGGAACCCAAATTAGCATGGTATTCGGCATTGTACTGGCGACCATTGGGGAGGAAGTTGTCACTAAGATCGCCACGAAGATAGATGCATTATTACAGGGGTGGCAGCAGGTTGTGACAACCTTCAATGAGCTTAAGGCTTCAGCGTTGAGCAAGGTCCTAGATTTTGGGCAGTGGAATGAAGGTGCGCAACAAGAACAGGGCACAGGGTCCAGCGGAGCTATGGAGGTGGAGACAGTGATTTGCGATTGACTCAGGATGAGTCAAGAAACTGTGGTCAGGCTTGTTGGTGCCCTTGTTTTTAATTTTGAATAAGGAATAGATTTTGGATTGCAGATCGACACATGGTAGGCGCAACAACGGGAGGTAGCGAAGATGTCGAGGTTGCGGAAGAACAGGAGATAGCTGATGAAGCTGACGCAAATAAGTGTAGCCAAAGAGAAGATATGGCAGCGAATAGATATTAAAACTCATAGGCAACAGAAAGAAGTCAAAAACAGCTGAAGAAGAACACAAGAGAAACTAGCAGTTGTGCTGGCAAGTGAATAAATAGGCCATCACCCAGCCGAAAAGGAGAGGATGCACAGATGCAGAGGGATTGAAGAGGATCGAGCAGACACTGCAGAAGAGCTCTATCATGAGGACAAAATTCATGTAGTTCCTAGGCTTCTACTAATCTATCATGGTTGTATTATCTATCTCTCTGTTTTGTGGGATGTCTGTAATAGAACTGTAAGCTCTTCCTGTTGAGCGATGTAACGGTGGATCTCGCTGAAGGTTATTAATATACTTGAAGGTTTATGTCTTGTTATATGAGTTACATGCATGCATGATGTCTGTGGTACCTTAAAATTTTATTTTCTTAGTATCTGCATAATGTTCTGAGAAGATCTTCTATGTATGATGTTATGTATGCAAATGATTCTATGTTAGCTTTGAGTTGCAGATCCATCTGCCACTACTGATCTGTTCCCCTTTTTCATGTGGTCACGGCATGCCTCGAGTGAGACTCTCTGCTCTTCAGAGTAGGGTTAAAATGCCGGCATGGTTCTAGACTACAACAGACTCCTTTTTTGGCCCCAGTACCCGAACCTGGGTCTTGCCTGCGAGATCTATTTCCTCTCCAACATAGCTATCTATCCTCTTGTACCAAGCTCTGGATGCTTGCTTCAACCCATAGAGGGATTTCTTCAACCCATTTCTCCACATACACCTCTTCCTTTATCGCACCATGCAAAAATGCAATCTTCACATCCATCTGATGAATACTCCATCCTTGTGTAGCAGAAAGGGCTATGATGGATTGGATGGTCGTATATGTTGTGTAACCAGCTCCAAAAATAGAATAAAAGAGATATCAACGCCTTATAAATAAACCACTTCGAGGGGGCAACCTCCAATACAGTACATAAATTGACAATTCTTGGATGATACAAGTTACAAAACCTCCTTTCTATATATAGGAGTCCATGTGGCCATAATGTAATCCTAGTGGGCCACCATGTAATCCTAGCTGAACTGTA
Source organism: Pinus albicaulis (assembly GCA_034641835.2). Taxonomy (NCBI): domain Eukaryota; kingdom Viridiplantae; phylum Streptophyta; class Pinopsida; order Pinales; family Pinaceae; genus Pinus; species Pinus albicaulis. Next base: position 19,189 of record JAXQQM020078964.1, read on the forward strand.
AAGTTTTGTAGATGTTCTATGCTAGAAGCAATTTCACTTTTATTTCAGCAATCATACAAGTAGGTAAGCAAAATGCAGATAGAACATATAATTAGATCTTACAGAAGACAAATCAGAAACAGGAAAAATGTGTGTATTCGTTTCGGCGGTCAACAGGATGCTTCAACCAGCAAAGTCTCCTTTGGTCAGCCAGCCCGGCATGTGTCACAACAACCCTCCAACCAGTAGATGAGTCAACCCAAGTCAACTCTGCAAAAGTCAACGCTGTCCTGAAAAGTCAACGCAGGGGCAGCAAGCTAAAAGTCAACGCAGCAGCAAAACGGTCAACCCTTTGACCTCGATTTTGTGCCAGGTAGTACGGCCTTCATAAATCGAACCTTCCACCAATTTTCAGCTTGTTTGGACCAAGCGTTGACCAAAGTCAACGCTGGTCAAAGTTACTGCGAAACCCTAGCAGCAGCAAATCCGTACTTCAGCTTGACCGTACAGTTTGTCCTCTTCGTCCTTCACACGTGTGGATTAAATTAGTCCTTCTTGGTAGCTCGTATTCCTAGATGAGAGAGGAAGATGTGAGTTGTGATGATGATGAAAATCTCTCCAACTTTTCCTGTATATATATCCATCATGAGGGTGTGTGACACATCTGTTGGGCATGCGAGCCTACATTACAAAACTGGCCGACCTTGCACATATAATTTATTATGAATAATAAATTCAAAGTAAATGTTCAGCTCATCGGATTAAGACATATTATATATGGATTTTACACCTCTCCGAAAGAGGAATCCAACAAAAATATTAGCCTCTTAATCTGAGCATCATAACATGGAGTTTGGACCTAGTTTTCCAAATTTAACAAACAATAATAATTTAAGGGCACAATAATAACAATATGGGGGTTACAAGGGTACAATAGTAACAATAAGGGGGTTACACTAACAATAATAAGGGACTATACTAGTAATATAGGGACCTAACATGCCCCTCTCCTTCAAAAAAAGTGTTGTTCTCAACACTTGAGTAGCTCTGGGTGCTTCTGTATAAAATTCTCATCCTCCCATGTAGAATCTTCAGTGGGTAAGTTCTTCCACTTGATGAGATACTCTGAAATTGATCGATTCCGTATTTGTCGAGTTCTTGTTTCCATGACCGCTTCTGGTTCCAATATGATTTTTCCTTCCTCATCAAGTTCTGGCAATATTGTTTGAACTGGAAGATTTTCTCCTATAACCTTCTTTAAGCATGAAACATGGAAAACTGGATGTACTCGCGAAGAAGCAGGAAGCTCCAATTTCTATGCCATAGTACCAATATTTTGCAACACCTTGTAAGGACCATAGTACTTTGGCGATAATTTATTATCCTTCTTTGCTTGCTTGAGGGACATTTGTTTGTATGGTTGTAGCCGTAAAAATACCCAATCTCCTACATCAAAACTTCTCTCGCTACGATGTTAATCTGCCTGTTGTTTCATTCGATTTTGTGCCAAATTAGGTTATCCTGTAAGAGTTGGAGAACTTCTTGCTGATGCTCGATGTGATCTTCCACTGCTTGAACCTTCGAATTTTCCCTTAAATATGATGTGATGGATGGTGGATGATATCCATAAAGTGCCATAAATGGGGTCATTTTTGCTGGAGTATGGAAGGAAGTGTTATACCACCATTCAGCGAGAGGTAACCACTTGACCCATTGTGTTTGTTTATCAGATACAAAACAATGAAGATATCCTTCCAAACATTTATTTACTATCTCAGTTTGACCATCAGATTGAGGATGATAAGATGAGCTATGAGCTAATTGAGTGCCCAAACAAGAAAATAACTCCGTCCAAAAATTTCCAGTAAAAATGGGATCTCTGTCGCTCACAATAACCCTTGGGCTTCCATGTAGTTTTTGAATTTTGTCCATAAATGTAGTAGCAACTGTACTTGCTTTAAATGGATGAGATAATGCACAAAAGTGTGCATACTTGGTAAGTCTATCAACTACCACCATGATGACACTCTTTCCTTCGGACTTAAGTAAACCTGTGATAAAATCCATTGAAATCTCCTCCCAACGTTGACTTGGAATGGATAAAGGTTGTAGATGTCCCGGGGTCTTAATTGTTTCCACTTTATTCTACTGGCAAACCAAACATTCCACCACCAACTTTTGAATATCAGATTTAAGGCCATCCCAAAAAAATTCTTTCTTCACCCTTTGGTAAGTTTTTAAAAATCCTGAGTGTCCTCCTAAAGGAGAAGTGTGCAATTCCAGAAGAATCTTTTGTTTTAGTTGGGAAATCTTACAAAGATATAAGCGATCTTTGTACCATAAGGAATCATTTTTCCAACTAAATGTATCAGATGTACTAGGATCTTGCTGCAACTTTTGAATGAGTGTCCATACATCTTTGTCCTTCTTCCATTCATCTCAGCCACGATGACCTTTTTAGGATTCTGAAAAAAGACCTAAATTCCACAGATCATATCTCCAAAAATATTGCCAACCAAGCTCTAAAAATTTTTGATGATATTCCTCAGGATTTTAGCTTCGCATCTTAAAAATTTCAGCTTCTGAAACTTCACTGAAAAAAATTTATAGTGAAAATGCCACGATGACCTATTTGGAGCAGTGAAACCCTAGAATCCAAAGCTCTGATACCAAATGTTTTTTAACCAACTCCAAAAATAGAAGAAAAGAGATATCAACACCTTAGAAATAAGCCACTTTGAGGGGGAACCTCCAATACATTACATAAATGAAAAATTCTTGGATGATAAAATTTACAAAACCTCCTTTCTATATATAGGAGTCCATGTGGCCATAATGTAATCCTAGTGGGCCACCATGTAATCCTAGCTGACCTAACAATAATAATTTAAGAGCACAATAATAACAAAATGGGGGTTACAAGGGTACAATAATACAATAAGGGGGTTACAATAATAACAATAAGGGACTATACTAGTAATATAGGGACCTAACAGTATATCGGGCCACAGGTGCAAATATGTCATCATAGTCTACACCTTCCTTTTGAGAGAAGCCACGGGTAACGAATCTTGCTTGAACTTTTCAACACTTCCATCATATCCATGCTTGATCTTGTAGAGCCATTATGAGGTGACAACTACTTTGTCTTTCAGTCCTGGAACCACATCCCAGACACCATTCTTAATTATGGACTCATATTCTTCATGCATTTCATCCTTCCAAACTTGATTCTTTATGGCTTCATCAAAAGATCCAGGCTCAAATTGCACAATAGTACTCATGGCTGCTAGATACCCTTGGTATATATTCAACTTCTTACTTTCACAGAATGTACCTCTTGGGGCCATATGTCCCTCGGCATCCTTGAGAGTGTCCCTGAGCCATGATGGTCTCTTCCCCAGTGAAGGAGGTCGATCAATCAGGTCCATCCATCCTTTAGCATCGGCCATCATCTCATCCTTCGGTTCTTCTTGATTTCCAGGCCTTGCTTCATGATCTTCCTCAGATCTCTAAATATTGACTACTTTCCTCAGGGAATCATCTTCGTCAAAAGTGACATCGAGGCATATCTCCACTTCCCTTTAACCAGGCATATAAACTCTATAGGCCTTCAAAGTTTCGTAGTGAAAACTTCTTCGAGAGTTTTGGAGTCCAAGGCAGAAAGTGGTCATCGGTTTTGTATGTACATAGCAATGTTCACAGCTTCTCCCCATAGAAACTTCAGTAGACCTTGGTCAAATAGCATTGCATGGGCAGCTTCCATAATGGTCCTATTATTTCATTCAACAACACCATTCTTCTCAGAAGTATAGACAATTGTGGTCTCCCCCTTGATGCCAGCTTCTTTGCAAAAGTTCTTGAACTCGTCTATCTCATATTTAGTGCCATTATCGATCTTATCGAATAGCATCTCATGTCATTGTTCTCTATGGACTTCCTCCAACCTGGAAGAGTGTATCAACTCTAGACCCAATCGTGATATCTTTGTTGAAGCTCTTCTTCTATATGTGCACCTTCTCATCAATGAATGCCACATTGAAACCTTTTTCTTCCATGGCCGACATAGACACAAGTTTCTTCTTCAAATTAGGTACATATAGTACATCCTGCAAGAGGAGGAATTAATCGTGAGACAAGTGGAGGGTCACATTCCTTGTCCCTTTCACAGGATATATGACATTATCTCCAAGGATAATTTCCAAATTAGTATCCTTCTCATCCATATCAGAGAGTGCTTCCTTGAACCCAGTGATGTGCCTTGAGGCACCACTATCTATCAACCAAATATCCGTATTTTCAGGTGGAGATGCAGCAGAGAGGGAATATACAAGAATGAATTCATTTCTTTTATCAACAATATTTGATTCCTCATACCTGGAATTTCTCGACCTTTGAAAGGTTGCTTATTTCCGCCAGAGGGAGCCTTCTTCTTTCCATTGAACCTGTTGCTCCTTTGATTTCCATTCCTTTGGTTGTTGTTATTTTCATCATCATTAAGAGAATCCTTATTGAAAGGGCATTCTCTAGCATAGTGGCCTAGCCTATGACAAGTGTGACCTGGCCTATGACAAGTATAACACTTGCCCTTCTTTCCTTGGGCTCCTGATCTTCCTTTGTTTTTTGGACCACCAAAGTTCTTCTTTCTAGAATGAGCAGGGTAGGAAGCATTTCCTTCATTTTCATAATCCTTCATCCTTGTCTCTTCTTGTACGCATCTCGATATTACTTCGTCAAAGTCAGGTGTCACATTATTATTGAGAATGGTAGTGTTTAACACATGCCATTCGGATGGGAGCCCTCCAAGTGCGGTGAGTACCATCTCTCGATCAGCTATTGTCTCCCTAATAACCAGTATATTGTTCCTGATATCGATTGGCTTCAAAAAATATGATTGAACAAACTCATCCCTACCTTTCTTCAGATTATTAAATTGATTCTTAAAGAATAGGACTTGATTCGCATTGTTGGCCTTGAACATGTGGACCAGCTTATCATAAATATCTTTGGATGTGCCTAGCTCAGAGATGTAGGCAACCAAAATCTTGTGAATTGAGTCTTTAATCATCAGCTTTGCTTTGATCTCTCCCTTCTTATACTTTGTTTTGGTGGCAGCAGTTGTAGTGGATGGAGGCTCTTGGATTTTACCCTGCACATAGTCCATGACATCTTGGTCTTCCACAATAAGATCCAATGTCATCTTCCAAGCATGGAAGTCATCTTTCCCAGTCATTTTATCATCAACCTTGAAGCCATTGTAGTTTGAGAAACCCATTCTCTTCTTCGGTGATTGCTACAAATTAGGGCTTTGTCTTCACCTCAACTCTGATACAATGTAAATTTATGTAGATGCTCTATGCTTGATGTAACCTTACTTTCTCTTCTATTTCAAATAATAATCACATAAACAATAAAGTAAAATGTTGATAGAACATACCAGTAGATCAACAGAAGACAAGCCAAAAATGTATATTTGTGTTGGTGTGTTATGATGATCAGCACGATGCTTCAACCAGCAAAGTCTTATCAGATAGCCAGCCCAGTATATGTGTCACATAACCCTCATCATACTCCAAGTCAACCAAATTCAACAAAGCCCAAAATTCAATATTGTCTAGAAAGTCAATATTGTCCAGAAAATCAACGTAGAACAACATCAAGTCAAAGTCAATGCAACACAATCAACGATCAACCTTTTGACCTCGATTCTACTATAGAAATCAAATTTTGTGCCAAGATTCAGTACCTTTTGAACATGTGTTGACCAAATTCAAGGCTCGCCAAACCTGCGATGGATGCCCTAGCTGTAGCAGAAAAGTCTTCGTCATTATCCCATGTGTGAACATAAAATTGCCTCCAAGTATCTTGAACCAATCAGAAGAGGAGAGATAATTTGTGAGGATGAGATAAATGGAATTTCCTCCAACATTGACCTTATTTATATCCATCAGTGAGGGTATGTGACACATTTTCTGGGGGTGTAAAACCTTAAGGCCGACCTGCACATATTTTGAATAGATTAAAAATAATTTCAAAATAAATGTTCTACTCATGGGATCAAGATGATCTTTAGATCGATCTTGCATCTCTCCGATAGAGGAACCCAATAAAAATATTAGTCTCTTCATCTGAGCATCACAACATGGAGTTTGGACCTAGTTGTCCAAATTTAACAAAAGATACCCCTTGTGTAAATTTATTGTTTACACATGTAGATGCAATGTTTGTGACATGTTTCATGAAATTTATCTCATGGTTGGGCAAGGTCGTATGAGAATCTGATGATCTGATTTATTCCATGTATATTTTTAGATGTTACTTATACTCTCATAAAGTTTCATGAAGTTTTGGCCAGTGAACTGGGCTCAAGGGCTAAAAATGTGGCACAAATCACAGAGCCACAAGCACAAAATTGACTATTTGGGGCCCTAACCTCTACCTTTCCAAGGCTATCCCATGGCTAAGGGTCCATAGCCACTCCCTTTCCCTTACATTCCCATGGCTAAGGCTCAGGAGGACTAAAAATTAGTTGCCCCTCAGAGTTGCAGAAGCAGTGACCACTTAGGATAAGTTATGGGAAATAGGACAAAACCAATGGGACACATGGCAATAGTTTTCCTAGTAGGCACATGTTAGAGAGAGATGATACAATGAAATACCACAGGTTTTTGGACACTCCAGATAGGAGGAGTGATGAGAACATGTATCATTCTAGTTCTAGTTCAGATAGACATCATGATCGTCATCGGTATCACCCTTATAAGAGGAGTGACAGGGGTTATTTTCCGAATTAGTTTGAAAAGGATAAACCACCTACATTTTACGAATAGATGAAGAAATCACAAGATGCAGAGGCATGGTTGCTTGGCATGAAGAAGTTTTTTAGATTGCATGAATACTAAAAATATATATATAAGCTAGGATAGCTACATTCAATCTCAGAGGTAGAGAAGACATTTGGTGGTAAGATGTGAAGAACTTCACAGATATTTTTTAGGAGTAGGTTACTTGGAGTGAGTTCAAAAGGCTATTCTGTAAGAAGTATATACCATAGAGATACTAAGATTACATGGCAAAGGAGTTTTATGAGCTGAATATGGGTTCCATGACAAATGAGGAGTATACTAGCAGGGTCTTGATGTTACTGACATATGTACCTTACCTCAAGGTGGAGAAGGCCAAGATTTAGAGGTTTATTAGTGGGCTTTTGATTACATTTAGAGATAGGATTGATTTTGATGAGCCCAAATCATTGGAGGAGGCCATCTAAAAACTCAAGCATTGTTATGAGCAATCAAATCATATATTGGAGACTAAGCCAAATTGGAAGGGTAATGCAATGAACAAAGGAAAATGGGGAAAGAAGAAAACAAGGCCTCAAGACACAGGTAATAAGGAGAATATTCCTCCACTGAATAAGTTCAATATATTTGGTAGAGGACATGGATTTTTGTGAGATGAGGAGAATAAGAATGAGAATAGGGAGCCAGTGAGATGCTAGCCTTGTGGCAGAGATCATCGTAGGAGGAATTTTCCACAACATCAGGGTGGCATGCCATAGATCTACATTGCGTAGGAGGCACAGATAGTGGGAGATGTTGGGAATAGAATTCCTCGAAGAGAGAAGATAAGATCGATCATGGAGTGAGTAGCTCCTATAAGTGTAGATGAGGTGAGATCATTCATGGGATTGGTAAGTTATTACATGAGTTTCATCAGGAACTTCTCACAGATTTCTTATTATATTACATCATTGTAGAGGAAAGGTAAGAATTTTGATTGGACAGAGGAGTGTGAGGCTATTTTTTAGCAGCTTAAGTAGTTTTTGATGCATGCTCCAATTCTAAAGATTGTAGATTCAGAAAATGAGTTTGTAGTTTGTATGAATCCTTGTAAGAGAGGCATTGGTGGGGTCCTTATGCAGGATGGACAAGTGGTATGCTATGAGTCATGGAAGCTAAATGAACATGAGAAAAGCTACTCGAAACTTGATCTTGAGCTAGTAGCGATAATTCATGCATTGAAGATGTGGATGCACTATCTTCTTGGCAGGCGATTTTACTTATGAGTGATCACATTAGTTTGAGGTACTTGTTTGAATGACCAAATATGAACGTAAGAGAGCTAGATGGTTGGCTATGATTAGTGAGTTTGACTTCGAGATTAGGTATATCAAGGGAAAGGAGAATAGGGTTGTATATGCTCTTAACATGTGAATACAAGTAAATCACTTATCAATGATGAGATTCTATGGGACAGACTTGCAGGATAGGATCTTGCACGCAGGTCAACTGGATCAGAGGTATATGGATATTTTGCACACCCTACAACATATTACATGTACTAGTGTTGGTAAAATTATAGGTAGAGGTGTTGTTACAGGTACAGGTGGCAATACAAATGCAAGTACATGTACAGGTAGTGGAACAAGTGGAGGCATCGATATAGGTGCAGGTGTACAGGATTTGGAATATCGTCTCATGGCAGATGGATTGGCCAGATTTTGAGATAGGATATATATATATACCAGATATCACTGATCTTAAGAAGGTGATCTTGAGGGAGTTTCATGAGAAACAATATTCATGTCGCTCAGGCTACTAGAAGACTTTGACTACAATGAATAAATTTTACTATTGGTCGAATCTAAAATGGGATGTGGCAAATTTTGTAGCCAAATATTGAGATTTTCATATGGTTAAGGCAGATTGTAAACATCCAGGTGGATTTGTATAGCCAATTGTGATACCAGAGTGGAAATGGGAGGTCATTTCCATGGACTTCATAACATGTTTTCCTAAGACAGTTAGATAACATGATTCCATTATGGTTGTGGTGGAAAGGTTGAAAATGGTTGCACATGTGTTTATCAGAAAAAATTAGATTTCATGGTGTTCCAAAGAAAATTGAGTCCAACAAGGATGCAAAGTTCACTTCTAAGGTTTTGAAGGAGTTTTTTGTAGGTTTTGGCACTGAATTGGCCTCAACATAGTTTACCATCCACAAACATTTGTAAAAACTTTGTGAGTCAACAAGATATTGAAGGATATGTTTAGGATGTATGTGATGCATCAACAATTGAAGTGGGAAAAGTATCTTCCAGTGGTAGAGTTCGCCTACAATAATGGGTATCAATATTCATTGAAGATGAATCCATTCAAGGCATTGTATGGATCGAGTTGTAACACTCTTATCTATTGGAGTGATCCAGTTAATACAGTACTAATTGGACCACAAATATTGGCAATAATGGAACAAGAAAGGAAAGTGATTAAGAAGAACATGAAAGTAGCACAGGATAGGAAGAATGGCTATGCAGACAGGAATATATTGCTCAAGGAGTTTCAGGTTGGGGATTAGGTGTACTTGCGTATCAAGCCCAAGAATATCTCCTTGCAGATTGGATCGTGTGCCAAGCTAGAACGAAGGTTTTGTGGATCCTTCAGGATCATTAAGAGGATCAGGCTGGTGGCCTATTGACTTTCACTTCGTTCTATAGTGAAAGTACAAGATTATTTTCATATATCGTTGCTTAATAAATGTGCTAAAAATGTTTATCATGTTATTGACTAGTTTTTATTGTAGGTGGAGCCAGAAGGAGAGTTCCAGCCAGAACTGCAATGAATTTTGTAGAAAAATATGCTCATGATCCAAAATCAAAAAATTTAAAGTGCATTGGAATCACTTTCAGCCTGATGAAGCTACATGGGAGATGGTAGATCAGATGCAAAGGCAAAACAATTTTGGTTGAGGCAAAGCAGTTTTGGTGTGATGTTGGTTTTTTTTTAGAATATGTTTTGGTGATGTTTTTCTATATGTTTGATGTGATGGTTGTATGTATGTACATATTTATATGGATGTAAATACCACCATGAGTTATGCTATAATGCTCCAATAAGTGGTATGGTGGCATGTCATTGTAGTGTCATGTTGTTATGATGTCATGTTAGTTTTATTTTCAGTAGGGTGATCATCGAGCCATGTTATAAATATCCATGGGAAATATATTTTCTTTTCAGCGATGTTGCTGAGGCATATGTGTGATTGAGCACTGATGGTAGTGTACCCCAAGGGGGAGGGTTTTGTAAAATCCCTTGTGAAATTTATATGTAATAAAGTCCAAATAATAACCACGGTTGATGGGACATGTATTCCAAGCTGAATGTTGGGAAAAATACCTTAGGGGGTGTTCATTTGGTTTATTATGGCTAAGGAAATTGGCAAAGAAAAAGTAAAAGGCTTTGGAAAGGAAAAATGACATATTTGGCACAGTTATATATGAAAATAATGGAAATTAGGAGAAAAGAGAGATGAAATGTCACAGGCTGCATGTGAGGAAAAAAATGGAAAATGAAGGAAAATAAATGGAAAATGAAGAAAATAAAGGCCTCATCTATAAATAGAGGCCTCTTCTATAAAAATTCCCATCTCTAGTTGGTATTTACATTTAGTAATGAAGAGTTTGTTCCTTTTTTATTCGGTAAGAAAATGTACTAGTGTATGTATGGATTTTATTGTTGTTGTATTCATTATATTTATACTGTTATTATGCTAGTTATAAGAATGTATTTGATCAGTGATGATGTATGTCTCTATCGATGATTTTTCTTGTAATTGAATGCCCAATGTCTCTATGGTCAAATATAATATATTGTAGCTTATGATCTAGGGGAGAAATGCGTCTTAGCCATTCTCAAATAAGAAAGATGTAAATTTATGTAGATGGTCTATCCTTGATGCAACTTTACTTTCTCTTTTATTTCAGACAACAATCACATAAACAATAAAGTAAAATGTTGACAGAACACACCAGTAGATAAACATAAGACAAGCCATAAATGTATATTTTTGTTGGTGCATTACAGCGATCAGCAGGATGCTTCAACCATCAAAGTCTTATCAGTCACCCATCCCAGTATATGTGTCACATCACACAACCCAAAATTCAACATTGTCCAAAAAGTCAACACAGAATAGCAACAAGTCAAATTCAACGCAGTGTAGTCAATGGTCAACCTTTTGACCTCAATTCTTGTGCCAAATAGTACAGACTACAAAAATCAAATTTTTTACCAAGATTCAGCTCCTTTTGACCATGCGTTGACCAAAGTCAACGCTGGTCAAACCTGCAGTGGATGCCCTAGCTGCAACAAAAAATTCTTTGTCCCTCTCCCTCGTGTGAACAGCCCGAACCAATCAGAAGAGGAGAGAGAATGTGTGCGGATGAGATGAGTGAAATGTCCTCCAACATTGACCTTATTTATATCCATCAGTGAGGGTGTGTGACACATTTTTTGGGGGTGTAAAACCTTAAGGCTGACCTACTCATCAAATCAAGATGATCTTTAGATCGATCTTGCATCTCTCTAAAAGAGGAACCCAATAAAAATATTGGTATCTTCATCTGAGCATCACAACATGTATTTTGGATCTAGTTTTCCAAAATTAACACTCCCTCTCAACTAGGGAGAACTCCATCCACATGTGCAATCCAAAAATCATGCATCATCTCACCATAGCTTTCTTTGTTGGCTTCTTTATTTTAGAACAGAAGTGGGTCAGTCACAAAGACACCGTTCCTAGCTGACAGATTCAACCCAAAGGTCTCAAACCACTATAGGACTCACAAAGAGTCTCATACCAACCTGAAGTTGGTTTATCTGACCCGAAGTTAGTAGGAGGTCTGAAACCTCACTTGGACTCAAGAGATTCATATACTAACCCAAAGTTAGTTTCACTGACCCAAATTCAGTTGGAGGTCTAAAACCTCTCTAGACTAGATCCCAGATCAAGTGGTTGGACCATGCCATCCTAGATAGAGAGTACGGAAATCTCTGATGTATCCATCAGTCTTTGCTACTAGTCTCTAGCTTTTCCCACCTCACTAACCAAATGAGAGGTACTTCCCATGAGTTTAAAACTCAAATGGGTAGATGCATACTGGGCACAGATAATGAGAGGTGAGCCAACTCAATCATCACAACAGTGGGGCAGAAGCACACCAGCAAGGTTCAGAAAGCCTAGCCCTATGGTTGCTTATAGCTCTGAGAAGCTATCCCCAAAGCCCACCAGAGCTCCAAGAACTCATTTTCCAACAGGGCCCTCAGAATAGGGTCGTTCTGTGATTCCAAGATTCTCACAGAAGGTTAGGAACATGACCTTCCCTAAGGTAATTGTGAGAATATCCATGACCTGCTCATCAGTTCCTATATGATCGAGCCTTACGACGCCTCGTTGTACCATATCCTGGATAAAGTGGTACCAACCATCAACATGCTTGGATCATTTGTGAAACATGGGATTCTAAGACAACCGACTCCGACTCTGGTTATCACTGAGTATCAATATGTTATCTAGAACATGCCTGAACATCTCACTAAAGAGCTTTTGCAGCTAGAATGCTTCACAACAGGCCATAATCACTGCAATGTATTCAGCCTCCACGCTGCTCAAAGCCATCGACTTCTACTTCCTGCTCATCCATGATATCGAAGCAGAACCAAGTGTGAAGAAGCATCCTGATGTGCTCTTACAAGCCACCACACTGCCAACCCAATTAGCATCACTATATCCATGAAGTGCCATGCTGCCAGCAATGTATCTTAGCCCGTGGTTTATTGTGCCTCAAAGATATCTCAACAGATTCTTGGCACCAAACCAATGAAAGTGATGAGAATCAACCATACATTGACTCAAGGTGCTCACTGCAAAACATACGTCCAAACAAGTGTTCAGTAAGAACATTAGGGCCCCTATGAGTTGACGATACTCAGTAGGATTTGCTAACACGAGCCCATCTATGCTGCCAATCAACTTCTTGAAGTTGAGCTTCATCGGAGTTGACACGAACTTACATTCCACCATACCAAATCTTTCCAGAAGCTTCACAATGTATTTTCCTTGAGAAAGGAAAATCTCACCAGGTCTTTGCTAGACCTCTAGGCCTAGGAAGTAATGCATCAATCCTAGGTCCTTCATCTCAAACTCAGTAGCGAGCTCCCTCTTGCATTGATGAATGAGAGGGTCAGCACCTGTCAGGAAGAGGTTGTCCACATACAACACCAGAATGAGAGGCTTTTCTCTATCAACCTTGAAGTAAAGGTTTGGATTAGCATTACTACGAGTGAAGCCCAACTTCATCAAGTTGCTATCTATCCTCTCGTACCAAGCTCTGGGTGCTTGCTTCAACCCATAGAGGGATTTCTTTAACCTGTAGACATGGGTGTCCTGGTCCTGGACTTAAAACCCTAGAAGTTTCTCCACATACACCTCTTCCTTTATCACACCATGCAAAAATGCAATCTTCACATCCATCTAATGAAGACTCCATCCTTTTGTAGCAGAAAGGGCTATGATAGATCGAATGGTGGTATATCGGGCCACAAGTGAAAATATGTCATCATAGTCTACGCCTTCCTTTTGAGAGAAGACATGGGCAACGAAGCTTGCCTTGAACTTTTCAGCACTTCCATTATATCCATGCTTGATCTTGTAGAGCCATTTTGAGGTGACAACTACTTTTTCCTTCAGTCTTGGAACCACATCCTAGACATCATTGTTCATTATTGACTCATACTCTTCGTGTATAGCATCCTTCCAGACTTGATGCTTTACAACTTCCTCAAAAGATCCAAGCTCAGATTGTACAATAGTACTCATGGCTGCTAGATACCCTTGGTATCTATTCGACTTCTTACTTTCACGGAATGTCCCCCTTGGGGCCATATGTCCCTCGGCATCCTCGAGAGTGTCCCTAAGCCATGATGGTCTCTTCCCCAGTGAAGGAGGTGGATCAATTGGGTCCATAAATCCTTTAGCATCGGCCATCATCTCATCCTTCAGTTCTTCTTGATTTCCAGGCCTTGCTTCATCATCTTCCTCAGATCTCTGAATATTGACGACTTTCCTTAGGGAATCATCTTCGTCAAAAGTGACATCGAGGCATATCTCCACTTCCCTTTAACTAGGCACATATACTCTATAGGCCTTCAAAGTTTCATAGTGAAAAATTCTTCGAGAGTTTTGGAGTCCAAGGTGGAATGTGGGCATCGGTTTTGTATGTAGACAACAATGTTCACAACTTCTCCCCATAGAAACTTCAATAGACCTTGGTCAAATAGCATTGCACAGGCAGCTTCCACAATGTTCCTATTCTTTCATTCAACAACACCATTCTTCTCAAGGGTATAGAAAGTTTTGGTCTCCCTCTTAATGCCAGCTTCTTTTATCAAAAATATATGAATTCATTTCTTTTATCAACACTATTTGATTCCTCATACCTGGAATTTCTCGACCTTTTGAAAGGTTTCTTATTTCCTCTAGAGGGATCCTTCCTTTTTCCCTCGAACTTGTTGTTCCTTTGATTTCCATTCCTTTGGTTGTTGTTGTTGTCATCATCATCAATAGAATCCTTATTGAAAGGGCATTCTCTAGCATAGTGACCTGGCCTATGACAAGTGTAACACTTACACTTCTTTCCTTGGGCCCCTGATTTTCCTTTGTTCTTTGGACCACCAAAGTTATTCTTTCTAGAATGAGCAGCGTAGGAAGCATTTCCTTCATTTTCGTACTCCTTCATCCTTGTCTTTTCTTGTACGCATCTCGATAATACTTCGTCAAAGTTAGGTATCACATTTTTATTGAGAATGGTAGTGTTGAACACATGTCATTCAAATGGGAGCCCTCCAAGTGCGGTGATTACCATCCCTCGATCAGCTATTGTCTCCCCAATAGCCAGTATATTGTTCCTGATCTCAGTTAGCTTCAGAAAATATGATTGAACAGACTCATCCTTGCCTTTCTTTAGATTCTTCAATTGTTTCTTAAATAATAGGACTTGATTCGCATTGTTGGCCTTGAACATATGGACCAACTTATCATACATCTCTTTGGATGTGCCCAGCTCAGAGATGTAGGCAACCAGACTCTTGTGAATTGAATCCCTAATCATCAACTTTGCTTTGATCTCTCCCTTCTTATACTTTGTTTTGGAGGCAGCAGTTGTAGTGGATAGAGGCTCTTGGATTTTACCCTGTGCATAGTCCATGACATCTTGGTCTTCCAACATAAGATCCAATGTCATCTTCCAAGCATGGAAGTCATCTTTCCCAGTCATTTTGTCATCAGCCTTGAAGCCATTTTCGTTAGAGGAACCCATCCTCTTCTTCGGTGATTGCTGCAAATTAGGGCATTGTCTTCACCTCAACTCTGATACCATGTAAATTTATGTATATGTTTTATGCTTGATGCAACTTTACTTTCTCTTCTATTTCAGACAGCAATCACATAAACAATAAAGTAAAATGTTGATAGAACATACCAGTAGATCAACAGAAGACAAGCCATAAATGTATATTTGTGTTGGTGGGTTACAACGACCAACAGGATGCTTCAACCAACAAATTCTTATCAGTCAGCCAGCCCAGTATATGTGTCACATAACACTCATCATACTCCAAGTCAACCAAAGTCAACACATCCCAAAAGTCAATGTTGTCCAGAAATTCAATGCTATCCAAAAATTCAACGCATAATAGCATCAAGTCAAAGTCAATGCAACATAATCAATGATCAACCTTTTGACCTTGATTCTTGTGCCAAATAGTATGGACTATAGAAATTGAATCTTGTGCCAAGATTCAACGCCTTTTTACCATGCATTGACCAAAGTCAATGCTCGTCAAACCTATGATGGATGCCCTAGCTGTAGCAGAAAAGTCTTCGTCCTTCTCCCACGTGTGAACATAAAATTGCCTCCAAGTAGCTCAAACCAATCAGAAGAGGAGAGAGAATGTGTGAGGATGAGATGAGTGAAATGTCCTCTAATGTTGACCTTATTTATATCCATCAGTGAGGGTGTGTGACACATTTTCTGGGGGTGTAAAACCTTAAGGCCGACCTACAAATATTTTGAATAGATTAAAAATAACTTCAAAATAAATGTTCTGCTCATCGGATCAAAATGATCTTTAGATCGATCTTGCATCTCTCTGAAAGCAGAACCCAATAAAAATATTGGTATCTTCATCTGAGCATCACAACATGGAGTTTTGACTAAGTTGTCCAAAATTAACAAAAGAGACCCCTTGTGTAAATTTATTGTTTACACATATAGACGCAATGTTTGTGACATGTTTCACGAAATTCCTCTCATGTTTGGGCAAGTTTAGATGAGAATTTGATGATGTGATTTATTCCATGTATTTGTTTAAATGGTACTTATACTCTCATAAAGTTTCATGAAGTTTTGGCCAGTGAACTAGGCTCAAAGGCTAAAATTGTGGCACAAATCTCAGAGCCACAAGCACAAAATTCACTGTTTGGGGCCCTAGCCTCTACCTTGCGAAGGCTATCCCATGGATAAGGGTCCATAGCCACTCCCTTTCCCTTACAATCCCATGGCTAAGGCTAAGGAGGACTAAAAATTAGCTGCCCCTCAGGGAACAAGGACCTAGAAGGTTGGGTTACCCCATGAGGATGTTCTGTAAGGTCTTTTTTTCATGTTTCCATCAGTTCAACTTCCACAAAGTCATCTAGGAGGGAGAATCTCATACTAGTATCTTTTCGTCACATGTTTACCCCAGTTGGTTAGTTACTTGGGTAGATGTGGGAAGAGGGTTTTACATCACCATATCATAGTGACACTAAACTCATGTTTACCCTAGATATCTTGTAAAAGTTGGTAAATGTGGGAGGGGGAAGTTACACTCTAACAAAATTTTGCAGAAATAAATCTATGAATAGAAAAAAAAACACACATAGAACACAAAATTTATCTCGGAATCCAACTGGGAAAAACACCTCTTTCTTGTATTAAATCAATTGAGAAATATAATATATTACATATAATATGCTTCAAACTTGAAGCTCCTGCAATATTAATCAAATATCTCTCAAGGATTGCCCATCACTTATACAAATAAGGCCTGCAAGGAGCCTCCTATTTCGTAGTGGGTTAGGAATGGGTTATTTAAACTTAAGTTAAATTGTAAAAAATGTGTATCATGTTCTTACCCATTCCTCAATCTATGTAATGGGTTATTTAAACTTAAGCTAAATTATAAAAAATGTGTATCATGTTATTACCCATTTGTAACTAGGCAATGGTTTACAAGGTTAAAGTGAAAATATAATTGAAGTATTAGAATGCATCATTTTCTATGTAACAACTATGGGTTAAAATTTCATAGTAATAAAGGTTAATAAAGGCAAAATAAGACCAACGTGATGGGACAAGAATTCCAATCTGGATGTTGGGAACATCACTATAATGGTCATCTCTTTCAATTTAATAATGTCGTAGTCTAAAAAAGTAATGGCCCAGAATCTCGCAGAGATTTTGAAAAATTCCGGCAACACTATAATGGTCATCTCTTTCAATTTAATAATACTATAGTCTAAAAAGGTAACAGAATGGCCCAGAATCCGGGAGAGATTTTGAAAAAATTCGGCAAAGATTTTATGAAAATCTTGTTTACAGTTGTTAAACTTCAGTATTTTGGGTGTCCTACGGGTTTTTGATAGTGCTGAATCCATTTCCACTCTCAAAAATGGATTCCAAACACTGCAACTACTTCATTTTTTGAATTTTACTGAACAATATTCCAGCAAAAACCTTCAGTGAGGGCTATTCTGTACCTTGGGTAGACAACTTCTTTAATAATGAATATGAAAATTGGAAAAGGATTTGGAAAAGGAAAAGAGGTATTAATTGGCATTTAATTATGAAAATAAAGGAAAATAGGAGAAGAGGAAGGTGCAGAGAAATAAATTTGCATGAGAGGGAAACTAAAGGAAAAATGAAAGAAAATAAAGAAAGTATATTCCTCTATGATAAAAAGGCTTATGAGGACCAGTTCACAACTTTTTGGCAGTTTGGATTTGGAATTAGTTTGAGAGATAGAGAGCACCAAGAAGAGAAAACAAGCAAGCAAGCAAAGGAAGGAAAAAGAAAGCAAGGACAAGGTTGGATCAATAGTTTGAGTAGGAATATTTTGCAAGTATAAATGACCATGATTTTGGGTAGAAATATATGCTGTGATTTTATAAAAATGGCTTCTGTCCCTACCCTTTCTGGAAGCCACATTATGCTGAGTTTTATCTCTGCTAAGAATCCATCCAGCTTGAAATATAATATTGTGGAATGTGCTGTTTATTTATTAATAGACAACTTTTTTTTCTTTCTAAAAAACAAATATATATATAGCAACAACTTTAAAAAAATCTAGCTTTTTTCCCAAAATTACATATGCAGATACACATCTATGCATAAATTTAAACTATATGAATCCCTTGAGTGCCGGCTGCCAAAAATACTTTTTATCATGCATATCATTTTTAAGCTTCATCCCAAAAAAATATATATGTATCATATAAAAAATGATACTGAAGTCGAGAAACTAGTTGTGATAAAAGTGTCAAAATACATCTTTGTATTTATACCTACTAGAAGCATTATAAACCAATTCTAAAGAAACATAATATAAAGTAATGAATTCATTAGTAATTCATTGAATTCCTTTGTAGTAATATCAATTCAGTATTGTAATTACAATGAATTATATCAATACCAACGAACAGAAATGAGCAACAATAAATTCAAAGTTCCAGTAAATTCCATCACATTAAACAGTATGAGAGACATTAAATCTAGGTTACTAACCGTCTAAAATAGGGTTCAGGTTTCAGAGAATCTAATCTTCATCGGTCGAACCATCTTCAGATGTCTCTATTTCCTTCAAGGATCTCCTCATCTTTGCAGAATTCCTTGTTGTCCTCCTCCGCTTCAACGATCTCGAAACTGAAACGTTGTTGTCAGACTCGCCACCGGTCTCCTCTGGTGAAGAAATACCTTTGGATCCCGTTTTTACCCTTGCCCTCCGCACGGAATCATCTTCTTTAACCTTTGATCGTTTTTTGCCCCGCCCTCGTTTGCGTCCAGATGTAACATCTGGAAATGGATATGGAGGCATATGTGAAAATAAGCTTACCAACCCAGGATTAGCTTCACTCTTCTTATTGTCAAACATTTTCTTGTCATTAACAGATTCATTATGGCGACCATCAGGAGACACTAGACAGCTTGCAATCTGAGAGTTTGGATCATTCACAAGCGATTCAGTTGATTCTGAAGTACTGATATCTGTCATTATAGCCTCCTCATCAGCAGGAGTTGTATTTTTACTAGCATTAATCTCTTGGCTTCCATGTTTGCAGATTTCATGAACAATTTCATGGTACCCATGTACACAGTTGCAATGAATTGCCTGCTCCGGTGGAAATTTCTCTTGCAAATATGGTCTGAGTCTTTCAGCACAAGACGCAACGACATCTATAGCTAACGAATGTGCAGCTGGTGAAGTGTTCCTCATTTCTCTTCTCAGGTTGATGAGAAAAACAGACAATAGTTCCTCAGAAATTTCATCACTTTCTTCAATAACGATCTCCATAATATTTTTCATGGAAGCACGCACATCTGCAGAATAAGCATGGTGAGAAACAGCAGCAAAAAAAAGTTCGCACATCTCACATGGGAGGTCGGCCAATCCAAGGTTCAGCATGACTGTGCTCAGCTTGATTTCTTCAACAATCTTGAGAAGGAAAACCCTTCTTTCAAAGGAGGGGCTGTTCATATCCCCCAGGTCTTGAAAACTTTCTACAATGAGCTCTAATATTTCTTTCATCACGCCATCGTCGTATGGATCCTCCGGTGTTGTTATTTTGGTGATTTGGGTGAGGCAATTGAGGACGAGCAGGCTCACATCTCTGTCAGGGTGCCTGAGAAGGTGTCCTTCTACCAGTGTATTCAGTGATGGGCGCAGTGCTTTGCGCAATGACCTAGACATCGAACGAGGAGGTGATTGTTTCAGCATCGATAAACAGAGCTCCACTTTTTCTAGGGCTTGAAGTAGCCCCGTGCTGGTGTCCACTTTTTCTAGGGTTTGAAGTAGCCCCGTGCTGGTGTCATATGCATGTTCCAGCTGCTTCCCTGCTTCATATAGTATGCGATGAAAAACTTTCTCATCCACAGCGCCCATTTCTTCCCCAAATCCTGTCCGCTCAGTTGTCTCAGAAAAATGTAGAAGAATGCATATAAACTAGAATGAAGGCCAGACGATATGTATAATTATAGATTCCATGTTTTTCCTTATGGGACTTTTGAGTTTGAGATGAGCATTAATGGTCGGCCAGTATCAATATATGTTCATATTCATTATTATGATAACTTGATTTTAAAAATAGGGTTAGAACGGAATATAATATTTATTATAATAATTATTATGCTTTAGAGATTATTAACGAGGTAATTTTAAGTGATGTGATTTTTTTATTCATTGATAACACTTAATAGTGATTGTACTATCTTTTTTGACAAGTTATGATAGGTTTTCTCACCATGTAATAATATTATAATAAATTATTTAAATTTAAAATTATAATTAGACACTTTTCTTTATAAAATAAAGGATATTTAATTATATAATTTTAAATTGTCAAAGAATGCACTATTGTAAGTTTGTGAATGCTTTAGAAAATAGGTGAGGAAAGTGTGTATTTATTTGGATTTGAAATGAGTTTCGGCCCGATTTCCTCTCTTGCGCCTGTAGTAGTCTCCACCCTTGCGGATCAAGCTCTCCGAACGTCGCGCTCCAACGGATCAAGGCACCCTTAAGCTTGGTGCGGTGACCTTTCCCATTGACCACCACGCAAATGCTCGGGAGCTCGGGTACGGCGCGCGCCTGTGGTTGCGGCGGGGGCGAAGGTGAGCATCTCGGCCTTCGCCACAGATCCACACTCTGCAACTGTGGGAGCACTTGCGGCTGCCCCGATCCGCATCAGGAATGTGAGGCAGAAGCAGCCAATCAACGCAGCTTACAGGAATAATGATTCATGCACAGAAGAACGAGGGTTGAGTTTAGAGTTTGCGGCGATGGCTTCACCCCACCGCGGCGTCCAAGGGCAGGATCGATGCGGCTCTGATCCAGGGTTTGTTATGCAGCCCAGTGGATCCTCTGGAATAGATCCAGCTTTCACCAACAGCAGCTTGGATCCACTGCAATTCCATTCCAACTTTTTCCAGATACAGGTTTCCCTTCCAACGGGCAGAACCCTGCTCCTTTGGGTACAGTCTTCTTTCACGGGGCTTCTCCTCTCTGAAGCCCTTGAACAGAAATTGAGGATCTCGTCTTCTTGCTTCAGGGTCCTTTATGCTGGTAAGCAGCTTGCAGATCATCTACCTCTGACTTCTTACAATCTAGAACGGAATGCCACAGTGGTTCTGTCTTACCGACTAAGGGGAGGCGCAGTAGGGCAGTCCTCTGCTCCCAAGGGTTTTTCCTACAAGGAGGCTGTCAAGGCACCCACTTCTTCTACCTCAGCCCCTACCACAGAGGCTCCCAAGCCTTTCGTGGTAGATAAATTGGAAGAAGTTCCTTCAGCAGAGATAACCCACCCAGACTTGGCTGGGGTGCGCCAACTCTATGAGGAAAAGGCTCTCATCTGCAGATTCAATGGTCTTTGGCCACGATCTGAAGATCTTTACAACTGGGTTCATTCCACTTGGACCAAGCACTGCAAGATCATTTTGTGTTCCAAGGGCTTTTTCATTGTCATTCTAGCTCACAGCGAGGATTATCAAACTACCCTCACCGGTGGTCCTTGGTTCTGGGGCAAGGCAGGGCTTTTCTTAACCCCCTGGTTTCCAGACTTCGATCCCTCCATGGCAGTCATCACCAAACTACCGATCTGGGTTCGGCTCCCCAACCTGCCTGCTCACCTTTGGCATGCTGCAGTTTTCGAAGCTATTGGGAACACTCTTGGGTGTTTCCTGGCCACAGATCCGTCAAGAGGCCTAAAGGGTATCTACACCTATGGCAGAATCTGTGCAGAAATTGATATCAGCGAAGGACTTCCGGACCATATCATTCTCAAAGTTGGGGATTTCTCCTGGCCTCAGCCTCTTGACTATGAGAACACAGCTTTCCGTTGTTGGCACTGTCATCAGACCGGGCATCTTCAGAACTCATGTGCTCAATTTCTAGCCAGTCATAAATCTGGTATACGCAAACCAAGGAATAAAAGCTGGAGACCTTTTGAACCCCCCCCCCCGTGGAGGACCTTGATTCCAGCAGCTCTGAAGATGATAATGATTCAGACGAAGAGATTGCAACTCAGCAGCAACCTTCTCCCTCTGATGTCCCGGAGAAGCCCCTTGTCTCCTCGGTTGTTCAGAAACGCCCGCATATCTCCAGTTCCTCCGATTCGGACAAAGACGCTCCTCCTGGGAGCCGAAGTGATCTACAAATGGTCTCCGTACCCCAAGGCCCCGATGGTTGGGTCAAATTGGTCAACAAGAAAGGGAAGAAATTTCGCATTATGCACTCAACCCCTTCTGGCTAGGCTTTTAGTCTTTCTCCTGATCAATCTTGTTTCCCTTTTCTGCTTCATGTAACCTATTCTGCTATTGCTGCGAGTCCGCGGGCAGATAGCATGTTTTCGTCTGTCTATGTTGGCTGGCTGCCTTCAGCTATCAACAAATCTTCTTGCTGTATAGCTTGGCTCTGTGTTGATCAGTCTGTCTAAGTTGGTCGCTCTTGTTATGTCTGGGGATCACGGCTCTCTGGTGGTCTTCTACCAGCATAACCCTTTGTAATTCCGTTTCATTTGATGCTTTTAATTCAATTCTTACTTACAAAAAAAAAAAAAAAAAAAAAAATTATATAATTTTAATTTAATGGTAAGACCTTGTGTTTATAAAAGAAGGACCACTAATCATCTAATTTTAAAGTTGTAGTCATTTTTCTTTTGTATGGGACAATGCACCCTTAAATCTTAACTATTTGGCTATTCTACAACAAAATTTGATTAATCTTGAGATTATATAATATCCATTAAAACAATAATAATAATAATTTAATTTTAAGGTCACAATCAATCTAGTAGTACATGTTTTACTTTAATATTCATTATTATAATAATAATTTTTTTATCTAGAGAAAAACGTAATTTCCATTAATGAAAATAAAAATTACATTTTATAGATGCACAATTTGCATTCCAAACCAAAGCCAGGAAAAAACCTATTCAAATATCAAATATAGGGCACGCATGCCCATAGGAAAAACTCCAAGAAAATACACCCGAACATGCCTCGCTACAATCAATATCATAAATAAGTCCTAAAGGCCAAGCAAATAAAGAGGGTGTGTAGGCCCAACAAGAAGCCCCAAAGGGCACATCAGAAAAAACCACAAAATCAAGCCCCAAAGGATGCAAGATATACAAGCTAGAAACCCCAACAAACCAAAATGTTGGCAAAAAACTAGCTAAAATGTTGGCCATAACCCGCCCAAGTAGCCCCAAAAAAAGCAAACCCATAGCAAGCCAACAAACTAGGAAAAAGCACCACAAAAACCCCTGGTAAGCCCTAGGAAGTTGACGACATCACTGGAAATGATGATGAACAACAACAACAACAACAAAGGGGCACGGACTAGGGTCCATAACGACATGGAAGTTGCCACAAACCTGCTCCCTCAAATCCCCTCATGCATCGACGCAAGTGTAACGAATACACAATCCACAATCCACAACAAAGGCATCCACAGAAGAATGCAATGCAACCCCCACCGAAGGCATCAGGAAAAATGAAAACACGACAGCTACTGAGGCATTGTCGAAGTAAAGCAATAGGTGGCCGAAAGGAAGAGGGGCCACAACGGCTAGCGTTCCAGCCATTAGGCCTCTTCATTAACTAGACCAAGGAAAAACTAGGTGCAAAAGGCTTGAAATCCAAAAAAATCACTCCAACAGAGTCGCCTCGCTACAATAAAAAACTTAAGGAGCCAAGGGCGAGAAAATATGCAAAGTAGAGAACCCCTGAATGTTGGAAACAAAGAAGAAATTGATTGTGCAAACATAGAGGAGTGGAAAACCTTAGTTGTCCTCTTACTATTATTATTATTATTGTTATTGTTATTGTTATTTAATTTTAAAGTCACAACCAAAACTTGTCTAATAATACATATTTTTCTCTCCTTAAATTCCTACAAAGAAACACATTTTTTTAAAGGAACGAGTATTTAGTGGCATTAAGTTCATCTGGTTAAAAGGTAAGAACCTTTTACAATAAGTGTCATATGTTGGAAATATGTTGTCATTGATTGCAAAGGAAAAGTTAAAGGAAATGGAAAAGATTAAAAAGGGAAAAGGTACAAGGAATGGCAAAGATAAAGGAAAAAGCAACAAACGTGGCAAAGGAAAGAATGGAAATTGCAAAGCACTATAAATGGTTTGTCATTATTGGAAAAGGAAAAGGCAAAGGTAATGGAAAAAGTGGAAAAGGCAAAGCATGGAAAAGGATCAGTCACAAGATCAACATGGTAGCAATAATGGTGCAAATGGTGAGATGAGCCCATTCTGGAGTAGTAGATCATCTTAGAAGCAAGTTAAACACACTCAAATCGAAATATCACTAGAAGAGCTTTTTAATGGTATGTGGAAGTCTAAAAATTGCCTCCTGGATCAAACAAAACATAGAGCCAATGAAAGTTGGTCAGCCCAAGTCAAAGTTAGCAAACTTAAAGAGGTTTAGAGACACCTTTGGTGTGTATCCAAGTTGGAAAATCGGCCAAACCTAGTGGAAAAGATAATGGAACAACTAGTGGTGCAACCATCAAAAGGACTGGGTATACGTGGCCGAAAAAAGCGCATCAATAGGAAGCAATAGCATTGGCTCAGGTGAAGCTCACATTGCGAATGTACCCCAGGGGTTTGCAACGAGTGCATAAGTTTATGCACTGGGACACAAGGAACAGGATGATGCTAGCAAATGACATCATCGTGACGGAGGAAATCCTCACCGTAGAACCCCGCCTCAACCTTTTGGTGCACAAAAGGAATGAAGGTGGCCATAGGCACCAAAACACGTCGAACGACAGCACGACAATGGTGATTGGTGAAACACTTAAGCGGGAGGCCCCACAATGACAACAAATATCGGTGAGGGCTAGCCTGAAGGTGCATTCCAGGAGGATAATAAAGAGGTAGTGCAGTGAAATGTTGTCTAGGTGGAAAAACAAAGGTAATGGATTGAACCCAGCGAGCTTGTTAAAAATTATTAACAAAGGATTTTCTCGCAAAACAAGCCTCAAGGACCTATTCCCTATCCTCTCTGATAAGACAAGTGGCATCATGGGAATGGTCAGTGATGGTTTCATCATAGGCTAATTAGTGATGGACATGTGGAAGTTAAATTTGGTATTTTGAGGTATCCAAAAATCCCATTTCTGGGTGACATGTGTCACCAATCATTGGTCGAGACGTGGTACAAGGGGCATTAGAATGACATCATCCCGCTAGTTGGAGCTCAGCTGGTTATTAGTGATGCACAAGTGAAAGCATCGGGCAGTGGGAGCCGGGACACATTGGGATTGACAGGTTGGCAGAGTGGTAGAAAATAGGATTGAGTCCGGGAGGATCCCATGTTGAGAAATATAGGGTAGAAGAATCAAGTGATTTCTCTTCTATTAGTAACTTATTATGAATGGTTTTTACTTCTTAGATTAGGATCTTATTTTACTTATTTTATTATAGTGTTCTTATTCATCAAACAACTACCGATGCATAAGCATAAAGAGAAAAGAGATACCAAATGTAGGCTATCATCTAGGGAAAAAACCTCGCACTCTTTGAGAGGAAAACCCAAACAAATTATTCTTCTTATTAATATTCCAATTGATGAATACAAAGACCAAGACCCTTGACCTAGTTTCCTGCTCCAAGACCAAGCCACAAGTTGTCTTTATGATATCCTTTGATAACGACAATCAACCTTCTTCTCATTTTCCTTTTCTCGGCTCATTTTCTTCTTAAACCTTCTTCAACTTCAAACCTTTAGCCTTCCTTCTAGACTTGACCTTATTATTATCTCAAGCACCCTTCTAAACTGTACCTTCTTGTTTCAACCTTCCTTCTACAAATAAACTGAGACGGTGCTCCTCTTCTTTTGCTGCAAGTAAACACATTGGAGGTGAATATAAACTCAGAAAAAAGTCAAAGAGGAGCTCAAATTATAATCTTCTTTCCTCTATTATACTTTGATGCACCTTTTTCTTCAGAATTTTTGTACCTCACACTTCTCTAACCATAGACCACTACCGAAATTCTACTCTGAAATTTTTTTGTTCTAGGATTAGGTCGAGGTGCCTATTTATAGTGGTTGGAGTTTCATAATTAGCCGAAATAACTTCTTCTGAGCCAATGTGTCCTTTTTATGAAAATATTATTATTTCTTTGAAGCTGACCTATAGGAGGATGCTAGTGTTTTTCTTTGAGGACTGTTTGACACTTCTATTGACTCATACAAAATATAATATGCCTAATAAGGGTCCTCCATACATGACAGACTGAATTTGAATTTTATGACTAGATTTCTCAATCCTAAAGGCTCGGTACAGTGGTAGCCTTACTAAACTAAATTTAATTTCTCATGAAACTCATGAGACAAGCATTACCATAATTTTATTTTCTTTCTTTTCATCAATTACATAAAATCACAATTACACATGTCATTATGAAGACCGAACCTAGTTACTTTTCAACACTCCCTCTTAACAAGGGAGGTATTCATAATGGTACTTTGTCATTCTCAATCTGAAGAATTTCTCATAACAAGATTCAAATTGGTAACCCATATGTATAGCATCATATTAACCAAAATTTTCACATAGCAAGGCCTTGACTAACAAATATATCTCTCCACAAGATCTTAGCACAATGTTATCAAGACCATGATATATAAACACCCTCATCATTGTCTCTCTCGAAACATACCCCACCTGGGTTGTCAGGGTGTGTTCCACCAGGACTATTCTTATCTTGGATTCCCAATCCTCAAAGAATATCGGTCCTCAACAACTACTCTTATCTTTGATGCCCTAATACATTCTCAAAGAGCGTCGGATGCTAGATGCTTACCCAATCCTCCATTCTATATTCCCAAGTGAAGAAAAAAATGATGTGTCTATCTATCCCTCTTAATTAGGGAGGAAATATATATTCCAATAAAGTAATTTACTCACTCATACATAAGTAATGTACCTAAGCTCCATCTTGGCTTAGGAATTTCCAAGTTTCTTCCAAGTAAGAAACTTGTTTCCAGACTCCAACTTAATTAGGGACCTACAATAGCTCCTCAGGTGGAGATGATCAGACAACCAATTGCTAGAAGAAATCCTCTTCACGATGTCATGAATTTCTTTTCGTTATCTATAAGTCTTCATGTTTGGGAATTCTACATAGGGCACTGACCATCCATCACTTGCATCCATGAGTAAACCATATCATCATTGGAAATTGATCCATTAGTCCATATCTGGCCTTCCTTCATGACATGTTTACTTAAGCATAATTCATCCTACTACATGGTGGAAGAAATCCATAGATCTTCCCTTGGTAGCTCTGCATAAACCCATCCATATATAAAAATAAAGGAACAAACATTAAAATCAACATTACCTTTGTGATGGTCTTTCATCATGACATATTCTAGTTTACATCAACATCTTGCATACACATCAACACATCTCCCAAATATATATATTGTCAAGGGTCTCTTTCCTTTTTAGACTTCATCAAAGTCTTCATATCTTTCATGGAGATATCCTAGTCAAATATTCTTCGTCTTTCAAAAATTTATTTCCTTTACCATGGTTGCATAGTCTATGATATCTTCATTCATTTCTTCACACATTACGTTCATAGGAGCTTCCAATCAGAGTTATGTAATTGCAGTCAGCTACCTCATACTTCATGTGAGGTAATTTTATGTTGATTTCATCTAGTGAATATGTGACCCTTGCATTCCTTTATTCCTTTGAGGGAAGAGATCCTTACTTGTGATCATGCTCTTAAGATAGAGCATTGATTCATGTTACCTGCAAACATATGACATGACTTCGGCAATATCATATGTTAGCATACATACCTCATTTTACTTTGGGTCATCCAGACTCCTTACAATAGCTTCCTTGATTGAAATAGCTTCAATCCATTGAATTTCTTCGTTCTCATGTTATCATATCATCAGCCCATGAATTCCACAAGATTGGAATTCTTGATGAACCACTTGTTTTTCCTCATGATCGGTGAACCTTTCAAAGAAGATTCCATCAGATAATATTGAGGATATTAAGTATCCCCATCAATAGATGTTTCCTTTTGACATATGTATGATGAACCTTGTACTAGATGACCTTGCCACATATGTTCCCAATGAGATTCCCAAGAGTTATATCCTTGAATTCCATAGATTATAACCATATTTAATGTTTTTCTATGATGATGTCTCGAGTTCTTACTTTAAATGCTTCCATGATGCCTTGATGCAGCCCATTATTTTACTTATTAAATCATGATAGTCATATCTTACAATAGAAGTCTTTAGGAATATGAATAGTACTTAGGTGAGGAAGACTATCTCATTCATAGTATAGATCTCTTACTTCCTCTATCTTAGAATTTTTCTTTTCAGCTTCCTTCACTTCTTCGGTGATATGAGTTTATTTTCTTCCTATTTTATTATTGGCATTCTTGAGCTTAGGACAGTCTCTTTTGTAGTTTCCATATTCTTGACACCCATATCATTGGATTTTTTCCAAGTTATTTTTTATTTTCTAAGGACCAAGCTTTCCAAATTGTCCCTTTCTTCTTGTCAGTGCAGCATAACCTTTATTTTTCTCACCTACTTCCACATCATATTTGACCTTTAATATATATTTTTTAATATTTCATAGTGACCATAGATCCTAGAATGCAGTAGCTTCTTTCTTCCCATAAATACTTGAATTAAAGTTACCCCACTCCTCCGATAGTACATTTAATACCATTGTAGTTATTTCACTATCAGACATGACTTCACCCAGATCTTGTAGTTGATCCCAGGGTGAGATTATTTTATAATATTTGTTGGGTTGTTTTCTTGCCTTTTCCCTCAATACCTTGTTCACACACATGCTTTTCGAAATAGCTATTAAAGGCATGTGTATTTTATGTGTGGGTGGTCCCCAATCACCACTAATAAAATAATATAACATAAAGTTACTAACTTCTATCTCCTAAGCCTTCTAATGAAAAATAAAATGGGCCATGTCTTCACCAAAATTGGCCCCCAAAATATAGAAATAAATCCTATTCCAAAATAATTTAGGAAGGGACATTACAATACTCCTTGCAAAAAATTGTTTGTCCTCAAGCATTTCCTGAATAAGTGCCCTCTCTAACTGTTTATCACCACTGTACCCACCAACAATACCAGGGTCCCAAATGTACCATTGAGTCATCCCTAATCTCAACATTGTATTGACATGAAGGAATCTCTCGATACCAGGATCCCAAGCCATCCTAATAAATGTGAAGCACACCTTGCTCCACCTGTTATCCAACCAGATACATGTACCAGAAGCCCTCTGCATATTAGTAATAAGTAGAGCATCGTGATAATGTAGGACTCTGTCCAAATCCCCATGAAATTTCCCTACTAAGTAGTCCATGTCATGCACTACAAGGGTAAACTATTGAAGATTGAATCCAATCCTAGTGGGATTAAACCCTCGTCTACCCAAGTTCCCCACACCATCAATGAATCACTAAAACCAAATGGAAGATCTAAATTACCCTCCCTTCTAGAAACCAGCTCACCTCTACAGGTAGTTGAACTACTCATCCTTGTTATGCCAAGATCCCCTATGCACTACGAAAGGAACCTATCCTGTTGACATCATGACACTCTAGTCATGACTAAATTTCTAGCATGATTGTACTAGAGCCTCCTCTCCCATAACTCTTGGCCATACCCTATGTGATGATCAAGGATAGGCCAATCCTTCCAAAGCGACTCAACAGTGCCAGTGCTATAACTTGATGTCTAGCCCCAATCCTTAGAAACAATATGCTGCATATTATGGTGAGAGATTTGGTGATCTCCCATGTGTCTACCTATGAATGAATCTATCTTCCTATTATCCCAACCATGCTCACTGAGGAGTGTAGTATCCCACCAATCCACTAGATCCCATAACCATACTGGAGGTCCAGAACACCCAATCCTCTATGTCTGCCATTGTGATATGCTGCTAGCTATTGGGACCCCTCTGTTCCCTGTCTCTCCCTCATGTAGGTATCCAATAGGTAGGCACCAAGCATAAAGAACTTATGCCATGGAATATCCACCCGCTTTGTGCTCCGCTATTTGACACAAGAAGATTCGTTATCAATTTCCCAACTCCCGATGATGTGCCCAGGTAATCGCGTAAGCCTAGGCATCATCCTAAAACAAAGACTATCATCCTCTGCACCTCATGCTCTCCAAATGCCTCAATTTTTGCAGCTAAAAAAGAGCCATGTAACTCCTTCTTGGTCACCTCCCCAAGTGTGAGCCTATGGGTGGAACATATGCTACCTTTAAAATCAAAGATGCCATCCCTAACCCTGTAATTACCAACTCGTGCACCTACCAAGTGTCTCAACTGGAGAGTCTCCTCTCGGCCCATGACAAGGAATGTCTCATCCAACTTCCTAGGGTGAGCCTCCCATGCCCCACTGCCTGAATGGAGAGTGTTAAAGGGCAACAACCAAACCCTTTGTGACTGTAAGAAAAACTGGAGGATGATGGGTGGGTATGTCCAAAAAATTATGATCAAGAGTTTGTCGGAATTCTCAAGAGTAATCCTATAGATGACCCTCTCTCCGCCTGAGATTTTTTAATAACCCCCTTGAGGCCCTTTCTCCACTAAACTCGGTGTTCCTAGATGCCCAACAATGTCCTCATCGATCCTAGGTGAGTTGCATCCAATGGTACACCTACTATCCATGTCCATAAGTCTCCCTAGAGGAAACTCTCCAAGAGCCTGCTCTGCCGCATCATGTGTCACTTCATACCACCAAGTACCACCGCACTCCTCGACGTGCCATCATATGTTGTGTCCTTTCCTTGTACACCACTGCGTACCCCCGACTACGTCTATACCACCTTGTACCATATTGCGTCTTTCCTGTGTCACTACACCTATCATTTCCCGCATGTCCTCAATGAAATGTGAGCAACTCCTCCTACCCCACAATGTAAACAGACATGTTATGGTATACCACCATGCATCTCCATGCTCCTTTGCAGGCCACTACTCCCTGCTGCATATCCCTACACACCACTAGATGCCATGGCCTATAATTGGGTTTTTATGCATCAGGCCACATCCCTCTATATAACATTGGACTCTATGGAATATATTTGTGCACCCCTAGGTACCATTGCCTACTATCATACCACCATGTATCATATGTCATCCCACATGTGCCAATGCATCCACCACTATGTTAATAATCCCTCGACGATGTGAGTTATATATCCTCGTCTCCCTAGATAGACTTGAGGGACCTAAATCCTCACATGCTAATTTGATTAAAACTACTAATCCTATCCTCACTAGCTCATGTGTCCAATATACAAGTGAGGGAGCATGGTCTCCATAAAATACCATGTCTGGTAGCCTACCTATTGGAAATACTGAGAGGGGGGTGAATCAATATTTCTTTTCAATTGTTATTATAACCAGTTATATTCTACACAAAAAATAGATAAATCACTAATTCATTATAGAAGGGATGATAATGATCCTTTTACAAATGAATGATTACAATGATTGCCAAGCACCAACTTGGACTTAATGAGGCTCTGACATCTAGGGCTTCGACCCTATCTTCTCTAAGGCACCAACCTTGTGTTTATGAGCTACTACTCCAAGGACACGAATCCTTTCTTCACTTCTTCACTGGACTATCAATTCAAATGTGTTTTATTGCACCAATTTGTACTATCAACTCTGCACCATACTGCACCATCTATCAATTCTTCTGCACCACACTGCACTATTACTTTACCAACACTCTTCATCATAGCTCATCAATTTATACCATAACACTAAAGTGTTATCATTAGCCAAACATCACATTTCACTGAAAATTTTACCACTGCAATCTGCAATAAGAGCAAAATTTTCAAAAGGAAACAACAATTTACAAGCTACAACAATTCTGAACTTCCTTAGTTTTCACGAGGATTACAACACCATTAATTCTGGGCTCCACGAAGGTTACAAGACCCACTTTTCTGGGCTTCACTGGGTCTGTAATGATCTAAAATCTAAGAAATATATCAAGTTTAGCCCACACAATTTTAGACCAAGATTGTAATTCCACACATGTCACAACAACTTCAGATAGGACTCACTTAAAATAGGTCTGAGCTACAACACATAGACAGTTAGGTGGTTTGAGCTACAAAAATTTTGTTGAATATTAATCTAAAACATATTTCCACAAGTAATAACCCTGAAATCTATGCACGGATACGTACGAGCTACACCAAGGCTACATTTTGTAAAGTTTTATAGATGTTCTATGATAGAAGCAATTTCACTTTCCTTTGAAGCAATCATACAATAGGAGCAAAATGCAGATAGAACATATAAGTGGATCTTACAGAAGACAAATCAGAAACAGGAAAAATGTGTGTGTTCGTTACGACGGTCAACAGGATGCTTCAACCAGCAAAGTCTCCTTGGTCAGCCAGCCCAGCATGTGTCACAACAGACCTCCAATCAGCAAATGAGTCAACCCAAGTCAACTCTACAAAAGTCAATGATGCTGTGCGAAAAGTCACGCAACAAAGAAATCTGGCCAACCCTTTGACCTCGATTTCTCATGCAAGGCTAAGTAGCACGGCTCTTCAAAACCTAATCTTCCACAAGTTTTCACTGATTGACCCATGCGTTGACCAAAGTCAACGCTGGTCAAACTTTCCGTGAAACCTTTCAGCAAGTAAAAATCGTATCACCCCACTCAAGATGAAATTGTCCTCTTCTCCTCTCACGTGTACGAAACTCCGTCTCCGTAGCTCAGACTATTTCGTATGAGAGAGAAAGATGAGTTAAAGCTGACGATGAAATCCTCTCCAACTTTGCCTGTATTTATATCCATCATTGGGGCGTGTGACACATCTGCTGGGGGTGTGAAACCTTAAGGCCGACCTGCACATATAATTTATTAAGAATAATAAATTCAAAATAAATGTTCTGCTCATCGGATTAAGACATATTATATATGGATTTTACACTTCTCCGAAAGAGGAATCCAACAAAAATATTAGCCTCTTAATCTGAGCATCATAACATGGAGTTTGGACCTAGTTGTCCAAATTTAACACTCCCTCTCAACTAGGGAGAACTCCATCCATCAGTGCAATCAAACATCGTACGTCATCCCGCCGTAACTTGCTTTGCTGGCCTCTTTATTTCAGAACAGAAGTGGGTCAGTCACAAAGACATCATCCCCTGACTGACATAATCAGTCCAGAGGTCCCAGACCAAGTGGTTGGACCGTGCCATCCTAGATAGAGAGTACGGCAATCTCTGATGCGTCCATCAGTCTTTGCTAATAGTCTCTAGCTTTTCCCACCTCATTGGCCAAATGAGAGGTACTTCCCATGAGCCCTGAACTCAATGGGTAGGATGCATACGGGGCACAGATAAATGAGTGGTGAACCAACTCAATGATCACAAAGGTGGGGCAGAAGCATTATGAGTGCTTATAGCTCCGAGAAGCTATCCCCAAAGCCCCCCAGAGCTCCCAGAGCTCATCGTCCAACAGGACCCACATCATAGGGTCTCTCCACGACACCAAGATTCTCACGAAAGGTTAGGAACTTGACCTTCCCCAGGGGCTTAGTGAGAATATCCGCGACCTGCTCATCAGTTCCTATATGATCGAGCCTTACGGCGCCTCGCTGTACCATATCCCGGATAAAGTGGTACCTGATATCAATATGCTTGGATCGGTCGTGGAACACAGGATTCTCAGTCATACGAATCCCACTCTGATTATCACAGAGTATCACAGTGGTATCTAGCACATGTCCAAACAGCTCACTAAAGAGTTTCCGCAACCAAACTGCTTCACAACAGGCCATACTAGCAGCAATGTATTCGGCCTCCGCGGTGCTCAAAGCCACCGACTTCTGCTTCCTGCTCATCCATGAGATCGAAGCAGAACCAAGATTGAAGCAGCATCCCGATGTGCTCTTACGATCCACCACACTGCCAGCCCAATCGGCATCAGTATATCCACGGAGTATCACACTCTCGGCAGTGTATCTCAGCCCATGGTTTATCGTGCCCCGAAGATATCTCAGAAGATTCTTGGCACCAACCCAGTGAAAGTGATGAGGCTCAACCATTTGTTGACTCAAAGTGTTCACTGCAAAACATATATCTAAACGGGTGTTCACTAAGAACATCAAGGCCCCTACGAGTTGACGATACTCAGTAGGATTTGCCAATACGGGCCCAGCAGCGCTGCCACTCAACTTCTTAAAGTTGAGTTCCATTGGTGTCAATACGGACTTACAATCCACCATTCCAGCTCTTTCCAGAAGCTTCACAATATATTTTCCCTGAGAAAGGAAAATCTCGCCAGGTCTCTGCCAGACCTCCAGGCCTAGGAAATAGTGCATCAGTCCTAGGTCCTTCATCTCGAACTCAGCAGCGAGCTCCCTCTTGCATTGATGAATGAGAGGGTCAGCACCTGTTAGGAAGAGGTCGTCCACATACAGCACCAGAATGAGAGGCTTCCCCTGTACAACCTTGAAGTAAAGGTTTGGATCAGCATTACTTCGAGTGAAGCCCAGCTTCATCAAGTAACTATCCATCCTCTCGTACCAAGCTCTGGGTGCTTGCTTTAACCCATAGAGGGCTTTCTTCAACCTGCAGACATGAGTGTCTCGATCCTGAACTTCAAATCCCAGAGGTTGTTCTACATACATCTCTTCTTTTATTGCACCATGCAGAAAAGCGGTCTTGACATCCATCTGATGAAGACTCCATCCTTGCGTAGCAGCAAGGGCTATGATTGATCGGATGGTGGTATATCGTGCCACAGGTGCAAATATATCATCATAGTCAATTCCTTCCTTTTGAGAGAAGCCATGGGCAACAAACCTTGCCTTAAACTTTTCAGCACTCCCATCAGATCCATGTTTGATCTTGTAGAGCCATTTAGCGGTGACAACAGATTTGTCCTTCGGTCTCGGGACCACATCCCAGACATCATTCTTCATAATAGACTCATATTCTTCATGCATAGCATCCTTCCCGACTTGATGCTTGATGGCTTCCTCAAAAGATCCAGGTTCAGATTGTACAATAGTACTCATGGCAGCTAGATACCCTTGGTATCTACACGGCTTCTTGCTTTCTCGGAATGTCCCCCTTGGGGCAGCATGACCCTCAGCATCTTCGAGGGTGTCCCCGAGCCATGATGGTCTCTTTCCCAGTGAAGGAGATGGATCAATAGGGTCCATTGGTCCTTCAATATCAGGCATTGTCTCATCCTGCGGTTCTTCTTGATTTCCAGGCCTTTCTTCATGATTTTCTTCAGATCTTAGAAGATCTACTACTTTCTTCAGGGAAGCATCTTCGTCAAAAGTGACATCATGGCATATCTCTACTTCCCTTTGACCAGGTACATAGACTCTATAGGCCTTAGAAGTCTCACTGTAGCCCACAAACATTCCTTTCTTCCCAGAAGCATCCAGCTTACTTCTCTTTTCTTTCGGCACATGAAAATAGACAAGACATCCAAAAATTCTAAAATGTGAGACATCAGGTTTCTTACCAGAGAAAACCTCTTCGGGAGTTTTGGAGTCCAAAGTGGAATGAGGGCATCGGTTTTGAATGTATACAGCAGTGTTTGCAGCTTCTCCCCACAGAAACTTTGGTAGACCTTGGTCACATAGCATGGCACGGGCAGCTTCCACAATAGTCCTATTCTTGCGTTCAGCAACACCATTCTGCTCAGGAGTATATGCAGTGGTAGTCTCCCTCTTAATGCCAGCTTCTCTGCAAAAGTCTTTGAACTCATTTGACTCATATTCAATGCCATTGTCAGTCCTCAAAATCTTGATCTTCTTTCCGGTCATATTTTCCACCAAGGCTTTGAAGGTACGGAACCACATGAAAGCCTCATCCTTCTTC
Source organism: Pinus albicaulis (assembly GCA_034641835.2). NCBI lineage: Eukaryota > Viridiplantae > Streptophyta > Pinopsida > Pinales > Pinaceae > Pinus > Pinus albicaulis. The sequence continues at coordinate 55,251 of JAXQQM020078964.1, forward strand.
TTCAAGAAGTATATCCAGGTTTTGCGAGAGAAGTCATCAGTAAATGTCATATAGTAAGAACATTCCCCCAGGGATGTTACGGGTAACATACCAGAAAGATCAGAATGGACCAGTTGCAATATATCAGATGTCTTTGTGACACTTGAGGGAAAAGGTCCCCTTGTATGTTTCCCTTCAGCACAGCCCTTACATACACCTTCATGATTATTTCCAAAATCAGGCATCCCTGTCACCACCTTCCTTGCTTCGGGAAGAGCCTTGTAATGAAGGTGTCCAAATCTTCGGTGCTATAGTTCGGTTTGACGGATAGTATCACAAGTCATAGCTCCCAACGGACTCCCTCCAACCTGGTAGAGTGTACCAACTCTAAAACCAATTGAGATAGCTTCCTTGAAGCTCTTCTTCCACATGAGTACCTTTCCATCAGAGAAAGTTACATCGAATCCTTTGTCTTCCATGGCAGATACAGACACAAGGTTCTTCTTCAATTTAGGTACATAGAGTACATCTTGCAGACGGAGGACTTGTCCTTGAGACAAGTGGAGGGTCACAGTCCCGGTCCCTTTCATAGGATAAGTGGCATTATCCCCAAGGATAATTTCTAGATTAGTATCCCTTTCAACCATGTCAGAAAGTGCTTCCTTGAATCCGGTGATGTGTCTTGAGGCTCCACTATCAATTAGCCAGACATCCATAGTGTCGGGCGGAGATGCAGCTGAGAGAGCAGATACCAGAATATACTCATTTCTTTTATCAACAACATTAGACTCCTCACACCTGGTATTTCTGGACCTCTTAGAAGGTTGATTGTTTCCTCCAAAGTGAGCCTTCCTCTTTCCTTTGGATTTGTCATTTCTTCGATTCCCATTCCTTCGGTTGTTGTTGTTATCGTCACCATCAGGAGAATCCTTCTTGAAGGGGCATTCTCTAGCATAGTGTCGAGGCCTATGGCAGGTGAAACATTTACCCTTCTTCTCTTGAGTCTTAGTCCTTCCTTTGTCCTTAGAACCACCAGAGTTCTTCTTTCGGGAATGAGCACCATAGGCAGCATTTCTTTCATTATCAAATTCCTTCATCCTTGTTTCTTCTTGCATACATCTAGACATAAGCTCATCAAAGTTAGGAATGGTATTATTGTTGAGAATGGTAGTTGTGAATACTTGCCATTCATATGGAAGTCCTCCAAGTGCGGTGAGAACCATCTCACGACCAGCTATTGTCTCCCCAATAGCTAGCAGATTGTTCCTGGTTTCGGTCAACTTCATAAAGAAAGTTTGAATAGACTCGTCTCGGCCCTTCTTCATATTCTTCAACTTGTTCTTGAGGAATAGCACTTGGTTAACATTGTTTACTTGGAACATAAGTATCAATTTGTCATACATCTCCTTGGATGTACCTAGTTCAGATATGTAGGCAACCAGACTCTTATTTATGGATTCCCTGATCAGCAGCTTTGCTCTGATTTCACCCTTCTTATACTTGTTTCTAACAGCAGCAGAGGCATTGGATGGAGGTTCTAGAATCTTCCCTGTCACATGATCCAGGAGATCATGATCTTCCAATTTAAGGTCTAATATCATCTTCCAGGCATGGAAGTCATCACTTCCAGTCAGCTTGTCATTCTCCTTGAATTCAAGACTAGTGGAACCCATTTCTTTGGTGATGATTGCTAAAGATAGAGTTTGTCTTCACCTCAGCTTTGATACCATGTAAAGTTTTGTAGATGTTCTATGCTAGGAGCAATTTTACTTTTCTCACAACGATCATACAAATAGTTAAGCAAAATGCAGATAGAACATATAAGTAGATCTTACAGAAGACAAATCAGAAACAGGAAAAATGTGTGTGTTCGTTTCGGCGGTCAACAGGATGCTTCAACCAGCAAAGTCTCCTTGGTCAGCCAGCCCAGAGTGTGTCACAACAGTCCTCCAATCAGCAAATGAGTCAACCCAAGTCAACTCTACAAAAGTCAACGCTGTCCTGAAAAAGTCAACGCATGGCAGCAAGCTAAAAGTCAACGCAGCAGCAAAACGGTCAACCCTTTGACCTCGATTTCTGTGCCAAGTAGTACGGCCTTCAAAAATCGAACCTTCCACAAGTTTTCAGCTTGATTGGACCATGCGTTGACCAAAGTCAACGCTGGTCAAACTTTCTGCGAAACCCTAGCTGCAGAAAATCGTCCTTCAACTCAGCCGTACTGTTTTGTCCTTCTTCTCCTTCACACGTGTGGCTGAACTCGTCCTCCAGGTAGCTCGTACTATTTCAGATGAGAGAGAAAGATGTGAGTTGTGTTGTGATGAAATGCTCTCCAACTTTGCCTGTATTTATATCCATCATTGGGGCGTGTGACACATCTGCTGGGGGCGTGCAACCTTAAGGCCGACCTGCACATAATTTATTAAGAATAATAAATTCAAAATAAATGTTCTGCTCATCGGATTAAGACATATTATATATGGATTTTACACCTCTCCGAAAGAGGATTCCAACAAAAATATTAGCTTCTTAATCTGAGCATCATAACATGCCAGGAGTTTGGACCTAGTTGTCCTAAATTTAACACTCGTTTCTATTAATCGAGCTTCTGTTGTCATATGTCCAGCAGTCCGATTGCACAATTATTCCGTTCTTCTTCATAAAGGATCCAAATACTAGGATAGGCAATCCCCAATCAAATTATTTTCCCAGACCTTCCTCGGTGCCCTAGTTCACAAATTTGTGAACTATAACTACTGCCCTGCCCATGAATATTGTTCCTTTTGCTAGTTTTCTGAGCTCCTTTTCGTTTGTTCACGAGTTGTGAACAATGGTGATATTCAGTTTTGATTGACCGATAAGGATGATTGAAAAATGAGGCCCGAACATGTACATATATAGTGATTTTTTTTAGAAATATGAAGGGACACATCTATGGAGTGAAACCAACATGTGAAATAGGAATATGTCGGCTAGAATTTAAGTTAAGGATATATAACTTCAAAAATAAATTTCTCTTCAACCACTAGGAGTTTGAAGGCATGTGAGGGCTCATTGGAAAGAGGAAATAATACTCTTTCATATGGAATAAGGCTCATTATGAAATAATTTCTACATTTTCCTCCTATCTTCCATGACCACCCTGCAAATTTTATCAATAATCTACCCAAATGTGATGGATAAAATGCAAATATCACTGCTGAAAAGCACATTAAAAATATTGAAGATTTCCTTGATCTGTTTGAGGTGGGAGAAGATGATGTGTGTACTAGAATTTTTTCCTTATAATTGCAAGGTAAATTTAAAAATTGGTTTAAAGGTCTTCCAACTGCAAGCATTAAAAATTTTCATCAATTCACACAAGTTTTCCTAGATAGATTGGTGGTCGTGGGAAATTTTTTTCTCATCATAGAAGAGTATAACCATTTAAAAATACAACCTAGGGAGATAGTACAACATTTTTCAGCCGGGTTCAATAAGGTATATTATTCGATGTCTACTAAGATAAGGCCACCCCTAGGATTAGCTCTCTGGGACTACCCAGATGCATTTGACCCAAAGATGGTGTTCTAGTTAAGAGAAAGGGACCCTGCAACCCTTGAAGAAATGAAAAATATTGTAGTTGATGCGGAAGAGAACCTGTTGAAAAGAGAGGCAAAGTTAAATGTTGTGGAGAAGGATAAAATAGAAAGAGAGTGATTGATATCTTCAAAGATAAAGCTAGATATGTTGACAAACACAGTCAACGAAATGATGCTATGATTAGCAGGAAAGAGGAACTTGATGTTCAAATACCTCTTATTCCATTAGTTCTAAAAAATACCATGATCAATCTACCCAAGCGATGTACAACTCATACTTGGTATCCTAAGGCAAAAAATGATGGTTTCATGTACTCTATCCACAACACAGCCAAATATGAAGTCCAAAATCAGGAGGCAGGGAAATCCTCAACAACAATGTACATGATAGATGACCTTGTATATGAAGGTAGCCATCTCGAATATGATTATCAAGAGGAAGACTATAAGGTTGAGGTTGAGGCTAATTATTCGAAGTAGCTAGCACTATTTTCTTGGGAATAAAAAACTCAGTTGTCACAATGCAAAGATGACAATCAAACCCTACATGATGAGAAATATTGTAAGGAGGAAAATGCAGGAAGTTTTCAATTAAGTACAAAATTCCCTCCTCAATATTTTTACTCACTTTTAAGAGAGAATTACAAGCAGGTTAAAAATATGAAGGAGAAGGAATGCACTAATGAGTCAGTTGAGGAAAAGAGGGATGATAAAAAACCTTTTTTCAGATCCATAAGTTCTCTGCCTAAGTCATCTTGAAGTCACAGAATTTGAAATAGAGGAGGAACCAATACATCTTGAGTATTTACCCTTATGTTTCAACTCATTTCAGATTGTGAAATGGAATTTGGATCACATTCTAGTTGATAATCATAAGACAAGAGAACTCTCTCACCAATTGGATGAGGAGATCAGGGATGATAAAATATCTGTTTTAGATCCAGGGGTTCAGCCCTTGAGTTCTTTTGACTATCAAGTAGGAGATAAAATCATAGAGTCTGAAACATATGATGGATTGATCCAATTTGATTCTCTACCTTTTTGCTTCAATGCATTTCAGATTATTGAAGGGAATATGGATCACATTTTGGCTGATAATCATAAGGGGAAGCATGAGGTCTCAGAAGAACCAAAACAACCATCTAATGCACCACATGACCCAATAGCATGACCCAATAGGAGTGCAAAATAATACACATATAACCATAAACACAGAGATGGAGCGAAAGTAATGCTTCATTTTATTATAATCAAATGCCTGAAATAAATAGCAAGGGCGTTGGTAGGCGTATCTCTGAGAAGAGATGTGGTAGCTACAGGCATCTGAACTGTGTTACAATGAGACACAATGGAAATGAGCGAGCAAGGGCATTGGCATCGTATCTTTGAGAAGAGATGTGACGGCTACAGGCCTCCCCACTGTGTTACAATACAAACATGATGGGAACAAGCGAGCTAGGGCACTGGTAGTGTATCTTTGAGAAGAGATGTGTCAGCTACCAGCCCCTGAACTATGTTACAATGAGGCTTGAAGGTCTATTTATTGTTGAGATATAATGCAAAATCTTAAATGTCCAAAAACCTAACCCTAGGAGATGAAGTGCCAAAATTGTGGGCCCTGTTTGGGTAAGTTGGTGTTTCAACTTCCCAGGGACGTAACTTTGGCATATGATCTCCGTTTGATGCACTCAATAGCTCGTTAGAAATATCTATATGAGGACTACAAATTTTGAGTTAGAAACATTATTATATGACACATGTTTCTCTTGTTTTTCCAAAAAAGCGTCGTTTAGGGCCTCAAAACGGCTCTGGAAGTTCAGGACCCAAAAAATTGCTAAAAATAGTAAGTTGTGTTGAAACTTAAAAAAGGAAAGAAATTATGGTGGGGGTTCAAATGGAATAGGTAGATGGCCACCAATATCCACCTGGATCACTAATGCCCCAAAACGACTTTGGGCATGCCGGACCTAAAAACCTGCTAAAAATAGTAAGTTGCTCAAAGTGAAAAGCTGCAAGAATTGATGTTGCAGGTCCACATGGAATAGGTGGGTGGCCATCGATATCCACTTGGATCATTCCTCCCTCCTTAGGAAGCAATGGTCTCCATTGCATTAAGTTCCTCCCTGGGGGGGAATTTTCCTGAACTTGGTATTGGATTTGTCTAGGACGTCGTGGACTTGTTGGTGGGCATGCTGGATGTAGATGTGTCATCGGTGGACAATCGTTGAAGGATCTGGGCAAAGCTATCTATCATCGCATTCCTCTATTTCTCAAGGGCCTCCTTGAGCAATATTTTGATAGGATCTCCTACTCCCTCGTCTTTCTTTCCTTCCGCCATGGGGGTTCATCGGGGTTTGCAAGGTTGAACTCCTTAATCCTTGGTCACGTTGGGGACATGAAAAGAAAAATAGAGAAAGAGAAGACCACTCTGATACCACTGATCCAGATTTATGTAGGAACACAACAGAATACACATATAACCATAAACACAGAGATGTAACGGAAGTAATGCTTCATTTTATTATAATCAAATGCCTGAAATAAACAGCTAGGGTGCTGGTTGGCGTATCTATGAGAAGAGAAGTGGCAGCTATAGGCCTCTGAACTATGTTACAATGAGACACAATGGAAATGAGCGAGCTATGGCACTAGTAGCGTATCTTTGAGAAGAGATGTGACGGCTATAGGCCTCCCCACTGTGTTACAATACAGACATGATGGGAACAAGCGAGCTAGGGCACTGGTATCATATCTTTGAAAATAGATGTGTCGGCCACTAGCCCCTGAATTGTGTTAAAATGAGGCTCAAAGGCCTATTTATTTTTGAGAAACATTGTAAAACCTGAAACTTCCAACAACCTAACCCTAGGAGATGAAGCGACAAAACTGTGGGCCCTGTTTGGGTAAGTTGGTGTTTCAACTTCCTGGGGATGTAACTTTGGCATCTGATCTTCGTTTGACGCGCTCAATAGCTCGTTAGAAATATATATTCGAGGACTACAACTTTTGAGTGAGAAAAATTGGTCTATGACCCATGTTGCTCCCAGATTTCCCAAAAATCATCATTTAGGGCCTCAAAACGGCTCCGGAAGTTCAGGACTCAAAAAACTGCTAAAATAGTAAGTTGTGTTGAAACTTAAAAACGGAAAGAACCGATGGCAAGGGTTCAAATGGAATAGGTGGGTGTCCACCAATATCCACCTGGATCATTAATGCCCCAAAATGGCTCTGCGTGTGCAGGACCCGAAAACTTGCTAAAAATAGTAAGCTGCTGGAAGTGAAAAGCTCCAAGAATTCATGTTGCGGGTCCACATGGAATAGGTGGGTGGCCACCGATATCCACTTGGATCATTTCTTCTTTCAAATTCAATATTATTGTGTTCATAATTCTCTCAAAAACTGCTATGATATGGATATAATCAGATAGTCTTCCCCATTATCCGATCCAGTAGAAGTACTGACACAACATTCATCAGGTAGCATGCAAACATGTTCCAAGTTGATTGAAGACTAGGAGAGCACATCTGCAGTACCAGGATATGAAGTTGAGTTGGCTAAGTCAGAATACCCATAAATAAATCAAGAGTATCTTGATCCAATGGCTATCTATATGGAGGAATTTCTCTTTACAAAGCCAACGCATATTTCCAGCATGTCAGTTGTTTTTCAAAGGTATGTAAACAAGATCAGGCCGGGAATTTCTATCAAACACCATTGTCAGGTTTAACTCTGAACATGGTGAAGAGAAATGAAATAACAAAGATATTAGAACAATTGCTTAATTGGATGCACTGGCATTATTGTATTGTTTATGAGGGCAGACATTTTAGTAGATTAGGGTAGGTAGGTGTGCGAATAAGCTCGGTACCTTGAGATTTTCCCGGTTTACTTTTAGACCGTTTTCTAGCTTTCGGATCAGTATTCTCCCGGACTTTAACTTGCAGTATTTTTCTTAAGCTTGAAGTTTTTCAACCACGGAGATTGTAGCCGGTCCCGGGTTGCGGGGTTGGGATCAACCCAATGGATTGGGCCACTGATGCGGCTGGTGTTCTTGACACCTCTGAAGGAGTTGCAGAGCCCAGCTAGAGCCACTGTTAGAATCATGTATTTCATAGTATCACCAGCTGACTTATTATTTCTTAGATTTGTCATTTCTGAAACTAATATTCCATGGCCATCATTTATTTTCAGGAAAAATGGGAAATTCTAACTATCAAAAGCTTCAAAAGAATCCATGTGCCTTTCAGTTCAATAGAAGGAGAAAATTTTTCTAATAAGGAACACAAAGCAACAACACCAGAACCATCATTAAGGAAAAGGAGCATATCAGGAAATAATGCAATAAGAAAAGCATAAAAGAGAGGCAGAGAAGTAGCAGAAAGGCAAGGAGCAACATTAGACCATCAGTGAAGACTTAGAGCCCACTCTAAGTCTAGGAAGGCTAGGTCATGGAATCCAAAGTGGTTTGATGTTGTCCAATGTCATTTTTTCTTGCCAATATTACAAATTACAGAGTGATAACACGTTAACGCTCAACATATGAGCATGTCCCTCACTGGGTATTTTAGGTTTCCTTCACTGATCACTTATTTATTCTTGTATCAAAATGTAGAGGAATTTTTACATTTGGGGCTAAATATTATGGATGCAAATAAGAAAAGACAGTCAGTAATATTTTGGACAGATATAATAAGAAATGAACCAGATGAAGGAGGGGTGTTTGATTTTGCTACTTATTTCATGTCAATTGCCTATAAGGTACTGAATGGATTTCATCCACCGTATTTTCTGCCAAAAGCCCAGGATTTTGTTCAATTAAGTGCTAATTGTAAATTTGGGGATTGGTTTGTGTATGATGATCATTCATAAATTGCATTATATGGAGTTGGATTGAACCTTATAGATTACCAATCTTTGTCCCTGTGATATTGTTTGCCTTGGAGTTTATTAGGCAGAGTCTGAATGTAGATCAAATACATATTGTACCAATGAAGAAAGACCATTTATTTAAGTTTCCTATGTCCGTGGGACCATTCATAGTGAACATGAGGCAAGCAGAAAATGAAGCTAACAGGATGTTAGAAAACATGCACTTGTTACTAGTTGAGAAATGGGATTATGATCCACACAAGGTAATCTCTAATAGAAGGGTTGAAAATGGTTATTCTTCTTTTGTTCATGACAGTAGGCCTGAAGTATAGAAGTTAGCTAACAAAGGTTTTGCAGACTCTAATAGTACCAGCATTCAGACTCCAATCATTTCTGAAAGGTTAAGAAAAATAAGAAAAGAGAAAGTTGTTGATTTTAAATATGAAGAACAGAGAGCTGAGAAAAGAGCTAGGTTGACTGAAGAAATACCATGCAGCCAACCTGGTTTTCTTATTCAATTAGGAGATGCTCAGAATGCACTAGCTTCACCATCAAGACATGGATTTATTCATGATTAAGTTCCTTTGATCAAGAAAGTCTTTGCTCAAATTGCAAAAAAGAATCAGAAGATTAAAGCTAGTATGGAGGCTCAATTTGAGTATCAGATTACACTCGATCAAACTAGGTTTTTGACTTCTATGGATTAGAAAGGGACCAGTTGAAGATTGCTTTCTCTCACCCATTTGAAATGATAGTAGGGTCATCTAGTAGTTTTAAAATTGTTAATTTAACTGTTGATGTTAAGAAGATCCCTTTACTTGACAAAGTTAATTTGCATACGCAGATAGGTCAATTGATTATTGATGACCTAACTAAAACAAATGCAGCTACTCATAAGGAAAAAAATACGTTAGGAAAAGTGACTAAACAATAAAAATTGGAGAAGGCTAATTCCAGGGCTCTTTCAACTTAGAATGAAGAGTTGAAGAAGATAATTGTAAAAATTGGAGTGGACCCCAATGATGAATCAGATGTACAGAAGTTGTTACAAATTGTTGATTCAAAAATTAATCTATTGAAGAAGAAGTTAAAGTTACCTACCAGAGAACATCCAATGGAAGTAGAGGTACAGAGGTAGAGAATGAAAAAGAAAACATTTTACAATAGTTATTGCATAAAGAGGAAGATATTTCTATATTAAAGGATTCGGTACTTAACTTGCAAAGTCAAATTGAAGCTCATTCTTTCACCATAGTCATGTCATCTGGAACAAATGATCCAGCTAAAATATTTTCCCAGCTGAGCACAGAGTTAAATATGGCAGAGATTGATCTTAATAAAACTCAGAGTGACCTTGACACCGCGATGAAGATAATACATGCCAAAGAAGGAGAAGTCAATAAGTATAAATCAGATTGCCTCACAACTTATGATGAAATCAAGAATATTAAAGAAAAAATTAAAGGAAACATGTCTTTGATTCAAGTGAAGGATATTGTGTGGAATGAAATCATTGAAGTCATGAAAATAGTTTGGGAATCCTTGATTATAGTGTCAGAGGAGAAAAGCATAGTCAGAGACTTACAGGAACTTGTTTTGGCTGACAAACAAAAAACTCTTAATGGAGCTTTATGGGCGAAGAAATTCATTGATTTTATCAATTCCAAGACAGATCAGGAACTGAAGGAACATGAAATCAAATATAGAACATTTTTTGTTCTAGAGATAAATAAGTTGATTGTGAAAAATGCTTACAGGGAGTCGGCAGAGAAGAAATTGACAGAAATAAAATAGGTTATAAACAGATTTGATAATATATTTGACCAAAGGACTACAGCTGGGATGCAATAATGATGGGATCTGAATGGTAGTCTTCTACCATGGGATTCATATGAGCCTTTATTAGTGTCAACAAAGAGCAATATTGATAATACCCATGAAAAAATTGCAATCTTGAAAGGAGCTATAGTTGTCAATTTCTTGCAGAGGCATTTTCAATTATTATGGATGGTAAAGACTTTGTTCACAGAAAGGCCCACTTTCAACAAGATCACTTATTTCAAATTAGAATATCACAATTTGAACAATTCTCCTAAAGCTAAGATTGAAATATGGAAAAATTGTTGGGCATGGATGACTGATTCACCGGGTGACACCTCAGCACCTCAGAAGGACACATCAGCAAATCAGGGAAACACAGTGACAGCCAATCAAATCCAGATCTGGCAAATAGATTGAAACTTTTATTTTTATTTATCTTTTTTGATAAGAGATCAATATTGTAATGAAGCTATTAATTGCAATGTAATAGGTAGTTTACATAGTTTTAGGTAGTTTTGAGTAGTTACAAGAATTTCCAACAATTACAATCTGATTTTGTATGTATTTAAACAAATGAGAAAGAAATAGGAGGGTTCTGAGTTTTGGACCTCTAGATGACTACAAATTTTTTACTTAACTTTCTAAGAAATTAATGAAAGAAGATCAATTTTCCTACATCTGTTGATGGTGATTTTTCTTTCCAGTTTCATTCTGTGTTTATTATTATTTGAATGAACTGAAGTAAAGTAGTTGTTGGTCTCTTTATTACACCTATAAGTAAGAGTTAAATAACCTTAATACGCACTCCTTCACTCCAAATATTCTTTCTACAACAAATTTTTATGCATGTGATAATCTCTTTCTTCAACTTGATTCCCTTCACTCAAACTAGGATACACATCTTTGAAATAAATGTCATGTGCATATTGTTCTATATAACTCTCACATAGAACATAATCATTTTTTAGTAAAGTAGAAGCACTAATGATTGGTCTCGAAAGCATATCTGCAACTTTATTGAATATACCCTTTTTGTACCTTATAACCAAGTGAAATTGTTGAAGAAATCCCATCCACCTGAAATGTCTTGATTGCTGCAATTTTGTTTGCGACTTCTAGTATTGTAATGGTTGGTGATGGATGTGTATAATAGTCTCTTTACCCATCAAGTAGTTTTTCCACTTCTTGACACTTTGTACCAATGCATATAGTTCTTTGTCATATGTAGGATAATTAGTCACAACACCATTAAAATTTTCTGAATGAAAGGCGATAGGCTTACCATGCTGCAATAGGACTGCACCCATGGCATAGTCACTAGCATCGGTTTGTATCTCGAATGGATGTCTCAAATTTGTTAGTGCAAGGACTGGAGCTAAACTGATATTGTCTTTTAAAGCTTCGAAAGCTTGATTTTTTTTTTCCTCCCCATTGGAAGCCTTTCTTCACACTTGTCACTGCATGCATAGGAGCTATGATGGAAGAAAAGTTAGCAATAAATTTCCTCCAATATTAAGCTGCACCTAAGAAACTTCTTACCTCGGTAACTGTCTTGGGTGTGGGCCAATTCACAATCGCCTCCACTTTAGAAGGATCAATCCTCAATTCTCCTCCTCCTACAATATGTCCCAAATAGACCAAAGAAGTCTTTCCAAACTCACGTTTTGACATCTTAAGAAACAATTTCTCTTTCTTCAAAATATCAAGCACTCTATTTACATGCAAGGCATGATCTTCTCTTGTTTTGATGAAAATAAAAATGTCATTTAAGTACACAATAACAAAGTCATCAAGGAATGGTCATAAAAAATTATCCATAACCCGCATAAATGTTGTCAGTGCATTACATAAACCAAAAGGCATAACTAGCCACTCAAAGAGTCCTTGTTTGGTTTTGAATGCAGTTTTCCATATATCACATACTACAATTATTTCTTGATGATATCCACTTCGTAAATCTAACTTAGTGAAAAACTTTGCTTCTTTTAGCTGATCAAGAAAATCATCTATTCTTGGGAGTGGGTAACAATTTTTTACCGTAATTTTGTTCAAAGCTCGAAAATCTACACACATGTGCCAAGTCCCATCGTTATTTAGTATCAAGACTATGGGTGAACTACATGGCGAGGTGCTTGGCCTTATGATACATTTATCTAACATATCTTTGATTTGCCTCTTTATTTCATCATTCTCCATTATCGACATGCGATACATACTGATTTTTGGGAGAGGAAAATCCTACTACAACTAAATCTCATGTTGAATTTCCCTTTTTGGTAGCAATCCTATTGGCTCTTGAAACATGTCATGATTCCCATTAACCGCATCATATAATTCTGATTTCAACTTAGGATCACATCCCTCAAAAAATTCATGATTAATATTAGCTTTGGGCTTAATCATAAGAAGAGAAAATTTCTTACTTGAATTTACTAGCCTCTTTACCTATCCAGCATTTACCAAAGCAATATTTGTCTTCTTGTGGTGTGCTCTATCAATGAACTCCTTGCCATATTTCAATAAATTATACTTGTTCTCATGGCGATAGAAGATCGATTTCATGTCATACAAGTAAGGAGTCCCTAATACAATACACGTTATGTCAATCAGAACCACATCTAATTCAATTGTATCAACAAAGCTTGCAGTGATTGCAAACCTCAATATGCATTTCCTTGTAACCTGTAGATTTGCATCCTTACAAATCCAACCCAATGGATATGTTTTTGTATGTGGTATGGTCTCAAGGTTAAGTTTTTTGACCAAATATTCAGAGATTAAGTTTGCTTGTGACCCACTGTCAAATAGTGTGTCAATCTTGGTATGCTTGGATATGACCCTCACATGAAACAATTCTATTCTATCTTATTCATTTGGAGTGTTTATGAGATAGTTTGATGTACTGGTAGTAGGTTTAGTTTCAATTTATTTTCCCTTCATGTTCTTCAATCCCATGGCTGTAATTTTAGTCTCATCACCTGAATCAGACCCTAAGTCATGTTGAGCTATAGCAGCAGTTTTTTGTTTCCCTTTGTTATTGGGTCTCTTTGGCCTCAATTCTGGATGTAATTTCCAACAATGAGTTTCATCATGGCCTTCTTTTGAACAATATTTACAAATATTTTTTCTCCCTCTTTCTTAACAAGTGCATTATTTTTTTTTTTACCTTTTGGGGACTTTTTCTTGACTTTACCCTTAAAAGGTTTCTTCCTACTCTCTTCAAGAATGTTCTTCCCTCCAGCTTCTAGATGTGTGGCCTGAACACAAAATTCATATAGACTAGTGGGGTTAAACATGAAAATAGTATGTTTTAGGTAGCTATGTAAGCCTCCTATGTACTTCAGCAAAGTGTATTGGCTCTGCAAATCCACCCCTAATAAAAGAGCTCTTCTCTTAAATTCCTTGGTGTATTCTTACACATTTTATCCCTTTAACTGCCTAAATTTTTGCCAGTCATGATGCCTTTTTTCATATGAGTTAATGGATAAAAATTTCTTTTAATAGAAGCAATAAAATATGACCATGATAGCATAATCTTACCATGTTTCTTTATTTCCTCCTATGTCTTGGCTTCCCACCAAACAAGTGTTGCATCTTCCATTCTCAAAGAAGCTAAGTGAATTTTGGTATCATCATCTTGAAGGTTTTGTATTCTTAAATAGACCTCCAATTGTGGAATCCAATTATCTATATTGTCTTCATTTACTTCACCATTAAAAATTGGCAATTCGAACTTAACATCAAGTTTTAATAAAGCATATTTACCAGTGCTCTTGGATTTGTGTGGCTGATGTACTAAAGAAGAGGTAGAAGATGATGATGATGATGGTGATGGTGATGATGGTGGCTCTCCATTGCTTCCATATCCTCCATTTCCCTTTTTTGACTTGTCTTCATCATGTTGACCTCCTGAAGATCCTTGTCCTTCCTTTTTGAGTTTAGATCCTTCTCCTTCCAGTTTCTCATTCCTTTCTTGATAAATAATTCTAACCATCTCAGTCATGTTAAGAAATTCTTTCTTAAACACTATTTCTTCTTCCTTAGGGTTAACTTCTTCATGAATTTCTCCTTCCTTATGAGACATGCTTAATGGAGCTTCTACTTCTTTAGGAGGTGAACTAGGTGGTGGAGATTGTGGCAATCTTGCTCTCCTTTGCTTTGGCTCCTTTTGAGACCCTCCTACTTCCACCAATTTTCCTTCTTCCCTTTTGAGCTTGAGCCTTGTCAGCATCTAAAACTTGCAAACAGTTAAAAAAATTATTTGCACTAAACAACACCAGTGAAAAACTCTAGCTCTAATACCATCTGATCTGAAATGACTATATTAGTTTTTTTGTGCTAATGGTCTTTCAGTTTTAAAAAACATGTGCATAATTGGTTCATTAATTTGCATAAGGATTAAGGAGTTTTTCCATGAATTATAGATGAAATTTAGTGAATTATAAGCATAAAATAAGCATAAATAACACTGAACAACAATGTAAAATAGAGAAATAAGTCACCACATGAAATTTACACAGCAGGCATGATGAATCAGTTCACCCCTCCTGGGCTACATCCACTGGTCAAGCTCCCAATGGCTTGTCCATATTTCATTATGCTCAAAATTTTGCTAGTACATGTGTTTACGGTGCTCTAATGGTTTTTTTCTCTACACCAATGGCTTCAGCATGCTCCAATTAGTCAATAATGACTCTTAACTCAAAATGGTCGAATAATGAGCCTCCTACACTTTTTCCCAATATCTCCTAGGAAAACTACACTAAATGTGGAGAACTCTAGTTAACTAGAGTTAAATTAGGGCTGACCCTTATCCGATTTTCCTATTAATCCATGCATTCAGTGTTACGGTTAGGTGGTGGCCACATGCGCACCCCCAAATATTAATTGCCTTATACGTTAGCGGAAACAATATCAGAGTTTCATTAAACATACACGTTCATGATAAAATAGCACTTACGTTTTAAACAGATCACACATAGCCTTAAACAACTTATATTCACGCGAAACAGGGTTCTCGGGTCCCACAACACACAACCAATCACAACGCATCTCAAATCTCTTGCCCGCAAGTTTAACTTAGTACTAGTAATAATTTTTGCGATGTGCGCTTGTGCGCAATGCCAACACGTGGATCCCCTCATCGCATCGCATTTTAACTTTACCGCATCACATCACAACTTATTTAACATACTGTGTGAACTCTTAACGATATTTTCTATTATTTTTGAAATGTGAAATCGCAATTCATCATCCACCGTTGATCTCCCACTGCTGCTTTTTGATCTAATCTCCACCATTCATTCTGCCTGCACTGATTTATGTTGACAGAATTACAATTCATAACACCTGTGTCCTACTATTTTCAATCAAAACACAATATCTTCCTCATATGACATCGATTTTTTGAGCCGTTTGTGACGCCGGAATCAGGAAGACGAGATATTCACAACCATTCTGGTATCAAGCCAATCCTTTAATTTTGAATTTTGAGCAAAATTTATGAACTCCTGATCAATGCACCTTAGTGATGAAGACTCTGAGTACTGATAACTACTACATTATCCCTTTGATGCACTGCATTGTTGCTACTCTACACTATGTTGTCGCTGCTCTACAATGTGTTTCTCTAGAAGTAGGTGTTGCTACCTACTGCACTTTTGTCTCCATCACTTCTCGACTCCCACTAAAAACTCCTCCATCCCACTACTGCTAATTATGGGCTTCTGTAGGAAGGTGGTGATCCATGAGTTGGGCTCCTCAAGTATCATTCCCACTAAATTTTGAGGTGAACTACAACTCAATGTCACCCCATCTCCCTCATGGAGATGCATGGGCACTCATGGAAAATGCATCCTGCTCGATCTTCGTGGCTGAAAATTTAGGATCGTACTTCTCATCCTTGTCATTTTTATTCAAAGGACATTGCAATGCAAAGTGGCCCATCTCGCCACATCTGAAACACTTCACCTTCGAGACATCTACCTTTTGTCTCTGTTTCCCTTTTTTTCCCTTCGATGTGAGGTTTGCATTCTCCTCCTCCAATGGAATTTTTGATCCACTCACACTGTTGTCGTCAAGTTTTCACTTGAATATACCTCTCCTCATATCCTCCTCCTAAAGTGTTGTCCACATGTGCTCCCAAATATGAAGTGTATCCCTACCCAAAATACTTTGGAGAAAAACTTTCCACTCCACCATGTCTGTGTTAAGGGCTAGCCTCACGATAGTTTCCATTGTTGGGGTGGATCCCATGGCTTCCAAGTGGTCTTGAATCTCCTGAAGTCTCGTAAGGAATGGAGAAATGTGCTCCCCCTTCTACATCTAGATCATCCGAAGCTTCTATTCCAAGTACATCTTCTGCTACTCGGAATTTCCTTCCTACAATAGGGAAAAGGCCTCCCATGTCTCCCTGGTAGTGTTCTTGCTATATATATGAGAGACTCGGTGATCCTTGACACCATCAAGGATTAGTCTCTTAGCCTTTGCCATATCAGACTTGCACTAATTGTTTTGATTCATATCTATAGGTATAACAACTACGTTCTCCAGAAACTCTTTGAGATTATATTCATCTAGAAGGAATTTGATCCTTTCCTTCTCGATTACATAGTTTGAAGAGCCCTCCAACTGGTATTGATCTCTCAGTTTGTGAGATGCCATTTCAGCCGAAAACTATTGGAATGCTCCTCTTCTTCCCCCACTTTGCAACACTAGGAAGGCTTACACACTCCTTGTGGAGCTTATAGATATGATGCCTGGATTTGCTGCTCAGACCTTGAAAACTCATTGAGGAATAACTCCCCATTATGTGTTCTTCCTCTTCTTCTTATGCTTCTCTTCCCAACAACTCCTTGCAGAAAAATTGTGTCCCTTTGGTTCTGCATGAAGGCTCTGCATTGCTCCCTCTGCCTCGGAAAAATCTAGAACCAGAATTCCTACCTCTTTGTTGACTCACTCAGAGAGAGACAACCTCAAAAACTTATCCCTCATGGATATAACTATGCAATCCCTCTAGGGATTCGATCTATTGCTGCTGCAGCAATTTGACCTTCACTTCAATGCTAGATCTGCTTTTCTTGTTTCACATCAAATGATCTAATACCATGTGAAAATTCCTAGATCTGACAATATTAGGAATCCTACTGCTCCGAACTAGATCTGCTTCATCTACTTGTAAATTACATTACACAATTATTTTCATATGTCTTCGTAAAAATATTGAAGTAAATTACTAAAGCAGCCTACACTTAATACTTTATGACTCTGAAACAAGGAAATTGAGCAAAGAATAAATCACACATAGGACACCATTATTTTGGGATGAAATTCCATGAAAAAACCCAATGCGGGAAAACAAGTGCAATGGATCTGAGGTTTTTTTATTATTAAGCACCAGTTTTTGAATACAATATTTGGATTCCTTGTTGGCTATCTAGTACATAGAAATCATGATAGACAAAAATATAGTGAGTTTTACCTCACAATGTAAGTCTCAATGGATCTGGTTGTTGAACTGACGAAGCCACAACTCCCTCTGTGTTTCCTCTACACAGTAGATATGTAGGCTTGCATGGTAATTTCCCTGGGTGACGTCACCTCCTCTTTAGAATAGATCTACTCCTTGGAAACTTGAGTTTCAGCCCTCCCGTCTCAAAACCCTGATCTTCCAACAAATCTCGAACTATCTCACGAAAACACTATGCAGCCTCTATGTGGGCCTTGCGTGGGTCTACGTCACCCCTTCTGGGGCTTGAATCACACCCTATGTAGACTGCGCTACTTCCTTTGTTGGTTCTGCTGCCTCTCTACTATGTATTCTTGGTCTCAGAGAATATCCTTCGACTAATAATTGTCTCAGAGAATATCCTCACTACAAATGGAATCACTTAGATTTTATCTTTTTCCAAGAACTGCTCAGTCTAAATAATTTGATCTCAAGATTCACTCTATGTCTCTTTCCAAATGACCCTCAAGCCTTCCTTTATAGTTTTCTCGTTAATACATAAATGACTGAGATTAGATCTCTAATAAATGGCTCAAATTATAACATGACTTGATCTTCACTTTTTATAGATAATTCGCACTTTGTTTTATTAATACCCTTTAATTATTTAATTTCCCTAAGTTTAGACTTAGAGTCCTCATTAAAATAATTAATTTTCACAATAAAACATAATCCAAGTGGAATTTTCACAAACGGTTTCTGGGTTCTTTGGAATACCAATTCCTAAACCTCTCCACAAAATTTGAGACTCAGCTCACTTTTGATGCTACCAAAAATCAACAGAATTTAGTCGTGTACTCTTCATCTGTCATTGATCTCATCTTTAGCTCATAAAATTATTTTTCCTTACTGTCGTAGTACCTTTTTGAAAGTATTTCTTCCTTAAAAGCCTTTGAACTCATGCAAACTCAAATCCTCTATCCTGATGTTTCTAACCTACTTCACATATTCCCACCAAATGTATGTTTTACCTTTCAAGGTGAAGATAATAGTTATGGCCTTCATATTATCTATGTACTCATACAACTCAAAGAATTTGTTCATCCCAAGTATCCAAGCCTCTGCATGTTCTGATTTCTTCAAGTCCCCATCAAAGGTAGGTGGATTTTCTTTCTTAAATTCACTCTGCAAGTATCCCCTATCAATCCTCCTATAAGAATGATAACGATGAAAATCATGATGTATATCTGAAACAAAACTAGAATAGTACATGTACTCATCACCCCTCCTATCCAGAGTGTCCAACATCATGCCATCTCTCATTGTGTCAGCTCTATCCGACCTATGTATACCAGGATACCTACTTCCATATGCACCATTATTTTTTTCCTCATGTCCATGGCTCATCTGAAGTGGCCCTTACCACTGCAATTCTGAAAAAACTCTGAAGAAGTATTGCATTGACCTCTGCTTGTTTCTCTTATGCATGTATGATCCTATCGTTTTCTGCCTTACAACTCCTTATTTCTTCCTTTAATATTCTCAATGTGTCTACCAAATCAGAGGATTTTCCACCGCGCTGCTCATCTTATTCATAGGGAGATCTTTGTAGTTTACCATATTTATATTCATTTTGATCTTTCTCCTGCAAGGCATACTATGTTAGCTAAATGAAATCATAATAAAAAAAAGCGCCTTAGTATAATTTGGGGAGGATACATCATCTGAAATATGATCCAAATTAGTGTGATACGTATACAAACATAATCATAACAACATATAAACATATAACAACTAAGTGTACCAACACATAACATCATTCTAGCTAGATTCCAATCATCACTACATGACCATACCACTACACATACTATGACCTCATGCAGGATGACATCAACCATACAAATGTATGTGGACAATATAAAATCATAAAAATAGATGAAACATAGGTGTACGCACAAAAAATACACAAACATAAACATGGACAATGCACAAGCGTGAATATGGAAAATACACATGCATAAACACATGCAACCAAGCATAAACGAATAATACTTGTAACAACATGTAGAAACATGTAACCAAGCATACAAGGACGATACATGTAGCAACATATACTCAAAAATGTAACCAAACACACACTCATGAAGACACACTTCCCAAAAACCACATCCTCTTTCACATGGAAACATCACTACAACCATGATCGAAACCATGCATATGCAACAAGCATAAAGTCCATAAGGATGAAAACACATGTGCAACCGACATGCATGCATGACCAACACACACTTCCCATCTAGTCCAAGGGGTTAACCATACTCTGGTATCACTTGGTAACACCCTCCTCCCATTTATACCCAAGTAAACAGCCAAGCGGGGTAAACATGTGACGAGAGGCTACTATAATCAGATTAAACCTCGTTGGTGACCTTAAGGAAGTGGAAATGACATAAACACATAATAAAAACCCTACTAGTCATGACAGTCATTTCATCAAACATATCACAAATGTGTAATCTACATGTGTAAACAACATATCTGAGCATAGGGGTATCATACTTATCTAAGAATCATTAATAAACATTGCTACCTTACATCATTCGTTGCAGTATCATCTATTAGGTCATAGATACAGTTTTTTATTCATTTAAAAATAAAGACATGAGAAGGGCCATACATTATCACTATCATAATACATACTCATAATCAGCATAATAGCAACATAAATATCATGGATACATCAGCCATAAGATTTACATATAAACCAATACACTAACACATCAAATTCCAAGGAACTGAATTTCTCATTAGTGAATGTAAAAACCAACCAGGGATGGGACTACCACGTTCCACCCGACCATAGATTGGCTAAGCCAAATATCTCTTTAGAAAATCACCCCCATTCTCTTTTCACCATTGCATCCAAAAAATCAAAATATGTGAGCGATGCCAATGTTATGCTCACAAGGTACGAGCCCCTCCATCTCCCCTACACATGATCATCGTTGTGAGCCCCTTTTGTAAATGGTGCATAGAATACATGACTTGAAACCCCACATCATCTGAAAACCAAAATTACATAGTTGTGGCCATAAATTATTTCACCAAATGGGAAGAATCCATGCCCACATACAACAACACCGTGGAAATCTCCGCATGGTTTTTCTTCAACTAGGTCATCACACGGTTCAGTGTACCCAAGGAATTAGGGTCAGATCATGGGAAACATTTCTAAAATGAAATATTACAGGAATTGTCTCAACACCTTCGCTTTTCGCGCCAGTTTTCATCACCATACTTCCCACATTCTAATGTTTAGGTAGAATTCATTAGAAAATTCCTCAAAACAATGTTACAATGTATGGTGAAAACAACAAAACCAATAAGCGCATCATGGTTTTCACAACTCTGTGGGCGTACGATACAACGGTCAAAGCGTTAACAAGATCCACACCCTTCTAGTTAGTTTACGGGGTGGAGTTTGTGCTTCCCATAGAACGTAAAATCCCCACCCTTCATTCATCCATTGAACTTCTCACCAATACTAAGCCCTTAGAGAAATGGTTGGTAGAGTTAGATCTCATCGAAAAAAGTCGAGGAGAGTCTCTCCAACATAACAAAGCTAGCAAAAATAGGGTCAAAGCGTCATTTGATTGCAACATTATGGAAGGGTCCATATAAATTCAAACATTTCCTCATCAAGGGAGTATATATTCTATCATATCCCGACCATACATGCCTAAAAAACCTCGCCAATGGACACTACCTCAAGAAATTTCACCCATAAAATAAGGGCCTTAGTACCCTAGAATGAATATGTATGCACCATAATTTTTTATTATGATCACACCATCATGGAATTGTTCTAAAAACACGCTCTCTCATCTTGTGTCGTAGATGGATCGTTCGCCAATCTACCATTTATTTCTATTAGGTGCCTCGACATGCTCTCTCCCGATTGATGCCATACCTCACTAAACCAAACCTTTCAAGTGTGTGATTCACGCCTCTTTAGTAAATACCTACATGCACAAATATTAGCCCGTATTTTTTATCACGTCACATTTATAAATATACCAAGAGATTAAAATCATATAGCTGATCTCATAGCTAACCATGTCCTAGACTGGAATGCATCACATATATACCATTGACCATAAGCAACATAAAAACCACCATAAACATAAAATCCATCATAAATATATCCATATACACATCATGAGATCCGTAAAAATACATCTCACATCTATATATAAAAAAATATATGCGTGTTCCAGTATACAAAAAATGATTCCACTAGCTCATCGCCACGAAAAAAATGTGTCATCAAAAAAAGATAAGGGAGCATCCTCATAATTGGGTGCTTTCCCTAGTATATTCATGATAAGTCCAGGGCTAAGCCCCTCTAGTTGGGTCTTGTTGACTAACATCCACACTAGGAGCTATGATAGGAGCAACAATAGCCACTACAAAAGAAACTCGACGCTACGTTCGATGATGCGCCAACTCAGAGGCCATTAATGTCTCCATAGTGAGCTCCTCCAAGTCATCAAATCCCCCTGTGGGCATCCTCCGAGTCAGGGTCTCTACCCTCTCCTAGCTACACGAGAAAAACCAAGACATCTACAGCTGTCACAGCACTAGTACCTTCCTTCGAGGGTCCACCCATCTCTAACTAGGGCGACAACACTACCATTCTAAGCCTAGGCAGAGGCCTGTCATCTTGCAGTCTTCGTAGAGCCTATGCTACCCTTCAAACTCCCATTCGTTGAGAATATTTTCTTAAAGGGTAGGCTAGAGTTTGTCTACCAGTACCTACATCTGCAGGTAAAGAAACATGGTATCAGTGTGATCACACAAAAAACATACATAATACTCAAATGTTGAACATATAAATAATCATACCTGCTAGACCCCATGCATAACCCGAAGGGAAACCCATGTTTGGGCCACCATAGAAGTCCAATCCACGATAGGGAAACTCTAATATTATTTGAGGGTTGGAATCAAACCAACCTCCATAATTTTGTTCCAATATCACCCTACAATGCCCCCTCCATTTAGTGTATAACAAGCTCCCACCTTCGTATACAAGGATCCCTTGGAGGACCAACCGACACCACAATGAAGGGTCATAACATGATGATCCTCTCATACATAATGCTACATGGAATAATGGCATAGCATAAGGTCTGAGTTGTCCCCCGTTGTACCCATGCAAGTTGGAATGTCATACCACGATAAACCAAACGGGCCCAATCAAAGAAGTGGCCTGCCAGCAACTACTGCACAACTGTTACATGTGGCCCTGATACTCTATGGGGCAAAGCCAGCCCCACCAAGCACAAAATCATCCATAGAGTCATACGCTCTGTCAAATTCACAATAGTCAAAACATTAATACATTTATCCACAATGTTTCTCCTACTCTGCCCAATGTCGAATGTTCACCGCCCCAAGTGATAGTGGATAAGGCAATACCTCCCTACGAGGTAGAAGACCAGTCACAAAATACACATCTAACAGAGATGATACAGCCATCCTAACTCATCTCACTACCATAATCTTCCACTCTCAATCCCAATAGCGAACCAGGAATCGTAAAACCTATCCTTGGATATTAGGATGGGTTTATAAAGAAACTTCAACAACCCCCACCATGTTAGAGTCTCATGAACACTTGGGTCTTGAGCCACCTCATCGTGGAGGGTGGTCCAGTATCTCTCTATCCACATCATCCCGCTACCAAAAAAGATATAAAAAAAAAAAAAAAATCATTTTTTGGTCCCTTTTTGCTAAAAAGTAAGAAAAACATATTTCTCTTAACCACGCATCTTATTCCTAACTAGGGCGAAAACACTAGCACTCTAAGCCTAGGCATAGACCTGTCATCTTGCAGCCTGTTTAGTAAATTTAATGTCTTAAATTCCTTACATAAATTATCAACCGAGGTTTGTAAACTGATGAAGTGTGGTGCACTCTACGTGCTTAGTTAACCTTCTTCTTACTTCGTTGTAAGTATTTTTATGTTGTGTTGGGGGTTTTGTTCTTGATGTCTAAGGATGTTAATCTAAAAATATGAAAGGAAACAAATGAATATAATGAATTTTAAGAAGGAAGAAAAGGAAGTGTTGCTAAGTTAAACTAATTTGCATAAAAATAAATACTGTTGGCTAATCTGAAAAACAATATAGTATCTATTCTAATGACTTCTATTTTAACATTAATTCTATTCCATGGATAAATCTTATAACTAAAATTTAAATTGTAGTGCTACCTTAAGTGAAAGCAGAAAAAGGAAACAACTAATGTATGTTTAGTTACTCCAGCATTCAATATGAAGTGTCACCTTCTTGAGATGATGTTAAACAACTAATTATACCTTAATTTCTAATGATCTGGAAAAGCAAGTAAAGTGTGCAAAGGAAAACAACTAATGTATGTTTTGGTTACTCCAGCATTCAAAATGAAGTGTCACCTCTTGAGATGATGTTAAGTAACCAATTATACCTTAGTTTCTAATGGTCTAGAAAAGCAAGTAAAGTATGCAAAGGAAAACTCAGTAATTGCATGAATTATACATTCAATCATTCAGTCTAGAAATATGATAAAATCAACTTCTTGGAATGACCTTTAGGAACATCAGTGATGCAATTAAATGAGTATATAAAAGCAAATGTAAAGGCATGAAAATTTAAATATTAACTGATTGTAAACAACTAATGTATATTTGGTTACTCCAGTATTCAATATGAAGTATTATCCTCTTGAGATGTTGTGTAAGCAATCAATTATACCTTAGTTTCTAAGTTCCTAGAAATCAAATAAAATATGCATAGGAAAGATCAAGAACTATATGAATTAGATATTCAATAATTTAGTTTAGAATCATCTTCTTGAAATGACCTTTGAGAACATCCATTGATACAATTAATTGATATTTCTAATATAAGAAAGTAAATAACAAAACAATAAAGGAAACTAGATAACTATGAATTCTTATTGCTTCAAACTTGATTCAATTTGAAAATAGAAAGATCTATCCTCACGAAATGTTTTAGAAGAACAATGATTACACAGTTATGATTTAACTCTATGCTACTGATCCAAACTGAAATGTAATATTAATCTACTTAGAAAACATAATTGACAAAACATAGTAAGGAAATTAATCTAAAACAACGAACAAAAAACCTCCTCCTGTGCAGGGGCCCTCTACAACATATTTGGTTGAGATCCTAGCTAGTTAAAGATGCACTTAAGCAATCATTGGCATGAACACGATCATTGTATTATAATAGAATGAAGTCTTAAAACAATACACAACATTTCAGAAAAAACTTAAAAATTAATTATTTTCGGTTCTGTACAACTGGTATTTATATAAAACAAACATATTAACTGTTTATGAGCTAATTCTACTACATGTGGCTAATCGTAATCGACTTATAGAATTGAAATTTGACTCTTTAACTCTTGATTTGCTACGATAGAGGAAAACAAGAAACCTTCTGTTGTCGGCTAACGTCCTTTGACCGGACTTTGAGCATGATCTTAGGCATCCTTTTCTATCGATCTCAATCAAGTAGATAGGATGAAATCCATGTGGAGATGATTATGGAAATTCCCATGTGGTTCATTTCTCCAATTGAACCCTGGAACCTGTCAGACCATGATACTAGCTACAAAACCTATGATTAGCTGCAGAATAGGCTGCGTTCTGTAGCCAAATTGCAAAAATACATTCGAATAGAAAGAATATCAGGATATAACGTGGAAATCATTTAAATGCATTCCTTCAGACAAAACATGACATTTATCATTGATTGGAGTATTGAACTTATGAGAAATTAAGGGAAAAAGGTGAGAAATGATGTGAGAGAGAGGATAATTCTGAGGTTCAACATACCCCCACTGAGAAGTCATTGCATGTCCTCATGAAAATGACAAAAAATGTGAGTTCTCCTCTCCTACTGCATTTGTTCAGACACTTCTGGTAACACATCCAATTTCCTTCTTTTGCTTTTATTTGAAGTGATTTCCATCCCGAGCTTTCTCATATGAAGCTTGTATTTGAGATTAATGACTTCCTTGTTTAGTGACTTGTTCTTTCTTTTCAACTTCCTGTTCTTTTTTTTACCACAATCCTAAATGCAGAATGGTATTGTCACTAATTACCTTTCCCAACTTGTTCTACTGCTTCAAGGTCTCATTCTCCTCTTTAATATGCCTATTCAATATCTCTAGTTCATAAATTTCTTGTTTGAGAGTTTCAATTAGAGGTTCTTATGGATTGATACGATTCACTGTTGCATTTCTCTTCTCCAATGAATCTATGTAATCATATATTTATTGTTGTGTTGGGTCTATTCCTAGAGATTTTCTAATGGGGCTACCTTCAAAATTATGAATAGGAGAATTTTGAGGACTACATGGAGGAGAAATATTGACAAGAGATGGTATTGGAGTTTCTTCATCTAAACTTACAAACTCTGTCTCTTTTGGTAGTGTTTTCTTCATTGAACTTCGGAGTCTGGAGCTCCTTCTCACTTGTAGAGGATTTAAATTTTCCTCACTTGTAACCTTGCTCCTCTTTCTATTGAAAATGGAATGAATGAAAGTGGAATATGACTGTGTAATGGAATGAAAGTGGAATATGTCTGTGAAAATGGAATGAATTTGCAGATTATGAGCTGCAAAGATGGAATATGAATGTAGTTCTTGTGTTACTATTTATTGCAGAAAAGAAATGGAAAATATAGGATGTCAGAAATATCTGATTTTCACCCTGTATTTTCTATATAAGTATGCCAATCATTGATTGGTTTTCATACTTATACACTTTATTTATTATTGTTATTATTACATATATATATAGGAAAAATAAAAACTAAGTTAGTGAAG
Source organism: Pinus albicaulis (assembly GCA_034641835.2). Lineage (NCBI taxonomy): Eukaryota > Viridiplantae > Streptophyta > Pinopsida > Pinales > Pinaceae > Pinus > Pinus albicaulis. The sequence continues at coordinate 81,849 of JAXQQM020078964.1, forward strand.
AAGAATAATTCTTCTTCACTAACTTCATATCAGTATTATCTTAGAAAATCTTGATAAACTCTTCTCTTGAAATTGGATTATGATATACTTTTGACAAATGACCATTCATAAGAAGATGTACATTTTATTCATCAATTGTCCTTATCTTGACTGCTCCATTATCAAATAATTTTTCAATCTCATATGGCCCAAGCCAATGAGTCTGAAACTTTCCTTGAAAATATTTGAATTTTGAATCGAACAAAAGTTCCCAATTACCTATTTGAAAATTCTTCTCCTTGATATATTTATCATGCCATTTAGCCCTTTGCTGCTAGACTAGATTGGTTCTTTGAACTACATCTTGCCTGATTTCATCAAGCTCATTGAGTTTCTCTAATCTATGTTTTTGTGCTTCTAATAAATCAAGTCCCAATTGGTCTGCCATCTTGAACATTCAAATCTGGAACTCTATAGGGAAGGGTACTTTCTTTCCATAAACAAGTTCATAGGAAGTATGTTCGGTTGTATTCCTCTCCATGTATTTCTATAGGCCTATAAGGCATCAAGAAGCCTTTCTGCCCAATCTCTTCTGTGTAGATGTACAGTCTTAGTGAGAATTCCTTCAATCACTTTATTGGTAGACTCTACTTGACCATTTGCTTGTGCATGATGTTGGCTCCCTATGATTTACAAGAATGGCAAGAATAAACGCTGCAGGGGGCCACATCAGAACCACTTTGGAATCATAGGATCTAGCCTTCCTAGATTCAGAGAGGGATCTCTCTATTAAGTGTTTTCAAAGGATATATCTTTATGCTTTATTTATGATATTAGTCTAGTTATGAAGATCTTAGGAACTTGTTTGTTTATTTGGTTGGGATAGATATCATTAACTGAAGAGGTCAGTTGAAGGGTGAAGGTGAGATCAGATTGAAGAATGTTTCAGCTAAAAAAATAGGTCATGAAACAGTATTAACCCATTGGGCTATGGAGTCACAAAAGTATTTAATTTTACAACAACTCTTCAAGGTTTTCCATAGGGAAAGTCATCTATATCAAAGGATCTTTAGGATTTAATTGTGATATGAAACATTTAAGATATTGTGAAAGAATCAAAGCTAACAACCAATTAATTATATATTAACTTCACTAAAACAAGAAAAGCCTTTAAAAGTAACTGTTTGAAGCAAGCCAAAGGAGAGGGAAAACCATAGACTTCTTTGGAAAAATTTTTATTAAAGCACACTTTTCAGAAAACAATCCAGTAATCTTAAGACTAATTTTAGAAAGGAGAAAACATATAAGAGAACAGGGAAAATAGCCTAAGATCAGATAGAAAATGTGAATCTAGCCTGCTTTTGACATACTCTCTATGGATCTTTCAAGGCAACTGTTAAAGACTAGCTGGAGGACAGGGCAAACCATAGACTTCCCTGGATTAACTCTACTTATCAAACCTTGAAAAGAGCATTCAAAAACAATATCTCAAGTTGTACTCAGAAAGACATGGGCTCACCAACATTTCTTCACTGGTTATACTCTATTGAATAATTCTCAAAACAACAAGCTGGATAAACCTATAGGGAAATTAAGCATCCTCTAAACATAACTTAGCAAAATAAAACATAAAGATAAAGCTTTCAGATAGAAATAAGGTACTTTTCATTAAATCCTACTCTAAATTTTTTGTTCTTTATCAAAGAAAATGGACAGCATGTAAAACATAAGGAAAGACAAAAACAGTGAGAAATAACATCACCATTAACATAGACCAGGATCCCATGAATCATCTTGTATTATTGATGTTCAAACCAGTTACATACTTCAAGTCCAACAGGTCTTTACAGCCCAAAACTTCTCTTCTCATCCTAGTGTTCTTCAACTACTCAACAGTACTTCAACAACTTCAGCAACTATCTTACACTTCAATCATAATCCAACCAACAATAACAATGAGCTCCTCATGCCATATTTATATATTAATGAGGAGGTGGAGTGAAAGAAAGGGTCTCTAATGTTCATAAATGACAGAGTTTAATGTTTTTTACCTTTAAGACCATGCAAGGCCCAAGGCAAAATGTATTTAAGTCTAACTCTGCATAATATTAACTCTTAACTCTGCATAATATTAACTCTTTCGAACTACTTAGTTTCTTTTGTTGACTTTTAGGAATTTTTAGGTAGGCTGGCAATAACTTCTAAGTTGTCTTTACAAAATATCTCTATCTTGTAATAAATTTGTGTATCTAAGGGGAAAATAGGCTGGCAGGTGGAATTTTAATCCTTTGGAGGAGTAATTTCTTCTGTGGATGTGTCATTCGAAGCATTCCTTCTTGTTGATCTGTCTGTTTGGTGGCTTTAACTCTGATTAGGCCTTTGATTTGGCTTTTAGGCCTTTATTGACTATTTTTTATTTAATTTTGCTTTATCTTTGTAAACTGTTGGTTAAGTCCTTGATTTTCTTGCCTTTGACTTTAACGTTTATCTTCTTTAATTTTAATCTTCACTGTTCTTTTGTGTTTTCTTTTGTACAGGTGGCTTCCATGTGCTGGAGGGATTCATTTAGCCAATGCTCATGAGACATTAATTAAACCTTGGAACTTGAACCCTGGGTCCCCTTTTTCATTTATCTAGCTGTTGGGATTGTCATCCTAGGCTTTGCCACTATGTCTTTGGCTGTGGGATGACCTGCATAATTGGACGCCATTAAACCTGCAACTTAAAACATAAAACCATTATAAAAACCTGCGTTTTTGGATTTGACTGCTAACAAAGGCTTGAGGAGTGGTTATGGAGCGATGCAGAGGAAGGGAATTATGTAGAGGAGGGTTTTAATGGTAGAATCATGAAGAAACACAAATAAATTCAAACATCGGCATGAAAATGAGGAAAGCAGTTTTGGGCGGAAACTAGGGTGGTATTCGCACAAGGATTAGGTGGTTAGTGGTTTCAGTTCTTTCGAACGTGATACCATACAGGCGCTGACATGTGTTCAACCCAAAACCACTTTTTTCGCATTGAAAATGCACGTTAAATTTTTTTGGTGAAATGGGCGCGAAATCAGTTTTGGGTCGTCAGATCTGGGGGAGCCAGATCAACGGCGGAGAGGGAGCGTGATGGGAAAAAGTGCTCGGCTAGAGGAGAAGTGGGGATAGGTGGGACCAGGAGGTGACGTCAGCTAAACTGTCGGGAGGTGAAATGTTTATCGGGCGGGGTTGATGCGTTGGGAAGAATGTGGATCGTTGGATCCGCAAGATCAATGGAGGAGCTTTAATATGGGGGAAGCGGAAAAGATTTTTTTCGATAGAAAGGATGATGAGGGGGGAAGCGATCACCGTTGGATCATCGGGATCGATGGTTGAGATTCATCAAGGAGAATATATGGCACAAAGGAATGAAATAACAAGGAAGGGGGTTAGATAAGGCATGGAAAGGTTTTACGGAGAAAGGAAAGGACAAGGGCTTAAAAGGGATTTTCTAGGCTTAGTCCCTGGTTTCGAGCCTCGGTCACATAGAGAAAGGGGCTGAGGGCTTAAGCCTGTAGGGGCTTAAGGCCTAAATTTTAAAAAGGGGTCGGAAAGAGGCCTAGAAAGTGGGTTTTTTAGATTTGTTAGAGGTTCCGATAAGATAAAAAAAAGGGTGATTAAAACCATATAAAGGGGTTTTATAAGGTTTAAAGGGTTCTTGGGGGGAATGAAGAAAGTTAAAGGGGAAAAGGGGCCCTTTTAGAAAGGAATAAATGGTTGTTAGGATAGGTGAAATAATGAGTGAAATGGCGGGATTTTTGAAGGAATTTATGAAGGTGGAATGGTAGAAGAGGGGCTTGAAAACAACTTTTATTTGAATTAGCAAGATAACTTGGAAGGGTTATGTGAAGTTTATCAGTGAAATGATTTCTTATGGATAATGAACAGAGTGAGATTTAAATAACTCACAATATTTTCACAAAATTATGTTTCTTGAAAAATGAAGACTAATTTAGCCATCATGAGATATAACAGAATTTATAGATGGCTAACAGTGGCTCCACTTGGGGAGGGAAGCTCCTTGGAGGTGTCAAGAACCTTAGAGATCAAATCTCTAGAAAGTAGACCAGTGCCTTGTGTTTTGCTGCACTTTGACAATCTCCTTTTCTTTGATGATCATGCTGCTCAAAAAGATGATCTGTAGAATTATAACAAGATGATTTTCCTCCCATACTTCTACCTACACAACCTACTTGTCCTAACATTTTTTCTTTTTTCAGTGGGTGCATTTGGACTTGAAAACCCTTTCAACATCATTTTATTCTTTTATTTGAAAGAAGGAAACTAATCTATTTCTACCCTTATATCTTCCATGAGTTCAGATTAGACAGTTGAACTCATTATTTCTCTACCTATTCTAATTGTCTATCAAGATTGAGTTGTTTGAAAGATTTTATTTTCTATCTTCTAAAACAAGGAATTTAAAACACAGTCAAATTAGGATTCGACAGTTTGATTTGCTATGGGGACTATGGTATTATGTACAAGCTGCACATAGAATTTATTTGTATAAAATTAAAAACAAAATTTTAAAGGATTTGAGATATGAAATTTTCCAAGCATCCTTCTTTCTTTCTTTGGCTCAAGTTTCGATCTTCTTGGAGCCATTTCTTTCTCTATCCTAATATTTTATACTGATAAGCCAAGATTACATTGTTTGGCAAATCTATTTTCACTAATCTATCAGCATAAATTTAAATTTACTTAGTCTTGATTAGGCTGTATGACTAAATAAAAATTCGTTTTTCAAGTAGTGCCATTTAGACTTGCACACTTTCAGATTTTTCCTCTTTTTTGGTATGGGGCTATATCTGTCTTCTTTTTATCTGCCCTCTTTTCTCTTTTTCTAGTGTTTTTTGTATTTTTCAAACTTTCTTTCAAGCTATGTTATTTACAATGAATTAAAAGCTTTGAACAAAGATTCTAACAAAAATAATGTTTCAGCATCCTGCCATTGACAGGACCTCCAAAAAGTTCAACTCCATCCATCTCTTGAAGAAAAAATGCATTGTTTCCTATAGCAGATTGAATGAGATAAGGGCCTTTCCATAAATTTTCAAACTTTCCATGTTTGCCCTTATCTTCTTTCCTAGAATCCCATTTAACACTTTGTCACCAATTTTAAAATCACTTGCTTTTGTTCTTTTATCAAACAGCTTCTTGATGTTTTCTTGTACTTGTTGTGCTCTTTTGTAAACCTCCTCTCTGGTTTGCTGCAACTGTACAGTCTGGTTTATTCTCTTGATCATATCATCTTCTTCAGATTGTACTTCTTGGATCAACTTCATGACTGGCACTCCCAGACTGGTTGGAAATATTGCATCTGTTCCATAAACTAGCTGATAAGGGGACATTCCAATTGAATTTTTGACTATCAACCTATCTGCCCAAATTGCATGTACTAGCTTATTGTGCCATGATTTATTATTCTCCTCCAGTAATTTCTTTATTATGTTTACCAAACTCTTGTTTGAGTATTTTTCCAACCCATTACCTTGAGGGTAATAAGTTGTGGAATGGCCCAATGTAATCTGATATTTGTGACAGAAATCAACCATCTTTTTGCATCCAAATGCAACAGCATTGTCAGTGATAATTTTCCTAGGACAACCAAATCTAGACATGATATGATTTTTAAGGAATGAAATTATGACTGAGTCTGTGGCATTCCTAGAAGGGATGGCTTCTATCCATTTGGTAAAGTAATCATTAGCTGTGAGGATCCATTTTTGTTGGGAATATGAGGTAGGATGGATTTCCCCAATGAAGTCTAGACCCCACTATTGAAAAGGAGCTTCAATAGTGATTGGTTGCAGAGATAAGGGAAGAAATTTTCTTTTGCCTTCAAATATTTGACATTTATGACAGGCAATGACTATTTTGTGGATATCCTGAAAGAGGGTGGGCCAGTAATAGCTAGCTCTAAGGATTTGTTTCATAGTAGTTTCCCAATAGAGGTGGCCTCCACATTCTCCTTTATGGAACTCATGCTTGATCTTATCTACATCATTATTAGGCAAACATTTAAGCAATAATCCACTAGGATTTTTCCAATATAAAAAATTATCTAAAATGCAGTAATTTACAGCCTTTAACTTTAAAAACCTTGCCTTTTTTTTAAACAAACCAGGAGGAACATTAAGATTAAGTAGCACATATAAAATATTAGCATACCAAGATGAATTCAGAAAATGATCTTCAATAAGTGGAGCTGCCAACTCCTCCTGTTCATCTAATGCATTAAACATGTTTATATCAAGAGCTTGAAAGTTGGATTCAACCATAAGTCTTGCTAGTCCTTGACCTTTGATGAGCTTAGTGGGCTTGATTTCCAAGTCATATTATAGTATTACAGCAATCCACTTTCCTCTTTTCCCATCAGGATCTTGTGTCAAGATGTCTTTTACCACTGAATGAGGCACAAATGCTATAATGTGTGAGTGTAAAATGTAAAATCTGAAGTCTTTTAAGGCTTTCACCAAGGCAAAGGCTTGTTTTTCCATTATATTATACTTCAAAGGTGCATCTCTTAATGCCTTGCTGAAAAATTCAATAGGCTGCTCTTGTCCCTTTATGTTTTTCTATAAGAGGATAGTAGCCATTGTGTGTTCTGATGCAAATGAAAATATGAAGAAATCTTTTGTAAAATCAGGACTGATGAGAACTGGTGTTTGGGTAAGTGCTTTTTTTACCAACTCAAATTATTTCTTTGCTTCTAAGTTCCATTTAACTCCTTCTTCTCTTTTAAGCATGTTCGTTATGTTTCTGAGGAGTTCAGCTAGGTTGGGTATGAACCTTCTCAAGAAATTAATCTTCCCAATGAAAGATTGAAGTTCCTTGATGTTCCTAGGATGGTTGATTTGCAGTATACCCTCAATTTTGTTTGGGTATATCTTTATTCCCTCTTCAGATATGATGTGACCAAGAATTTTACCTTCTTGGAGACCAAACAATGTTTTCTTGGGATTTAAGGATAAACCATATTTTATGCATTTCTCAAAGACTTTTCTTAGGTGTATTAGGTGTTCTTCATCTGTTTTGGAATAGATAGTTATGTCATCTAAGTAAATCAAAATGAAGTAGCCTATTTCTTCTGAGAATGCAATATCCATGGCTCTCTAGAATGTGGCACCAACATTCATTAAACCAAAAGGCATTTTCACATACATGAAAATGCCCCAAGGTGTGGTGAAGGTTGTTTTAAGTTGATCATCAAGGTGTACCAATACTTGGTTATATCCTGAAAAGCTGTCTAGCAAAGAAATTCTTCTAGAACCTACCACCCTTTGTAAAATATGATCCATTTTGGGTAAGGGATAGTTGTCCTTTAATGAGGCCTTGTTTAATTTTTTGAAGTCTATACAAAGCCTTATTTCTCCTATTTTTTTCATAACATATACAAGATTAGATACCCATTCTGAGTATCTCATAGGGACAATAATTCCAGCATCATTCATTTTTCTAATTTCTTTCTCAACCAGAGGTAATTTAACAGGGTTTATTCTGGGCAATTTTTTACTATAAGGTTTTTGGTTTTCTTTGAGGGGTATCTTATGCTGAATTATTTTTGTGTCATATGATTTTAAATCTTCATAACTCCAAGAAAACACATCAAAAAATTCTCTAAACAACTCAATCTATTTCATTTTGATGTGAGTTGGCAGTGTTTTGGATAATTTGATCATTTTAGGCTTTTTTTCATGCCTATATTGTACTCTTCTACTTCAGCTTCAGTAGGTTCTATTTTTGGCCTTTTTGCAACATCATTAAAGTCAAACAATTCTTCTAAAGGAACCAGTCCTTTTGGCAAGCTTTCAGTTGTAGATTGCAGCAATTCTAGATCTTTTTTTTTCTAAATTTGTGTAGTTTTCTGTTTTATGTTTGGATTATTTGGTTAATAGATTTATATTAGAAATCTCAGGGGTTTATTCTTCTTTAAAGAGTGATTTTTCCTCAGTAGGACAATCTTACTCATACTCTGAATCTGAGTTTGGCATTTCAAATTCATTTCTGGACTATAGGAAGTCTTCTATTTGTTTATCTCCTTCAAAAACTTGCCAGTATTTTTCATTGTCTGCGACTGCTGGTATATATTTGACTTGAACTATGTATTGTTTTCTTTCATAAGGTTTCATACATGTACTAGCAGCAAAGGCTAATCCATTGGCAAGAATATTTTTGTTTCTAGGGACAAAATTAAGTTGGAATTCAGCAAATTATTTTAATAGGTCCATGGCATCATCTCTATAGGCTCTCAGTTTGGGATGTATAGCAGTATATTCCCCATTTACTTGCCTAATTATCAATTCTGAATCTCCATGAACTGTTATCCTCTTGGCTCCTAGTTTTTTTAGCAAGTGTATTCCTAAGAGAAGTGCTTCATATTATGCTAAGTTGTTGGTGCAATGAAAGTTTAATTTGTATGAATGACCTTTGGCATGATTATTCTTAGTGTTGTGTACCCATATGTCTGCCCCTGCACCAGTTTTAGTACAAGACCCATCAAAACTCATGCTCCATAGAGGATTGGTTTCAGATTCATCATTAATTTCCTCTCTACTATGTTTATCTTGATCATCGCTATGTTCTTTTTTAGGGTCTTCACTATGTTTACTCTTGTCTTTTTCCTCAAGGTTTTCAATGTGTTGAGGAATTTCTCTTTGATTATCATGGTTGGCACTATGTTGATGACTTTTTTGATGCTCAAGACCTTCATTTTGTTTGCTATGATTTTCTAATTTAGCAAATTGTTTGGATTATTTTTCTTTCCCTTCCTCTGGTTCTATGGCTACACTATGTTGGTGGATGTTTCATTTTCTAATCCTTGCTCCTTAGGATTCTCATCATTGTAAAGAATGAATGAGTCAAGGTCAGTATGTATAGAATAACGAGGATATTTTTCTGGTCTTTCTTGGCTACTCACCATGTATTTCATGTGTGTTTCCCTATAAAGTCTTCTATGTTGACTGAAGACAAGGATAGTGGCATAAGTCATATCCATTTGCATTATGCCTTGCAACTTAGCACCCCAAGATCTTGAAAGAAGCATGCCATATTTGGGGGCTATATCAGCCACAACAATGTCCATTACTAAGCTTTTGGCTGGGATTTGTGCTAAATTGACACAGAGATCTTTTATTAGGCCTAGGCATTTAACTCTGCTAGAATCAAAGGAGTATACATATTTATAAGGCCTGGTTACCTCAAGGCCTAATATCTCCATTATTACTTTGGGCATGAGGTTATGTGATGCTCCTGAGTTAAGCATGGCATTGTGTAGAATGTTATCATGGATGTTTAAGTTGACATAAAATGGAGGAACTCCACCTTCTTGAAATTTTCCTTCAATTTTTGGTCCAAACAAAAGCTCAGGTTTATCATCATTTAAGTTGATAGAGTCATTGTGATCTCCTATGTTCAATGATTTTAAAAATTAGGACCTATATACATCTTGAGTGACTAACTCAGTGAGAGGGATAGAGATTTTTATCTTGGCAATTTCACTCTCTATGCTAAAAGGAGTTTGAGTTTTGGAAATGTTAAATTCAACCTTTTTATTCACTATTTTCTCAGCAAAATCATCTTGCTGGTTTTTATTTTTTATAGCAGTAAAAATGGTTTTTTCAGGAGCATTAGCTGAGGTGCTAGTGCTACTAGGGCTCTACTATGTTTGTCATGAATTTGGGTGTTTTTTCCCTTGTTTTGATCAGAACTTTCAGCCATTGTTTTATGGTTTTCTGTTGGGTTTTTGGAAATGTTTACAGGGTTGTTTTTAGTAGAGATTTCAAAGGCCCTTTTCTTGGGAATTTTTGGGTTCTTTTTATTCCTTAATTCATATTGTTTATGTACTTATATTATAGCATTCTCAAAGCCTTGTTGGTAGTCTGCAGACTCTAGCCTCTCTTCTTCATAAGGTGCGTATATGACTTGTTCTTTCCCAGTGAGGAAGACATTATCCTCATCATTTGTTCCCAACATGTTTATGTGATTTCCCTCTGTTTCTTCAATCACTCCCTCATCCTCATCAGCATAATTCTGTTGGAAAGGAGGTTTAACTTGTTGATTAGGGCCTCTTTGTCTAATTTGAGGGGGATTGATTCTAAAGTTCTGATTCTAATTTTTGTTTTGAGCAGCTGTTTGGTTTTCTTTAGGGTAAGCTCTCTCATTTATGTTTATTCTTTCCATCATCATCTCTATGGTTCTGACCAAATTATCAATTTTGGAATTTGATGTGGAAGATCCAGCTTCATCTTTGTAGGTAACCTTTTTCTCTACTTTCAATCTAGCCCTTCTGGCATTAAGGTTAGCTTCTACACTTACTACCCCTTTTTGCATGTCTTCTAATGTAAGGGGTTCTCTCTCCCTTAATTGATAACACATATATGGGTCAAATCCTTCAAGAAAATTTATTAAGGCTAAGCCTTGTGGGGGTTTTATTTGTGGAGGGAGCACATTATAAATACTATTGAATCTAGTGTAATAATATTGGACACTCTCTCCAGTATTTATTTTAAGATCATTGTATTCTGACAGGATTTGAAGGGGGTTTCTTCTGACTTCCCATTTTTTCAGGAATAATTGATGAAAAGAGGGGATGCCATTGATGCTGTTAGGGGTTAAGCCTTTGAACCATTTTCTTGCTTCTCCCCCTAAACTTTGAGCAAACATCCTAAGCTTTACAGTCTCATCATCTATTTCTTGTCTGCCAAAGTAATCATTCATTCTATCCACATGTTTCTGAGCTGTAGCAGAACTAATAGCATCATATAATGGAATATTGGACTGATAGTCTTGTGGTAGGATAACTAAAGGCAAATGAAGGACTAGAGGAGCATACCATGTTGCCATGATATGAAGTTGTAGGAGAAATGGGGGGTTTACAAGAGGAGGATTTGTGACAGGAGGTATATGATGAAGTGGAGTGGTTTGAACTGTGGATGTGTGAGTGAGTGAAACAGAAGTACTTGGATCAGAAAGGGATTTTTGAGTAGATTTAGGATGAGAGAAACCAAATTTATGAATGAAATGAAGATCAGGTGGAGTGGATGGGGAGGTTTCTCTACTGCTATTGTGCTGTGAACTTACAAGCTCAAAGTCTATCTGATCTATACCACTTTGTGACTTAGTTCTAGATAGGTTTCTTATGAAAGGTAAGTCAACCTGGGTATCTTGTAGAGTTGTAAGGTTTTCAGGAACTAAACTTGCTCTGTTAATTGGTCTGACAATAGTTGGGTTCTTAGATGTAGGATATTTCCTAAGAATGCTTCTTGGATTATCAACTATTGTAGGAGGGTTTGGGTTAGGATGGGATCTAGTATGGATTCTTTTGGAAGCCAGGATTTAGACCCAAAGATAAGAAAAATTTAGCCAAGTATGACAGTATTTGAAGGCAAACTAATCTATGCAAGAGAACTTAAATCCAAAAATTTCTCTTAACTGGGTTTTAATGATGTTTTAATGATGACATAAGTTTCCCAGTGGAGTCTATGGAAAAGCAAGGGGAATCAACAGGCCTACTGGAAACTAGTGGAGTCACCAGGTGGAATATTTTTACTTGTTTTTTAGGACGGTTGTTGTCCACCATCAAAAATTAGAAACCACTCTTGGCAGACACTTGAGTCATTTTTAAGAAAGAGGTTTTCTGAGTTGTGAAGTTATCTATTACTCGCTCTAAAGATGGCTTCACTTATGTTACCGTGATTTCCAAGAATGGTAAGAATAAACGCTGCAGGGGGCCACATCAAAACCACTTTGGAATCCCAAGACCTAGCTTTCCTGGATTCAGAGAGGGATATCTCTATTAAGTGTTTTCAAATGATATATCTTTATGCTTTGTTTATGATATTAGGCTAGTTATGAAGCTCATAGGAACTTGTTTGTTTGGTTGGGATAGATATCATTAACTGAAGAGGTTAGTTGAAGGGTGAAGGTGAGAGAAAATTGAAGAATGTTTCAGCTAAAAAGATAGTTCATGAAACAGTATTAACCCATTGGGCACTGGAGTCACAAAAGTATTTAATTGTACAACAATTCTTCAAGGGTTTCCATAGGGAAAGTCATCTATATCAAAGGATATTTTAGATTGAATTGTGATATGAAACATTAAAATGTTGTGAAAGAAGCAAAGCTAACAACCAATTAAGCATCTATTAACTTCACTAAAATAAGAAAATCCTTTAAAAGTAACTATTTGAAGCAAGCCAAAGGACAGGGGAAACCATAGAATTATTTGGATGAAGTTTTATTAAAGCACACTTTTCAAACAACAATCCAATAATCCTAAGACTACTTCCAGAAAGGAGAAAACATATAAGAAAACAAGAAAAATAGCCTAAGATCAGACAAAAACTATGAATCTAGCCTGCTTTTGGCATACTCTCAAGGGATCTTTCAAAGAAACTGTTAAAGACTAGCCAGAGGATAGGGCAAACCATAGAATTACCTGGGTCAACTCTACTTAGCAAACTTTGAAAAGAACATTCAAAAACAATATCTCAAGTTGCACTCAGAAAGACATGGGCTCACCAACATTTCTTCACCGGTTATACTTTATTGAATAATTTTTAAAAACAACAAGCTAGACAAACCTAGAGGGCAATTAAGAATCCTCTAAAAATACCTTAGCAGAAGAAAACATAAAGATAAATCTTTTAGACAGAGATAGGGTACGTTGATAGTAAATCCTACTCTGAATTTTCTGTTCTTTATCAAAGAAAATGGACAGCATGTAAAACATAAGGAAAGACAAAAATAGTGAGGAATAAAATCACCATTAATATAGACCAGGATCCTGTGAATCAACTTGTTTTATTGATGTTCAAACCAGTCACATACTTCAAGTCCAGCAGGTATTTACAACTCAAAACTTCTCTTCTCAGTCTACTGTTCTTCAACTACTCAACATCACTTCAACAGCTTCAGCAACTATCTTATACCTTAATGATAATCCAACCAACAATAACAATGAACTCCTCATACAATATTTATAGATAAATGAGGAGGTGGAGTGAAAAAAAGGGTCTCTATTTGTTCATAAATGACATAGTTTAATGTTTTTGACCTTTAAGACCATGCAATGCCCAAGTCAAAATGTATTTAAGTATAACTCTGCACAATATTAACTCTTTCGAACTACTTAGTTGTTTTTGTTGACTTTTAGGCTTTTTTAGGTAGGTTGGAAATAAATTCTGAGCTGTCTTTAAAAAATATCTCTGTCTTGTAATAAATTTTTGTATCTTAGGGGAAAATAGGCTGGCAGGTGGCATTTTAATCCTTTGGAGGAGTAATTGCTTCTGTGGATGTGTCATTCGAAGCATTCCTTCTTGCTGATCTGTCTGTTTGGTGGATTTAACTCTGATTAGGCCTTTGATTTGGCTTTTAGGCCTTTACTGATTGGTTTTTCTTTAATTGTGCTTTATCTTTGTAAACCGTTGGTTAAGTCCTTATTTTCTTGCCTTTGACCTTAACCTTTATCTTCTTTAATTTTAATCTTCACTGTTCTTCTGTGTTTTCTTTTGTACAGGTGGCTTCTATGCACTAGAGGGCTTCATTTAGCCAATGGTGATGAGACATTGATCAAACCTTGGTAACCAAACCCTGGGTCCCTTTTGCATTTATCTAGCTGTTGGGATCATCATCCTAGGCTTTGCCACTGTGTCTTTGGCTGTGGGATGACCTGCATAATTGGTCGCCATTAAACCTGCAACTTAAAACATAAAACCATTATAAAAACCTACGTTTGTGGATTTTACTACTAACAGAGGCTCGGGGATGGGTTATGCAGCGATGCAGAGGAAGGAAATTATGTAGAGGAGGGTTTTCATGGAGGAATCATGAAGAAACGGAAATAAATTCAAACATCGAAGCGAAAATGAGGAAAGAAGCTTTTGAAGGAAACTAGGGCGGTATTCGCACAAGGATTAGGTGGTTAGCGGTTTCGGTTCTTTCGAATGTGATACCATACAGGCGCTGACACGTGTTCAACCCAAAACCACTTTTTTCGCGTTGAAAATACGCGTTAAAAGGTTTTGGTGAAATGGGCGCGATATCAGTTATGGGTCGTCAGATCTAGGGGAGCCAGATCAACGGCGAAGAGGGAGCGTGATGGGACAAAGTGCTCAGCCAGAGGAGAAGTGGGGATAGGTGGGATCGGGAGGTGATGTCAGCTAAACTGTCGAGAGGTGAAATATTTATCAGGCAGGGTTGATGCGTTGGGAAGAATTTTGATCGTTGGATCTGCAAGATCAACAGAGGAGATTTAATATGGGGGTAGCGGAAAAGAGGTTTGTCAAAATAAAGGATGATGAGGGGGAAGAGATCATTGTTGGATCATCAGGATCGATGGTTGAGATTCATCAAGGGGAATATATGGCACAGAGGAATGAAATAACAAGGAAGGGAGTTAGATAAGGCATGGAAATGTTTTACGAAGAAAGGAAAGGACCAAGGGCTTAAAAGGTATTTTCTGGGCTTAGTCCCTGGTTTTGGGCCTCGGTCACATAGAGAAAGGGGTTGAGGGCCTAAACCCACGGGGGCTTAAGGCCTAACTTTTAAGAAGGGGTCGGAAAAAGGCCTAAAAAGTGGGTTTTTTAGATTTGTTAGAGGTTCTAATAGGATTAAAAAGGGTGATTAAAACCATATAAAGGGGTTTTATAAGGTTTAAAGGGTTCTTGGGGGAAATGAATAAAGGTAAAGGGGAAAAGGGGCCTTTTAGAAAGGAAGAAATGGTTGTTAGGATAGGTGAAATAATGAGTGAAATGGAGGGATTTTTGAAGGAATTTATGAAGGTGGAATGGTAGAAGAGGGGCTTGAAAACAAATTTTATTTGAATCAACGGGATAACTTGGAAGGGTTAAGTGAAGTTTACCAGTGAAATAATTTCTTATGGATAATGAACAGAGTGAGATTTCAAGAACTCACAATATTTTCACGAAATTTTGTTTCTTGAAAACTGAAGACTAATTTATCCATCATGAGATATAACATAATTTAGAGATGGCTAACATATGATAAGGAGTATACTTTTTATGCTTGATCTTGTAATATTCCACGAGCCTTTTCACTAACTTAGATGTAAAATGGAATCTCTCATTTGTCACAATTTCTCTTGGAACACCAAAACGAGTGAAGATGTCCTCAAAAATAAAATTAACTATAGAACTTTCATTAGCAAAAGGTAATGCTTTAGCCTCTACCCATTTAGTGACATGATCAATACATACCAAAATATATTTATTTTTTTTATATGGTGGATTGATTGGTCCAACAAAATTCAAGGCCCATTTTTCAAAAGGTTCAATGAGTACCTGAGGTTGTAATGGAATTTCATCTAAAGGAGTAGGTTTCCATACCCTTTGGAAGTTGTCACACCTTTTGACATATTCTTTGGCATCTCTAAAGATGGATGGCCAATAATATCCTAGATGAAGGATTTTATAGGTTGTCCTCTTGTCAGTAAAGTTTCCACCACAAGGTTCATCATGACATGCCTTAAAAATTTCAGGCATTTCATCTTCTCGAACACATCTTTTGATAATGAGATTTGGACCTGTTTTATACAGTTCATTAGTAATCCATAAGTATCTAGCACTTATTTGAACAATTTTTCTTTTCTCCCTAGGAAAAAAATGTGAACGTAATTTTCCTGTGACTAATTAATTAGGAATATCTGCAAACCAAGGAGTTTGAGTAGTTATTGCAAAAAGATATTCATCAGGAAATTTATCCTCGACTGGAGTGTCATCTTTGATATTTTGAATTCTAGACAAGAAATCAGCAATTGTGTTTTGTTTTCCAGGTCGGTCTAGAATAGTGATGTTGAACTCTTGCAGGAGTAATAACCATCCTGTAACTCTGCCATTAGTAATAGATTTATTCTTTAAGTATCTAATTGCAGAGTGGTCTGTATTAAAAAAGGTTTCATAGTGTGTGATATAATTTCTGAATTTGTTGATAGAATGAACAAAAGCTAAGAATTCATTTTCAGCTAAAGTGTAATTTAACTCTATGGGAGTCAAATTCTTGCTTGTGTAATATATTTCATAGGGGATCAAATACTTTTGTCCTAATACAGCTCCCAGAGCTGTATTTGAAGCATCTGTTGAAATGTGAAAAGGTAATTTCCAATTTGGACCTCTTAAGATGGGTGCTTTAGAATTTTTTTCTTTTAAAGTTTCAAATTCCAACTGGCAATCAGGATTCCAACTGAATTCACAATCTTTGGTAAGTAACTTGAAAATTGGGGATGTTATTTTAGTGAAATTTTCTATAAATCTTCTATAATATCCTATGAATCCTAGAAAAATTCTAACATACTTTTAACAACTCGAAATTGATAGTTTGGAGATGACTTCAACTTTAGATTTATCAACTTTAATTCCATCTTCTGAAATGTGATGTCCTAAAATAATTCCTTATGTAAACATCATAAAACATTTTTCATGACTAAGTGAAAGTTTTGCTTCCTCACATCTTTTAAGAACCTTTTCCAAATTTTCAAAAGCTTCTTCAAATGTATTCCCATAAACTGTAAATTCATCCATGTACACCTCTACACAATCATGTATTAGATCAAAAAAAATTCCTAGTACTACCCTTTGGAATGTTGCAGGTGCATTGCATAATCCAAAAGGAAGTAATCAGTAAGAATAAGTCCCCCATGGACAAGTGAATGTGGTATTATCTTGATCTTCAGGTGTTACCTGAATCTGATTGTAACCACTAAAACCATCCAAGAATGAGAAATACTTTTTACCTGCTAATGTATCCAATACTTGATCTATAAAGGGTAAAGGAAAATGATCTTTCAGGGTAGCTTTATTCAATTCTTGATAATCAATGCATACCCTCCATTTACCATTCTTTTTTGGCATAATCACTAAAGGGGAAACCCACTGACTGTCTAAAATTGGGTAAATGAAGTTCACATTCAACAATTTTTGTAACTCTTCCTTCACAATTTCCCTAAGATTTGGATTCATCCTTCTTTGAGGTTGTTTGATAGGTTTACAATTTTCCTCAATGTATATGTGATGTATACAAGTCTTAGGACTAATACCTTTCATTTCAGTGTATTCCCATGCATATGCAAAAGAATGTTGTTGTATTGTTTTGATTAACTTCTCCTCTTGTAATCTCTCCAAGTTATTGTTTATGTTGAAATTTTTCCCTAGAAAGATTTCAACTGTAGAGCTACCAAATTCTTCCATAGAATAAAGAGACATTTTCCTAGATGACAAATATTCAATATTGGATTTTTCTTGAAATTGATCATGTTCATATTCTGGAGATTATTCAAAATTTTACATTGAGTTTAAGATTTGACTATATTCACTAATGGTTGAAATAGTAAAGAGAGGTTGTATATCATTGTCATCATCAATCCATTCTTTGTCATCTAACTCTATGATTATTCTTGCTAGAGGATATAGAGTGAATTTCTTCGTTGAGTTACCATCAGAGATATACATATCACCAGATCTAAAGCTAATGAAAGCAACAGTTGTAACCAACCAAGGTCTTCCTAATATAAGTGGATGTCCTCCTAGATTGTCCTTAGGAGTTATGATCATAAAATCAATAGGATACTCCCAAGAGTCTAAAGATAATGAAATATCTTTTAACATGCCATCTGGCTTGATTACAGATCTATCTGCTAATTGCAATAATGTACGTGTATACATAAGATTAGGAAGTTTGAGTTGTTCCATGGTTTGTTTGCTCGTGATGTTTATAGCTACTCCTAAATCAATCAATGTCTTTGGAATTTCAACTCCATTGATATGTGTTTTTACAACTGGACTTCCTGGATCTAAATATTTTTGTATGGCATTTTTTCCCATCATTATGTCTGCAATTTTTCCTACTAGCTGAATTCATTTTATCTCTTTTGTTTTTCTTCCTAGTTTCTTCATGCTCAACTCTTTTATTGTTTTGGCTAGAATTGGAATCTCTTTAATGGCATGTAATAAAGGGATTTTGATGCGGACATTTTTCAATTCATCTAGAAAATCATAATTGGGCAACATAATATGCTTTTCTACCCCTTTATCAACTTGTAATATTTCAGGAAAAGGAGGTGTAGAAGTAAGTACTGACGGATGCTCTATGTTAGGAGTTGATTTTACTGGTTCTTTTTGTTTTTCATTTTTAGAATTATGGTTTTGAAGAGATGTTCCTTCCTCAAAAATTTTATTTGGCTGTAGATAATCTTCCTCAAAATTAGATTGTTCTTGAATAACTACAGAAGGAATTTTCTTTTCTAGTATCCTACCATATCTAAGTTGGACATCATTGAGATCTAGAGGAGTAATCATGTAGGTTGTAAATTGATGTCCTTCTGTCATATAGGTATTTTGAAAATTTTTATTATTGGGTTTTGGTAATGGTTGGGCAGGTAGCTGATTTGGTCTTTGTGGAAATGGTAATGAAAGTTATGGATTTTTGTTTTGGAGTAAGGGTTGTTGATTTTGTTGAGGAATTTGTTGGGGATGATAGTTTGGATATGATGGAGGATATTGATAGTATTGAGAGAATATTCCATAGGGATTTTTCATTCCTTGTGTCTAAGATTGAGATTGATATTGATATTAAGGCCAAGGTTGCTGCCAAGAATTCCAATTATTTGGTGGGGGCTGAGTGTACATTTGATTGTTAAAGCCTTGAGTTTTTGGCCCCTGCCGTGGTCTTCTAAAGACAAAGAAAAGAGATTATATTGGATTTGAAGTTTTTTTCCTCTTGAAAAATAGCCTTAAGACCTGGAATTGAAGGACAACTCTTAGTTTCATGACTTTTTGAACAAATAATGCAGGTCTCTATGACTTTTGCATCAAGAGGAAATTCTCTTAAAGCATGCTTCTTTCTGCATTTGGGACAGAAAATAGCTAAAGAATCAGTCTCAGTTTTCTTCTTGTTTTTTAACTTGAGGGTGTCTATTTGTTCACTAATACTCCCTAAAATATCTGTTTTAAATTGTAATATTCCCAAATGGGGAAGCACCAATATATGAATACAAAACTAGAAATAGCAGTGTAAATCAACACATCAACAATGGAGACCAATAGGGAGCCATAAAATTATGCATGAGAATAGAAAATCAAAACAAAATAAAGAGGCATAAATCATATGAAATGGGAAAAAAATCCTCCCATAAAAAATCACTCCCAAATATGAGTTTTTGCTACAATACAAAATGTCGGAGAGCTACTATAGCACAGTAATATTAAGCATAAATATAGCTGGAGATCATAAATTAAATAAAAATACTGATATAGGCCATAATAGATACTAGACATATAGATCTTGGCACTAGATCAGCCTTCCAAGACAACACAAGAGGGTTTCCGGAAAATGCACACAATGTGCCAATGTAAGTTGCAGCCCTAGGGCTCAAGGTATGCTGCAAAAATAGAAATTAGAATATATGGCTGAAGCTGATGCAGAAACCTACATCTCTTCTCCAATAGATCATCCTGATGAATGAATGGCTCCTCCACTGAAGAAATCACCTCCCAAAACAACCACTGCCACCACCCCTGCAACTCCTCCTTAAAATAATGCAGATCTGGACAGAAACTACATTGTAGGGGATAAATACTCCTTGGCCTGATGAAAAATATGTCAATAAATCCCAAAGGGCATCTTTACAAGCCTTCCAATGGATGGAAACCTTCCTCCACTGCAAAACTAGCTCTGAAGTCACCCAATATAATTATCCACTGTTGCACCCTGCAACACAGCACAATACTCTGCAGAAATTGCGCTGATGAAGAAATTTGTAGCTTGGAATTAAGCCCGAGTATGGAAATGTAGTGCAAAACTCCTCCAAGAGGCATCTCAACGAAATAGGTGGGATTCCCGCTCGGGAACACCCTATGCTAAACAGCACTGCAATCTTAGCTAAACAACTAAAGAGAGCAATAAATCTAAACAGACATATCAAAATAATAATCAAAACATAACCCCATATGGCTGCCATCCTCTTCCTTATATAATTTATGAGCTTCCTCACGCTTGGCCCAACTCAATTATATCACTACCTCCATGAAATCAATCTCCCTCCAAAACTGCGTTGTCCCACCATGAATGCCACTCCTTCATCACAACATTGTTTGATTTGGTCAAAGTTGACCCAGTCTTCATGCTCTGACCCCATTTCACACCTAAGGGTCTTCAATCCAGCTTTTAGATAACCTCCATTCACACTAGGAGTGTCTTTTATTCCTACTAAGGAGACTTATGGTTCTCCATACCCTCTTATTCCTCTATCTAAGAGAAAAATCAAAATTTAATATTCCAATTAGCTATGTGCTAATTTCTGAATATTACCTTCCTTCCCTCCCAAATGTTGCTTGTCCTCAATCAACTGCAAGGATAGAACTGAAGAGCTTCTCCTCTTCCTTAGTGGCATCCTCATATGATAAGTTCCTCATATGAACAAGATGATGTCTCATCAATAAGTCTCCAAGTTTCTCCTCCCAAATATATAAGTATACCTTTGGTGAAAAATCCAATTGGCTCTCATCATTAACAAGTGGAATGTCCATGGAAGAAAATATATGTGGTCTAGAGGCCTTCTTGAGACATGGAATCTAAAATATATTTGGAACTATCATTCCCATGTGAAGCCTCCATCCCCAAGCTATCATCCACAAAAAGTGACTCACCCTCCAACATGGCAGCTCATGAAAAATCTCCTCCACCTTTGGCTCCTACAATGTAGGTGGGTTGCATAACTGAACATGGTAGACCAAATGGCATACTTCACGTTGTCTCTCTCTCCACTTATGGAAAGTGTAGAGCTGTTGCTGATATTAGGCTGCAATAATGTTTCCCTCGGGATACAAAAGGACAACTGGATCTCCAAAGACCCATCCTCTAGTTTCATGAGCCCAAGCCATTCCATACAAAGTGAATGGTACATCATCACCATGTGGTATCCAAATCAGAAAATTTTTGAAGGTTATGTGCAAGCTTGGATGGTACCAATGGTTTCTCTAGTGGATACAACACATTTTTACCAATTGCTGTTGTAGAACATCATGTGGAAAGTTGTCTCCCAACAAGTTGCTAGTTGTGCATGTTTGCTAATCTACTATGAGGTAGTAAATGGAATTATAAATCAGCTGAGCATAACAAGAATAACACCACATTTTCCAAAATTCATGCAAAGAGGGGATATCTCCATCACAAATTTTGGTCCTAGAATGACCATGAAACCCAAAGATAATCTTGCCCTCTTGTGGATTAATGAAATGTACATAGATTGTGAGAAGTTGCAAATACTTTATGAAATGATCAATAAGTATAGAAATAGATTTCTTACCATGCATTGTGAGTAGGCTGAAGTGAGGTCCATAGATGAGCCCTCCCATGAGAATCTCCTCATAAAGGTCTACAAAATGAAGGGATGCACGCTCCCATTGGAACACTACATCAATAGATACATACTCCCAAGTGACAACGTTGTTGGCCTTATTGATAAGGCTCTTGCCACTCCAAGACTCCATTATTTGACATGCCATATACCAAATTTATCCACCATCATGTTGTTATGTGTGGAAGTCTTTTTCCTATGTGGAAGCACCTCCTGATCCTTCAATGTTGAAGGGTAGCCTCCTTGTAATTGGATGTGCCATTCCTTCCTCCTGAAATATCTTGCTAAGTATGGGAGAAATTCAGCCCATACTCTCCCAAGAGTATCCAGAGCAACAATAGCTCTCGCTGCCCCCTCATACCTCCATCATACAAATCATGAGGTGAAAACTTGATGTTTGACATGAAGAATGTTATATCAACACAATGCACCCAAACTCCTTGCTGCCATATGATGCAAGTGCCACGCCAAGTCCCTTCCACCGACATACTATTGAAATAGAATGTGTCATATGATGACCAAACTCTTTCAAGAGTAGCCAACGCAGCCTTTCCTCCTGTTGCCCTGTGTCATAGATCTGCAAGTGGCATTCTAGCCTCTTGCTCATCAACATCACCCATCCAACCTTTGGTGAGTGTCTATCATCATGCTTTAAATTTGTATCCCTCCAATGGAGAATACCATCCTCCCGAATCAGATTTCTATATTTGCATTTCATGGGATGTTGAAATGCAATCCCCTGGAGATCTCCAAATGAAGACCACTCATCAATGACCAAGTTAACCCCATAAGGATCCAAATAAGGTGTAGACAAAAACTTCTCATCAAAATGTGAGGTTCTCATCAATAAGTATCCATCATAAGATGTCCTCCATCAACCATATGCCTATCTTCTACTATACATGTAGAAAGGTCATTGGAATGCTCCAATAATGGTAGGGCCCCCAACTCATCACTATTGCTTAATGAAAGCGCTGCTGATCTCCATGATGGTGCATTTTTTTTCTTAAGATCATGTTCAATGTTGAACATATATTTTTGCATTGCATTTTTTAGGATAATACTCATCCTACCCTCCAACAATCTACACTCAAACCCCAAGATTTGTGTGAAACTCAACAATGAATAATCAGGATGACTATATATCTTGTCCTTGAACAAATCAAAGGTCCTCAGCATAGTGATAGCTTTCCACTCCAAATCAGGGTATATTCCCACAATTCTCCATATGATGTTTTGAAATAACAGAAAGTGGAAACATGTGCATACCTCGGTAAAGCTTGGGAACATCTTGTACTGCTACAATGGTTCCTTCCTCTAGTGTGATGGCTTCCCCAACTGTTGATGATGATGGCTTCTCTTCTATGGTTGCATCAGCGCTGGTACAAGTCTCCTCCTCCTCATGCATCTCTAGAATAGTGCATGGGGCGACTAATGTAAAGAAGATGAGGCCATACCTCCAAGGTGCAAG
This sequence comes from Pinus albicaulis, assembly GCA_034641835.2. Taxonomy (NCBI): domain Eukaryota; kingdom Viridiplantae; phylum Streptophyta; class Pinopsida; order Pinales; family Pinaceae; genus Pinus; species Pinus albicaulis. The sequence continues at coordinate 104,701 of JAXQQM020078964.1, forward strand.
CGTTCTTTCTCACAGTTCAGTATACAAACCAAATGGTAGTGAAGGCCTCCTCTCCTCGATTTCTTCTTGTCAACTCAGGTCAACCTTTGAGTAAAATACATATCCAATCACTCTTGCATGACTCAAATGGTTGAACCACCAAATGTTTGCTTCACTCTCAAGGTGCAGTGCTGCAATCTCAACAACTTCTATTTCCACCACTAGGTGTAGTAGTAAGAATGCATCCATCTTCATTCCCCAAGCTCTTGTTGTGCATGTGGATGACCCATCAAATGTAGATAATAAAAATCTATTGCTTCAAGGTCTTCTTTCTTCTTTGAGCTGAATATTCTCCTTGAAGGCTTTTGTTTCATATTTGTACTCTGCAAGATACTCACTTAGAATCTCATGATCTAAGTGTCATCCATCTCCATGCCTCTTGTCTTATTCTTCAAAAGGAAAGGCAATAGCATGTTTCTTTGGAACTCTATGCAATACTATATCTTTCTTTTGTTGATAGGAAGTACATGGACCTTCCTAATCTTGAAACCCTAGTGTGGTTGCATTGCTCTTCTCCATTCTTCTTTTCTTGACCTCCTTGGTGAGGTCCCTCTTAGATATGAAAAGAGATGAGATGAAACTCATTATTTCCATCATTCTGATCTCTTTCTCCTTCTTCTTATCCTCCTGATAGCATAATGGCTGAGATCCACATGCTGAGCCAAGATTATGCTCTGATACCACTGTAATATTCCCAAATGGGGAAGCAGCAATATATAAACACAAAACTAGAAATAATAGTGTATATCAACACATAAACAATGGAGACCAATAGGGAGCCATAAAATTATGTATGAGAACAACAAATCAATACAAAATAGTGAGACATAAATCATATGAAATGAGAAAACAAGCCTCCCATAAACAATCACTCCCAAATATGAGTTGCTGATACAATACAAAATTTTGGAGAGCTGCTACAACGCAGTAATATTAAGCATAACTACAGCTGGAGATCATAAAATGAAATAAAAATACTGATATATACACATGAGTAGATATTATACATGCAAATGCAGGTCACCAGATGGAGGAACAAGACACTTAGAAGGTTGGGAAAATACACAATACTGGAAATTATAGCTAAACCTACACGGGATGAAGGTATCTTTGCAACAACATAAATGAAGATATGGCTAAATTTGATTTAGAAACCTATAAATTTACCTCCTAATAGATCCCTCTGAATCCCAAAGATACAGCCTCCCTTTGAAGAAATCTACTCAATGTACTATAATCGAACACTAAAATACTCCTAAAATATATAAGTCTGGACTAAAAAAGCTATCTTTGTAGGATGTTCTCCTTGGCTGATTCAAAATATGTGTCAATAAATCCCAAGGGGCTTCTTTACAGGCCTCCCAATGGATGGAAATGTTCCTCCACTGAAAAACTAGCTCTGAAGATACCTGATCTAATTCTCCACTGCTGCACCTTGCAACACAGCATAATATCCTTCAGAAAATGCGCTGATGAAGAAAGATGTAGATTGGCCTGAGAACCTGAATGTGGAAATGAAATTAAATTCTCTTCAAGAGGCCTCTCAAGGAAAGAGGTGGAATTCTTGCTTTCCAGAGACACCTGTGCTACGGCAACATTGGAATCTTGGCCCAATATTTGGAAGAGCAACAAGTCATGAGACAGAAAATAATAGTAAAACCTTAACCTTGGACCCACTCGGTGTGCTCACTACCTCACTGCCAAATGATCATTGTGTAACCAACTCCAAAAGAGAAAGAGATATCAACGCCTTAGAAATAAGCCACTTAGAGAGGCAACCTCCAATACATTACAGAAATGAACAATTCTTGGATGATACAATTTACAAAACCTCCTTTCTATATATAGGAGTCCATGGGGCCATAATGTAATCCTAGTGGGCCACAATGTAATCCTAGCCAACCTAACAATAATAATTTAAGGGCACAATAATAAAAAAATGGGGGTTAAAACGGTACAACAATAACAATAAGGGGTTTACACCAACAATAATAAGGGGCTATACTAGTGATATAGGGACCTAACACAATCTCCCTCCAAAACTGTGATGTCCCACCATGAATGCCACTCCTCCATAACAATGTTGTTTGATTTGGTCAAAGTTGACCCAGTCTTCATCCTCCATCCCCTTTTCACACATAAGGGTCTTCAATCCAGCTTTTAGATGACCTCCATTTACACTAGAAGTGTCTTTTATTCCTACTAAGGAGATTTATGGGTCTCCATACCCTCTTATTCCTATATCTAAGAGAAAAAACAAAATTTAATATTCCAATTAGCTATGTGCTAATTTAGGAATATTACATAAATTCATCAAGCATGTTTCCAATTTCTGCCTACTTATTGTTTTAGTTGCAGATTTATTTACTCTAACAAGAGAAGGATATCTTGGACTTTTCCTAGTTTTTTCTTTTCCCCTTCAGAGATGAATACATAATTCACCAATGTCAGATAATGGAAGTTGAGAGATATCTCCCTTTCCCATCATGTTGAGGATGTATATCCATTCATCTGTAATGGATTTTAATAAAATATCTTTTAAATTATCTTGATCTAAATTTTCCATTTTTTCTCTTTTTATGTTATAATTGAACCTTTCAATTAAATCTTCCAAATTCTCATCCTCTTTTTGCATCATTTTAAATACTTCATCCTTGTGATTGATGGGTATGCAATAACCCAAACACCTTTCTAAAATTGTTTGCTTCATGTCATTCCATGTTCTAATAGATTGATTGATTAAAACCATAAACCATTTTAAAGTTGTTCCTTTCAATGTTGAAGGAAACAACTTAAGTTTTTGAGAGTCTTATAAATAATCATAAGTTCTCATAAGACTTCAAATTCAAACAAAAAGCTTTCTGGATCTTAACCTTTTAATCCATGAAAATTTGGGAGGACAGAAGATGAGATATTTTTCATTGTGCCATTTGTCTCTCCATCAACTATAGGGAATCCAAAACAACTATCAATTTCCCTATTTCTTTTGCCTCCTCTTGCATTTCCTCTACCTCCTCCAAATATTACATTTTCTCCATTTATAATTTCTCCTTCTCTTTCTCCTCCTTCTCCTCTTCCTATCATTATATATTTTTCAGAGCTAATATAATATTCAACCTGCAAGGTTAACTGTTCTTACTCTGGTTCTTCTATTAATGTTATGTTGAAGAAAGGTTCTTCAACCTCTTCCTCTCCACTAGGAATTTCTAACTCTTTAGCTTAAATATGTTCCCCTGTAGAGGTGAAAAGGACTACTCCTTCTATTGGAGATCTAAGATCTTCCACCTATAATACTACCTCAATGGATGAAGTAGGAGATCCTCCTAATTGGATTTTTGGCCTTAGGACTTCAAGAAGTCTATGGCCAGTGAAGTATGGAATATGAGTTTGAGATGGAGGTGTATCACTTCATAGTCTTGGTGGAGTGAGTGGTTTTGTAGGAATTAAACTCCTGCCTCTAGCTATGAATCTACCCCTAGAGTTCTAGAGTCTACGTTGTGAGGGGCCCGTCCCCTCTAAAGAATAGGCGATCCCTACTAGCCCGGATCGGGTCTAGCAACGATCGTTCACGCTACGGTGCGAGGTTCCTAATTGCCAAATAAACCAGCTAGTGATAGGCTTACGGAATCAACGTTGTCGCTCGTGAAAATGCCCGATCCACATTCATACTCAGAGGCCAGATCACAATCCTCACGATCTCCGTGATCGGACACCTGCACACGCAAGAAACAAAACAAACGCAAGTGTAAAATCCAGTATATGCAACTATATGTCAGTCAGAGAAGACATAACTCATCATCATAATCAACAACAGGAGTGGAACCATAACCAATAGTCATTTATCATTAATCAATCAAAGGAGGATACAACCTGGCTCTGACGCTGAATTCTCCTTCGGAGGGTCGCCAGCGGAACACGTCTCGAAAAAGCCTGTCGGGGATGGGACAAGCCTCTCTCTTCGGATGTCTCGACAATAATCTCCTTGCTTGGATTTGGCCTTAAGGGAATGAATCAAGGCTCTTACAACATTAGGCTCTTGGGAACTTGGAGACTAGCTTGCAAAGGAGATGATCAAGCTTTTATAGATGGAGGAAGGGGAGTTGGGATCCCTATAATCATGGGATTGGCCCTATCCTCAAGGAAGCTTCCATGAGAGGTGGCAAACCACTTCCTCTACATGGAAATCCAGAGCCAAACCTCCCAACTCAAGATAGATACCAGTTCATGAATTGGTTAGGATGAAAATTCCACCATTTATTTTTAAAAACACTCATTAAATTGGCGCTCGCGCGAGAGTGCGGCCTACGAGACAATGTGATCGGCGCCCTCTTTGAAGGATTTCCCCCATTGGAGCGGTACGTGCTTCCGCTGTGCAAAGGGTGTTTTTAGGGTTTTTCACAAGGAGTTGTCTTGAGACAATGAAATTTTATGTGGGGAATTCCATGAGAGTGTTTTCAAGTTATGTCCTTTGCTCACGAGTCACGGAGTGACCCTCAATTGTGCGGGATAGAGAATTGCGGGGACGGTGACAAATTGTTGTGCTGGATACTAAAGCATGAGGCCCGATAGAGAGAGGGGTGAAATGCTTTACGAGAGCGTGTCAGCGAAAGCAAGTCGTCGAAAAACTGCGCAGAGAAGTACAAGCTGATATCTCAAATACATGATATATTCATGGGTATGGGTGCGGCCATGCAGCGAGTATGTAATAATCCGAGATAGAGGGCATGGATGCAGCCATCCAGTGAGGATCGATAAATAGACTCAGGTATGGTCGCAACCATCCAATCAGTGAGTCATGTAACTAATCATAAAAATCCACAAAATCACATCCTAGATTATAACAGACAGGAATCCAGGGTCTTGCGCTCCATCTCGACCCGAACAAAGTACAAGTTCAAGCATGCAAATATGTGAGCTGAAGTCGAACATGCAAGAACATTGCCTGATTACCAGCCAATGATGAAAGCTGTTAACAGACGCGAGAGGTACCACCACTAATGACAATGGTCCTCAAGGTACTATAGGTACAATCCACGGCAAGTGAAAAATGACTTGGCGTCCATAACTGCTTGAGAATCACTCGATGAGCCAATGATGAAAACCTCGCGTCGAATGCGAAGAACCTGCCATTGAGGCATGCAGGCTCTAAGGTACCAGAAGGGAGTCTCTAGATCATCTTCCTGGATAATGAGCTGAATTCGACAGGAAGTGACCTTGATCGAAGGTGGGCCATAGTGTTTCCCACATCATCGACGTGAGACAGAGGAACATAATTTCTTTGTGAATCAGGATCAAACGAGAATTAGAGGAAGGTTGATACTTGCAGAGGTCAAATTCTCTTGAACATATAAACGACACGACAGTGAGCTTGGCAGTATTTGACATCAACGGATCAGAGGTCATGGTGACGAAGAAAAGAGCAGATGAGAGGTCAAAAGGGATTACCCAAACCCTCGGAGGCAAGTGGAAAACGAGATGAGATGTCCCCAACCCGACACAAATGCAGACAAGTTCCATGTTCAAGAGCGACATACTGCTGTCTGGTTCCATTTTCCCCCACCATTTCTGGCGAGTACCCCAATTATTTTGATAACAAGCTTGAAGGGGATAGCATATGCTTGTAATATAAGTTCGTCCTTCGAATGAATCCATCCTAGTACATTTAACGAGCCCTAGGAAGGAGCGACTTGAATAACGTCATTACAACTGAATCCAATGTCATCAGGGTTTAACGAGTCTGACAGAGGAAGAACTCGACGTATTTTCATATTTAGAGAGTTTGAAAAGACATCGGAAAAGTAAAATCCAATGGTCCCTTTTCGTAAATAGCTCCTCAGATCCGAAAAGGTAGAAAACTATGTCTGAGAAAACCTCCTAGTCGCAATAGGCTAGGGTATTCCTTTTTCATAAATAATCTATCCCAGCTCGAAAAAGGGGTAAACGTATACTGGGTAGATTTCGTTTCATGGCCACTTTAACGAGATCGAAACGACAAGGGCCTTGGCAATCTTTTCATGTTTAGAGAGTCAGAAAAGAGCTGAAAGATGACTCCGAAATGACTTTTTCATGTATTTACCGAGTTCGAAAAAGTATAAAATACAACTCGTGTCACCGTTTAAGTTGCGTAAAAACCTGTTGCTACACATAAAGGCAAGTGTAAAATCCATTTTTGACAAAATATATTAAAATATTAATAAAAAATGACTTTTAAAACCTAATTAGATTTCAAAAATTTATAAATAAGTCTCAAATGGTAAAAACAAAATTACTTTTACTATTTACCTCATTGGAGATCAGCAGTGGTCCATTTGTGTGAAAACTTCTAACGGCGACTACGACTGATCTGGGACGTTATTCAGTTCCGCGTTTGTTCCAGGTAATAGGTGTTTCCTTAAGCTCCATTCCAATCCATTTTTTATATGTTTTTATTATGTATTAGACTTTTGGGCGAACCATTTTGAAATTTTAGGGCTCGCTCCATTGGGGCGGGTATTGGGCACGGACCCGCGCCAATGGACATTTCTTCACAAAGAGGTCGCGCCAACTGGCGCGACTGTTAGGAAAACAATTGCGCCAATGGCGCAACGCAATTTTCCGCTCAAAATTTTGAAAATGTGAGTTATCTATGTGGATTTTCAAATGTTCCAGAGATCTAACAATGTATTTTTTATTGTGTTGATGCAGATATAAAGGCAAAAATGGTTATCGAATGGAAGGAGAGAGGGAACATGGAGAGGAAGATGAAATGGCTATCGAGAATGAAGCTTGCATGACTGCACTTAAGAACTGTGGACTTAAGAAATTCTTCTTCACACCCTGCTTAGAGCTCAGCCAGAGCTGCTACAGTACTTGGTCAGCATATGGGACGAAAATGAGGAAGTTTTTAAACTTCGGGACCAAGTGTTGGAACTGAGGTTTCCGACGTATATTTCATAACCGGACTGTCGCGCAGAGGTCCGGTGCCCATCCTGACAGGCAGCAGACCATCTGGAGAGAAGATGGAGCAAGTAATGGTGAGAGTGTGCCCAGGGGCACGAAGTGGATCCGGAAGCGGGAAGGTGGATATCCACACTGTCGAAGATCTAGCACTCAGGGTAGTGCTACACACCATTACGCGGGTTGCGGGATCGCAAGCGCCGCATGAGGCGACCAAGGCCCAACTCATACTAGCCTCCGAGTGTATGAGCCCTACATTGTTTGATTGGGCTACTGCAGTGACAACAAATATCAAAAGGCAACTTACAAGGTGCAAGCAAGTCAAACTGAAGCAGTTTGGCTACGGTTCCATTTTGGTATCGTTCATCCTGGAACGACTACCTATCTTTCAAGGCCAAGGGGCCATAGTTGCTGAGCCGATACCAAGAGAGCCAAGGATGGCTCGCTGGGCAGCACTTATGCCCAGGTCAGGAGGAGGCCAACAGATGTCCTGGAGGCCGGAGTTTTTTGGATGGTTACGGCGTCAGTTGATCGTGGTCGAGGATTGGCCCTATGTCGGGACCGATTTCACTGGAGACCCAAATCTCCCACTTCCAGAGGGGGATGACTAGGACGAGGAGTTGGGTATGACCTCTCTTTTTGATTTTTATGTTTTATGATTTTTTTTTGGTAATACATGTCCGTTCTAATAACAGTTTTATATGTATGCAAATGTCGTCCTAGAGAGACCTGTCGGTATGTCTCCCATTGCACGGAGAACTCAGCCCGCAGCTGACCCTCAGGCGGAGGGTACCGAGGGAGGAGAGTTGATCCAGAACCTTGAGGGGATTGCCCGGGGGATTCCAGACTACGCTCGGCTGACAGATGTCCCGATGGCGTATCAGAGACATACGATGGGAGTGCCTAGTCGCCTCCACTGACTTTTGAGACGCTTAGTGCGCGCGGTAGCATGTTACCACGAGCACCATGCGGATTAGACACCTAGGGCTTCTTTCATGCATATTTTTTGAGAGACATGTTGTCTCCAGATGTATTAAGACGAACATGTATATTTTTGATTTTATGTGATGCACACTATGTAAACATTTCGACACACACACATATATATATATATACATACCTATTTCTAGATGAATCTTTTACATGTGATGATGTTTTATAAATTGCGCAAATGTCTATCTAAAACCAAATTAGCTACTGAATCTGTTAATGTATTCATATGTCTGGGTATGTGTTGATATGTAATATAGTCAAAATTTCTTTCCAGCAGACGAATACGCAAATACAGACGTAAAATGGATGGATTTCTTACTGAATAATGCCCATTAAGTTGTAATAATACAAGTTGTGAGTCTAGATACACAAGTAATTCACGAATTCCGAGGTCCACAACCTCGGTTAATAATTCCAATACAACACTATATTCCGTGATATTATTTGTAGCAGGACCCAGACACATAGCTTGCAAGTTAACTAACTCACCAGTAGGATCATAGATTACCAAGGCTGCTGAAGAAAGATTCTTGGTACTGCGGGAGGCACCATCCGCGAAACCCACAAACGGAGTAATGGACATCTGCACAATCAGGAAGACCCGATCAGCAGAAAGACGCTTACATTGCACACCACACCACACATGCACACAAATGAATATACACACCTATGTACACACACCACACTAAAAATAACTTCAAGCGTAGTATTTCTTAAGGTACAACCCATTTCTAGGCTGCGCCAACGGAACTCCTTCATAATCAATGAGCTCATAAGCCCCATTCTTCAATACTCGTTTTACTATGTAGGGCCCATGCCACATGGGTTGGAGCTTTCCTGCCCCGAGTTTGTCGTGCGCTTGGTCGTATAGGAGGACAAGGTCCCCTTCGACAAAGGAACGTGGAGAGACAGATTGATCAAAGTGTGCTTTGACCCGCTTTTTCTGTGCTTCAAGGACTAAAGCAGCCAAGCGGCGGGTTTCATCCAACCGTTCCAAATACAAGAGATGCTCTTCTTCAGGAGAAGTATCGGGCAAAATTTCCACATCTAGCTTTAAGGAAGGAATTTCTCACTCAACCGGAAGAGTCGCTTCCAGACCATACACCAATTGGAATGGTGTGAATCTGGTCACACTCTTTGCTGACGTCTGGTATGCCCATAGAGCTGAGAAAAATTGGAGGTGCCGATTGGACTTATGAATTCCAACTGTTCGTTGAAGCATTGTGACCAAAACCTTGTTCACAGCCTCAACCTGGCCATTTTCCTGGGGGTAATATGGCGTTGAGCTATCGTGTCGTAAGCCCAATCTTGATGTCAGCTCGGCCATCATGTAATCTCGAAAGTGAGTACCATGATCAGTAACAATGGCCTGAGGGACCCCGAAACATGCAATGATATGGTTGAAGATAAACTGGGCAACTGTCTTACCGTCGGCAGCTAGTGTAGGCATCGGTTCGGCCCACTTAGTAAAGTAGTCGACAACGACGATTATATATGCATGCCCCCTGGCCGAATGAGGGTTACACGTCATAGAATCTACGCCCCATTTTTCAAAAGGGCCGACAGTAATGACAGGATGCAATGGGAGAGGTGGCACGCGCATCTTGTGCTGAAAAACCTGGCACGCATGACATTGGCGGACTGCAACAATATAGTCTTTGAAAATTGATGGCTAGAAGTAACCCGCACGCAGAATCTTCTGGGCGGTGGCATATCCAAACATGTGACCGCCACAGGTGCCACTGTGACAATCATTCAAGACTTTTTTGGCCTCTTCCAAAGGCAGACACCGACGGAGCACCGAATCTACTCCAACCCGGTATAATGTATCTCCTACAATGCGGTAGGGTTGAGACTGATGCCGAATCCGATGTCGGGCATCTTTGGTCAACTCAGAGCGAAAGGATGACGTCTGAAGATACACAATAATATCGCCATACCATGGGTCACGGGTGCTGATGAGGAAGATGGTTTCATCTGGAATATGTTCTTCAGAATGAGATGGGGGGGAGTCTGTCGGGAGGGAGAAAATAAGATCCGCGAAAACCAGTGATTTGGTCGACTTAGCAGTAGTGAACTCTAGGTCGAACTCCTGAATGATAATGATCCATTTGGAGTATTTTCCCCCCATCAATTGTCGAGAAAGAATATATGTCATGGGGTTGCAATCCGAAACCACGGTAACGGTACGCAGCAGGATGTAGTGGCGGAAACATTGCACAACTTGTACAGCTGCTAAAGCTAGCTTCTCGACGTGAGCGTAATGTGTTTCTGTGTCAAGAAGGTTTAGAGATAGATAGTAAACAATGTGTTTGTTTCCATCATCGTCATCCTGCACCAAAACCATAGCTATGGTGCTAAACGCGGCAGCCAAATATAGAGTGAAATCACGGTGATAGTTTGGAGGCCGAAGCAACGGAGCATTAACAAGTAACGTCTTCAAATTCTCAAAGGATTGTTAATAAATTTCGTCCCAATGAAAGGGAACATTCTTCTTTAAAAGACGCGTGAATCCTTTGGCTACTTCTGCGTAGTTCGGTATAAAGCGTCGGAGGAAATTATCTTTTCCCTGCAGACTCTACAATTGATATAATGAAGAAGGGGATGGGAGATTGAAAATGGCCTCAACCTTTAGAGGGTCAAGGCAAATCCCATCCTTGGAGACTATGAACCCCAAGAGACGGCCAGAATCCACGTAAAAGACGCATTTATGAGGGTTAAGACGGATATTATAGCGCCTACAGCGAAGGAAAATCTGGCGGAGGTGTTCGAGATGGTCCTCTCGTCGAGCTGAGTGAGCTGGAAAATTGTCCAGATAAGGCTGAACGATATGGCGTATGTCATGGAACGCGTAAGACATAGCGCACTGGAAAGTAGCTCCAGCGTTCTTCAAGCTGAACGGGAGCTTTTTATAAGCAAAAGTACCCCACGGATAGATGAATGCAGTCTTGTGTTGATCAGCAGGTAGAATATTTATCTGATTATACCTGGAAAAGCCGTCCATTAGGGAATAAATCTCACTCCTGGAACATTTTTCAATGATTTGATATATGAAGGGAGTATGATAGTTGTCCTTAGGACAGGCGCGATTAATATCTCGGTAATCAACAAAAAATCTTATGGTACCCTGTTTCTTATCTACAGGGACAATGTTGGAGACCCATTCTGTGAGGGGAATCGGGTCAATGAAGCCCGCGTTCAAAAGTTTTTGAACTTCTTCTTTAATGGCAGTGGCATTGCGAGGATGCACCGGGCGTAGGCGTTGGCGCATGGGTTTCGCACCAGGATAGGTAGGAATCTCGTGCACTACTATGCTGGGATCAATCCCGAGAATTTCCTCATAGGACCAGGCCAACATATCTCTGAATTATCGGAAAAGATCAGTATAAACTCGTATCTCATCAGGAGAACAAGTCACTCCCACGTGTATGTTCTCAACTATCCCCGGTTTAACGGAGATGTCGATTGGAATGGTTTGAGTAATGTTTCTCAGGTTTCCCTCTGAAAGCACCTCATGTGTCAATATGGGCATCTAGAGAGGTGGAGTGGGAACCTGAGATGAAAAATGCTCTAGAAAATCTGACATTTCCCCCAAGCTAGGCATGAATGAGGAACGATGATGTCCATCGCTCCAAGGCAGCTCCTCAAGAGACATTTTTTCAATAATGGCTTCATCATAAGGGAAAATCTCTTTAAGAGGATCAGGCGAGTCGGCCTCGCCGAGCCAGGGGGATTGAGAATAGATGTCTAAAGCCATGCTCAACGGAGCATGCTGAGGAGGGGGAGGATCAGATGTGGCGACGATTTCACAGTAGTTAATCTCTACCGGAGTTAAGGGCATCGATTCTCCAAACTCAGCCACCTGCTCAGGCGAAGTAATGAGCCATGGGTCGTCAGACCTAGAGATCATATTAACTTGAGCGGTGTGTGGTGGCGGTGCGGGAAAGATACCCATGAGGATAGGGTCCTTGAAGAGACTGAGTCCTACACTGTCAGGGGGATTTGGAATTTGATCCATGTAAGGAATGTTGTTCTCAGAGGTGGAGGTGAAGAAAGACAACTGATCCACAATAACGATTTTTCCCTCGTGAAGGAACTTAAGAAGTCGAAAGAGGGTGGATGGCACACATAACATGGCGTGAGTCCAACTGCGGCTGAGAAGTATATTGTATTTAAGCTTGGCGTCAACTACTTCTACTTCTACGTTGACTGTCTTCCCCTGTAAGGTAATCGCTAAACTCTCGAGAACACCCAAGGGTTTTGATTCCCAACCATCGAATGCCTCTAGGGCATTAGGAGACGATGAAAGGACCAGAGAGCCAATGGCCTTCCAGCAAGTGGACGACATGACACAGGTAGAAGCACCTTCATCCACAACGACCCTATGGATGTTAAGACCGTTGACCCCAACTTGAATAACAAGAGTGATCTGATGTGGAAGTCGGGGGGTAAAGTTCTCTAAGTCGAAGGTGAGAAGATTAGAATCAGTGGGATCGATCCCACGATTGCAGACAGCAAAGCTTTCCGTTGTGACGGGCAACTTTGAAGAACTTCCAACACAGACATGGCAGAAGGCGCCTGTGCCAGATCCTCAACAATACTGTAGTGCTGAGCGGCACGGACATTTGGGTTGTAGGAAGATCTTCTTAGAACACCTTTAGGAGGTGGCCTTACAACAGGTTCAGCAGTAGGCTTCTCAATCTCCAACGGACCAGAGACAGGTGGGGGAGGTGGATTGTCCACAACTGCCTTCCCAGCTACCTGACGCGATTTGTTGTAATCCTTCGAATGCGTAGCAATAGAGATAGGTGCAACACCATTCATCATAAAGACCTGGGACCCAAATGGTGCAGATGGTGAAGGCTGTTCAACCATCTGGGTCTGCTGAGATGAGAATGGTTCTTTAAGAACTGCCGGAGTCCCTTTGGAGCCTTTTAGAAGTTGACTAACCTCAGATCATCATGGAAAATCCTTGGTGTAATGATCTCCTTCACAGATAAGGCAGGGATACTTCGGTTTACGTTGGGAACCGTCCTCGGTACGAGGTTTGGACTCTGGCTTTGGGGCGTCGGATTTAGATTTTCCTTTGCCCTTCTTTTTCCCTTTGGAGGCTTTTTCCGTAGGATTAGCCTGAACAACGTTAACCTCCATAGTTTTTCCAGAATCGGAAGGGGCGAGAGGAGAAGAGTTATTGGATGAGTTGGACTTCTGCTTCCCATTCGAAGATTTTTTCAAATTCTGAGACACGGAACCAATAACACCATCCACCGCCGGGGTAGGTGGAGCTTTAGAGGTTCCAGACCGTGGAGCATCAGGAAAAATATCATAAAGCGTGCCGGACTGAGAGTATACTAAATCTGGATATTGGGCACGCGCTATGGCTTGTTCTTCAGTCACACACGCTCCCATAGCAATATCTTGGGTGATTTTGTTAACGAAGGAGGTGGTGAACCAATGAGTTAGTATCTGATCAGGTATATGGAACTTGATCAGTCTACGACGACGTCACCACTCATGAATGTGATCAGAAATGTGGGTGGCTTTGTCCTGCTTCAAAGAAGTCAGGAGGTGTGTCCCGGCTTCGTAGCGAACCGGTAACTGAAAGTGAGTCAGAAAATCAATGGCTAACGTATTGAAATCTTGAAAGATGCCACGGGATAATTCAATATACCACTTAGCGGCAGCACCAGTCAAAGTGCGCTGGAAGAGGCGTAGACAAATTGAATCATCCACCCAAGAGTTGGACGAACACCAAAGATGGTAAGTCATCACATGAGCTTGGGGGTCCTCCCCAGCTTTACCCTCAAACTTGGGGCAATCACTGGGTACCTTGGTAGGAACCGGAGGCCAATAAGGATTGTGCAGAATTGGATCATTAGTTAATTTCGAAACATCCGGTAATTCCAAGGTAGCCAGGAACGACAATGGCGGATTGGACGGCATACCTGGCCCTATATAAGGACCAGTACCTGTACTCCATGCTGGTTGAGAATATCCTTGCCCCCAGGGGTTCTGTCCGGCAGGATTCTGACCGTAGGGGGTATAGGGTGCATAACCAGCCTGATTCGGTTGCTGGTAGCCAGCCTGATTCGGTTGCTGGTAACTAGTGTACGGGGCTTGATAACCAGAGTATGGACCCTAATTGTAAGTCGGTCCCGTGTGAGCAGCATGTGGATTTGGCTGCTGAGTATAGGTATAGCCGAGTTGTTGAGAGTAATAGTTAGAACCTTGGGGATGGCTATAATTCGGTCGGTATTGACCATGAGAATAGTAACCGCCTTGAGGTCGAGTGGGTTGCTGATAGGTGGGACCCTGCTGAGCCTGATAATTAGGGTGCAACGGCTGATTTGGCTGTTGCATTGAATAAGTCGGCTGTTGGGCAGGGTAAACAGGATGTGCAGGCTGGCCTGACTGAACAGGCTGACCTGGCTGAGCGAGCTGCCCTGGTTGAACAAAGGATTCCAAATAAACAAAGTTGTACCCATGCAGTGTTGTCCCGCTATCGATGGCACTGTGTTAGCTTGGAGGAATCAATTGGCCTGGTGGCGGGATACCAGGTTGTGCCGGATGGGCCGGTTGGCCTGGTAGCGGAATGGAGCCAGGTGGTTGCTGATAACCGGTTTGACCCACAACAGGACCATAAGATGGTCCTGGCTGATGTGCAACGTTGGGACCAAGAGGATACTGCGGTTGCAAAGGTTGAGAAGGTTGGACTTGCCCCCCAGGACCATATACCGGTCTCAGTTGGTACCCCGGTTGACCTGTGAGTCCTTGAGGTTGCCCAGGTGGGACTCTAGGGAGAGGCTGCAAGAGTTGACCGGAAGGGTTGTAATACTGTCCTTGCGGACCGTATAATGGCCCTTGCTGGCCCGGAGGGTAGCCCTGTACGGGCTGTCCCTGTGGGTCATAAGGATAGCCAGGCTGGCCCGAAGGTTGGCCTTGAAAAGGTTTTCCTTGCGGGTTAAAAGGTTGTCCAGCTTGGTTATATGGTAAACCCTGAGCATGAAGTTGAGCCTCAGGAGCAGGTAAACGTAAAGGGTTCCTGTGCTCATCGTACTGATATGGAAAAACGTACACGGGTGTACCATCTTGTGCATAATGTGAAAAATACGAGCGGTTGGGATCTTGAGAGGATTGTTTGATCTCGGGGTTCGATTGTTGCAGGGACAATGGATATTCCTCCGGAGAGATGTTCTCCGGCATAGCAGATGCTATATAGATGTCTTCGGGAAGTGATGTGGTCCTTACGGATTGGGTAGTAACAACGGGTGCAGACGCGACCACACAAATAGTGGGCATGGAGGGTATAGAAGTAACCTGAGGGGATGATGTAACAGGTGTCCGTGGAGACATCCCCAATGAAGGAACAACCGGCCTTGTAGAAGGAGCTGATACCCCCATAGAGGC
Organism: Pinus albicaulis; assembly: GCA_034641835.2. Taxonomy (NCBI): domain Eukaryota; kingdom Viridiplantae; phylum Streptophyta; class Pinopsida; order Pinales; family Pinaceae; genus Pinus; species Pinus albicaulis. The sequence continues at coordinate 120,076 of JAXQQM020078964.1, forward strand.
AGCAGCGGCAATAATCTGACCCAAGGATATATACCCAGCTGGTAATGAGGGACCAGGTGATGACATAAAAAATGGTTCAGGGTTGCCTTCTGGAAATAACTGTCGAAGGAATAACTGGTAATCTTCAGCAGACGTGGGGATTTCCTCACTAGGAGAATCACTCATATTTGAACCTGCCGCTAGATCTCGTAACAGATGGCGAGGACTAGGAGGAATAACAACAGCTATAAAAGGCGAACCCGATGTAAGAGGAGGGAAATATTCCCCTACTCCCAATCCAAACCAAGGGTTGGAAAAGGGCCAATTGAACTCAACTGGTCCTCCAAAGGGCTGCTCAGACAGAACCGGTCACCCGTCGGGAAACTCGGAAACGATGGGCTGCTGGGGTTCAATAGAGGACTGAGAAGCCTTTGATGAATCGTCCGTATAAGGACTACCAGTAGACAAAACAGAAGGTTCTACCACTGTGACAACAATGAAAAAAGATCAAGCACAACACACACGGGCTGAAAAAGAGTCAAGACACACAATCAAATGGCCAACAAGCAAAATCTAGCAGGGCGTGTGATCGCGGGTGATTTATTTTACCACATTGAAACTTAGAAACTTCACCATTTCATGTTTTAAGAGTCGAGAAATGGATGAAAGGTGACTCTATCTCTTTTATTTTTGAAGCAAGTGTGAAAGGACAAGCGCTTGGTGATCCTTTCAAATTTAAAGAGTCAGAAAAGATCAAATGACTACTCAGGAATACTAGGTAAAGGGTGTACCAAATAACCGTGAACTGCAATATACACCTTGGTTTCAAAATGAAAGAGAAATCAACCAAGGACTTAACGTACGTGTAGGCAATCTCCCCGAATGCTGTGTCCGGTGTATCACGGGTATAGGGCGGCAGACTCGGCTTCCTATGGATAAAGGATAGAAACCTAGTGGGGTCTCCCTTTATATACTCGACGGTACGGGGAGCACAAGTCCGTACTAGTGCTGTCTAAAGCCAAGAGGCGAATGACAGCTACTAGGTTTAAAGACGCCGGAACACGTCTCTAGCCTAGACCACTAAATGTTGCGTTAATGTTTCAATGCTGCCTTAGTGTAAATTGAATAAATTTTAATGTTTATCTTCAATTACGTTTCATTTTTCAGGCCCTAGCGAGTGTGATGTCTCAAAATCTCCTAAATGCACACTATATGCCACAGTGTATCATTTCATTCGATGAAAGCTAATTACGAGAGAGTTGAGAGCTTTTTCACACAAACAAAATGATCAGAAAACAACCAATATGGTCTCTAATGCAGCTAATGGAAACCAAAAACTTTTCTCTCAAAGTCACTAATCACTAATAACACTGAAAAGATTTTAATATTCACTAACTAATCAAAATCAAAAGAGATTTTTTATATTTTCAATGTTTAATAGCAAAGTGCACTAAACAAAATGAAAACTAATGAAAAGAGCAAGTTGAGAAGTGATGAGGAAAGAGCAAAACACACAAATTTCACTCAACGCAAACACACAATCAGATCTCCAAATTGACAAAATAGTCCCTCAAAGCCAAGAGAATCCCAAAGACTCAAATGGACCATGTAATCTAGGCCCAAAACGAGTCAAAGTGAAATTCGAATGAAGCAGAGAACAAACACTCAAATAACGCAATAAAATGATAAACAACCGCCAAACGAATGCAGAGGAGCAATCAAAAGGTTGACTGAACAAACAGAAACCAAAAACTCCCGAGGGAGGCTCGACACACAAGAGCACCTAGATGCCCTAGGGCTAGAATGTGAAATCAATGGAAACGGGCAAACAACCAAAGGAAGAAGGTCACAGCCAGTCAAACAAGGCTCCAGAACACTCAAGCAGTTGAAAAAACAAAACCAAACACATTGATCAAGCTCAGGAAGGTCAAAACAGAGAAAACCCTAGTACCTCACAGGATTGGTGCAACTGTGAGGCTGAATCTAGCGCCAGAAACGAATTGGCGCGGGTAATACACTAGCAACCTGCGCCAATGGGCACGACTGTCAAGCTGTAAAGCGCGCCAGTCGACTTTGCTATGGAAAAATAAAAATAGACAATCCAACAAGCAGACCAGTGATAATCAAGCTAACCACAAGCCAAAATCACAAAAAGAGCAAGCCAAAAGAGCCGATCAAGCAAGCAGAATCGAGAAACAACCGAAAAGACAAGACAATTCTCCAAGTGTTCAGTTCATAAACTAAACCGGAGATTGACTGAAGCAGCTTTGATCTACTTCGCTAATGCAGAGCAATAGAGTTTTGAAGGCTATCTGGCTAACTTCAGGCTCCGTCTGTAGCTTACAAAGCAAAACAACAACAAGCTAGACGATCCCTAGTGGATTCGCCAATTTGTTGTGGAGGTAAATCTCCTCTGCGGATAGAGGCGATCCCTACTAGCCCAGACCGGGTCTAGCAACAATCGTCACACGCTATAGTGCAGGTTCCTAATTGCAAATAAACCAACTAGCAATGAAGGCTTACCTGGAATCCAACACTGTTGCTTGTAGAGAAAGTAGTGCTCTCGTTCCTTAGCTCCGGAAGATCACAATCCTCACGATCTCCGTGATCGGACACCTGCACACGCAAGAAACAAAACAAACGCAAGCGTAAAATCCAGTATATGCAACTATATGTCAGTCAGAGAAGACATAACTCATCATCATAATCATCAACAAGAGTGGAACCATAACCAATATTCGCTTATCATTAATCAATCAAAGAAGAATACAACCATAGCCCTGACGCTGAATTCTCCTTCGGAGGGTCGCCAGCGGAACACGTCTCGAAAAAGCCTGTCGGGGATGGGACAAACCTCTCTCTTCGGATGTCTCGACAATAATCTCCTTGCTTGGATTTGGCCTTAAGGGAATGAATCAAGGCTCTTGCAGCATAAGGCTCTGATGGCTCTTGGGAACTTGGAGATTAGCTTGCAAAGGAGATGAGAAAGCTTTTATAGATGGAGGAAGGGGAGTTGGGATCCCTATAATCATGGGATTGGCCCTATCCTCAAGGAAGCTTCCATGAGAGGTGGCAAACCACTTCCTCTACATGGATATCCGGAGCCAAACCTCCCAACTCAAATTAGATACCAGTTTCTGGATCAGTTAGGACGAAACTTCCGCCATTTATTTTTAAAAAACACTCCTTAAAATGGCTGGCGCGAGTGCGACTCTGGGACAGAGCGCCAATTGGCGTGCCCTCTTTGAAGGATTTCCCCCATTGGCGCGGGTACTGAACTGGCTGCCCGCGCCAATGTAAAAAGGGGTGTTTTTAGGGTTTTTCACAAGGAGTTGTCTTCAGGGCAATGAAAGTACATGTTTAGGGGAATGCCATGAAAGTGTTTTCAAGTCATGTTACTGCTCACAGGTCACGGAATGAGCCCACCAATTGTGCGGATGGGGAATTGTAGGACGCGTGACAAATCGTCGTGTAACACCTCGCTTACCTATGGCTAGTGATAGCTCCATCCATGAAATTTCTCTTTGACTGATTAGATTATCATGTTGTTGAACCAAGGAGGCCTCGTTCTGATCTAGCCCTTTGTCTAAAACTATGCAAATCTTGTTTTCAAAGTGCCCAATAACTTGAAGTACTATGTTTAGGCATTCTGGCATAGTAAGTTAAGTTGTTTGTCTCTCTTAGTTGTTTTCCCCAAAGTCTGATGGCCATTTCCCAAAGTTAGAGGGTGATATATCTCTATGCATGGCTTGAATGTTTATTTCTATGTATTGATTATCTTATAGTTACATTTCTCATGATTAATGGTTTGCCCTACCATGTTTATGTCAGCTATTAAACTAGCTATGCTTGAAATCCTTTGTTGTTCCCAAATTTGATGTCCATTTTGTTCCATTTTACCCAAAGATCATTTCTACCTCGAATCAAATCGGCCCTTCAACAACCCTGTATCACCGTCTGATAGCTTTCTAGACCTTTTCGACCCCATAGCCCAATTGATCTAACATCCTTTTTACCTATCTCATATCTTTGATCAGTTTCATCCCTCACAACCTAAAAACCAAAACCAAAAAACCTACTTCATAACTAGCCTAAAATCAGAACACAATAAGCAAACACACAAATATCCCTTACACATATAGAGAGAGCCCTCTCTGAGTCCAGGAAGGCTAGGTCCTTGGGCTCCAAAGCTTGGTTTGATGTTACACTGTCATTTGGCTTGCCAATCAGCCAAATCACGGGACCCTAACATAATGGCGATCACGGTGGGACTCTGAGTATTAAACAAACTTAGTTTCCCTAATCTTTAGAGACTTTTGAGAATATTAGTTGGCTGACTTATCCCACCGCTCACTAACATAATGGCGATCACGGTGACTAGGCAATAAACAAACTTAGTTTCCCTAATCTTTAGAGACTTTTGAGAATATTAGTTGGCTGACTTATCTCACCGCTCACTAACATAATGGCGATCACGGTGGGACTTTGAGTCAAAACATCCTAGGTATCCCTTAGGAACTCTCAAAATCTCAGTCAAACTTAGAAGAGTAGAATCTGGTTGTCTCACCATCCTAGCAAAATGATGACTCAGCTGTAGGACACTCTTACAAACCTTAGGACTACATAAAGAACTCAGAAAAACCCCAAAAAACTCCCTTAGATTGGTTTTTGTCAGTACTGGTGGTGGACCATACACATATACCTCAAAACAACTAAAAATCCACCTGGTGACTCCACTAGCCTCCAGTAGGCCTTACTACTTTACTAAACTCTAGGCTACTATCCGATTGAGCCACCTCATCGCCACACTAACATAATGGCGATCACGGTGGGACTCTGAGTAACAAACAAACTTAGATTCCCTAAACATTCCAACAGCCTTAAGAATACTATCTGATTGACTTATCCCACCGCTCACTAACATAATGGCGATCACGGTGGGACCTTCCGAGTTAGTGACAATCTAAGTACTCCTTAGTAACTCTCGAAGTCTCAATCAAACTTAGAAAACTTAAGTGTTGTTTGAAGAGTAGAAGCTAGCTCCTTCACCATCTTAGCAAAATGATGATTCAGTTATAGGAAACTCTTCCAAACCTCATAGGCTACACAAAAACTCAGAAAACCCCAAAACATTCCCAGATTGGTTTTTCCCTAGTTACTGGTGGTGGACCATAGCTACATCTTTACAAAAACAACCAAGTTCCACCTGGCGACTCCACTAGCCTCCAGTAGGCCTATTACTCCACTAGTCCTTATAAAGTCTCCTCGGAATGCATTAAGCAATCCCCAATCATCTTGATGGTGGACAACACGGTTCAAATCCTCCACTGGTGACTCCAAAACCTTCATTAGACCAAAAGACTCCAACGGTAGAGAACTTTGATACCGTTGAAAAAGACTTCAAGTGATCTTCGATTAACGAAGATGGATCCAAGCATACAAAGGAGATGTACTCGATGACAGAAGACACATCTAGATTCCCATAAAATTCCTAAAGATGTAAATTGGATAGCAAACCTACCTGTCTTTCGAGATGAAAATGTTATTTGAGTTTTACACCTCATCAATTTTCATACATGTATGGAGGTTAAAGGTTGAATGGCATGAAGACTACCTCATGAAAATGTTCATGCGTACATTAGAAGAAAGACGAAGAATGGTATGAAGTCTAGAACTCGGCATCTTGTTTTCTTTGAAGAGGATTTCCACAAAGTATTTTGTAAACGTTATATAGGGCATTGTCCATCTCTGTCATTATTGAAAATTGTTGTGATCGATACGAAAACTGATGATACAACACCTTGTAGCATTGAAGAAAACTTGGGAAATTGGCATCAAGAGGATTTTTAGAGGAGATCCATAATTTTCTTACCCAAACTAACCATCAAGATGACCAAGAAGAGTTGATCCTAGATGAAATCCATCAAAAAATAAGAGAGGAGCCACGAGAGCTCTTTGAAAAAGGTTTAAACAAATAACGGTCCATACGCACTTCACAACAAAATGCAAGAGGACATTCGGCCACAAGATCCAATTTCCACAAAAATGAAACTAAATTGTTGCCATTAATCAAGAAGAAAATAGAAAATACCTCCTCAACTAGCTTGAAGAGGAAATATGTCAACTTATAAACATGCGGACAACCTGCGAAACTTCATGCCATAACCAAAACTTCTCTTTGATCTTTCTCCTGTTAATCCTACATATCATAAGTCGAAAAAATAGACTTGTAAATCAATTTTAAGAAAAGCAATGCGAGTAGTCAATATGCATAGCCGGTATTCTTATGTTAATGATTCTCCAAGGTTTGATCAATATGTTAATGATTATGATTTCCAAACGAAGCTAACTTTGCAAAATACTCGAGTTTTTTGATTTTTGGGAGAAAGCACGAGTTTCATAAACTTGAGAAAAGTGGCTTTGACCATTATGGGTCATCGCAACCTTTGATGAGAAGATCCTTGAGAGTTCGAGAAGTAAGTGAAGAGTCTCGGACTTTCTCCTACTTTTCTTGATCCGTCGGAATAACATTCACATAATTGGAAATCAACGAGTTTTCGGCTTTGATGATGAGGTTGAGGAGGATGATAAAATTCTCGAGCATGTTGTAAATGAGAAGCCTTTTCTGAAATGGTTGAGGAAATCATTTTTGACATGGAATCTTCCTTAACTCGGTTGCGGCCACCAAGTTCCATTGAGTTACAAATTGCATATAAAGAAAAAGAGGTTGATAAACACATGAGAGTTTGTGCACTATCCTTTCAAGACAATTCTTTGTCAGAATGCCTTTTGCTCATCGGCTGATGACCCCACACGATTTTTAGTCCACTTAATTAGAACACATTAGCTTGGAAAGAAAGCTGGCACAATATATGATGGGTACGCAATAGGTTCAAGTGATCATGAGCAAGGAAGAGTTGCTTTACCGGGGGAAGTCCTAGATATAGCCAAGTGGAAGAAAGAGTAGTCACGAATGAAGCCTATATATGAAATCCTCTAGATAAAGTATTATTCCACGATCCATTTTTGTTTTACTTGAGAAATATGAAGGACTAGTGGGTTCTATCATGGACAAGTTGCTACCAAGAATTGAGAAAAAACTTACGCACTACTATCGAAAATAAGCCAAATGGGAGTGGCCTTTTCATTGCTTCAACATCATGAAAGAACTAAACCAAGATCAACCATGCGATCATCGCAGTGGCTATATTGGAAATAAGAGTTCACCAAATGAATGTATGTTGTGTATAGTTTAGACTAGGATAGGTAGATAGTTGTGAAAAATAAGCTCGGTTTTGTGAGCATCTTTCAAGTTTTAGATTGTTTGAAGAAAAAGTGAAAAAAAAGCAGGAAAATACAAAAACGGTAAAGTAGAAAAAGAGGAAGTTTCTAAAAAGCAATGGTACGGCCCCATACCCAAAAATAGTCATGCTGAAAGCGCGCAAGTCTAAATGCCGCTACCAATACTTAAATGTCTTGTTCGGTTATCTAGCCTAATCATAGATGAACATGTTTAAATTTATTTGCTAATAAATTAGTGAGTGAAAAATATGGTCGACATTGTGCAAACTTGACTTATCAAAGAGAGTATAATAGGAAAAGATATTGGTTCCACATGCTCAAACAAAACCAAAAGAGGGAAGAGGGGATGAAAAACAAATTGTGCATCTTAGCCCTGTTTTTCCTAGTTTCCATTTTATGAAAAATAATATTTGTGTGCTGACTTGTCTTTCATGCCGCAAATACATGACAAATAAATTTGTCTAAACTTGATTTGATCATTTTCAATTTCGTGTTTTAGATTAGAGAATAAAATCATCAAACAACAGAAACTTAGCGAGTTGATCAACACATAGAGTAGAGTAATGAAGGAGTTCATTAGTTTAATGCGAACTCTGACGGATATAAGTGTAGAATTAGATAGGTTCATTTTTCAAAAAGAAAAAAAAATATATGTGTATTTTTCAAAAAAGTTGCTAGTCCAAATGTGCAGAAAAATATGTTAGGAAAGATAGTGGGTAGGTAGAAATATTGTTGATGCTAATCATTGCTGTCATTTTTCGGAAGTAGCATCAAGGAAGGGTAAAATTTGCACCAATGGGTAAGGCACGCTGGTCTCATAAGCCAAAGATGCGAGATTCTAGACACCTCTGAAAGACGTGCCCTCCCCAAATGGAGCCACTGTTAGTCATCAATATTTTTTTCACTTATTGGTGATGACTAGTTATAACGATCAAGTTTTCTAGCGGTGATCTAAAAATTTGTCAAATTTGCCCGAGTGGAAAAACATCCATAAACTTTTTTTTTCACCTCTTACCTTCCCGAGTCTACCCATGTCGAGATGAAACCTCATTATCAAATCCTACCTAGCCTCAGCCATACCAGTCTTCCCATCAGTTCTAAAGAAACAATCCAAATCTTTCCAAAGTCTCCCCTAAGTTAGGAAGTGGCGCTTTAGGCTTTTTCTCCCTTAGCGAATTATCCTAAAGCCAAAGCACCTCCATACGCTGCAGAACAATCATACTTAGAGACCTCCCCATTCTACAAACAAGTTGGTTACAACCCTAGTCCTTTACTAATACACCCTCGAGTCTCGGCAATACATGGACCATAAGTCAAGGCGATTCTAGGTGTTTTTATAGTGTTTTAATGGATCTTTTCGGGACAAAGGCATACCGGAATCTCAAAAGAAAATATTTGGCTCCACATGAGAAGACAAGTTTGCTTCTTAATGTGATCTTGAGCACAGGATGCAACCACGAGTAGAGAGTTTTCATTAAGCTCTTGCGATCACGGTCGAAGCCTAAAGGACGAGTGAAAGGAAAAATAGCATCGAAGGGCTGATGATATGACATGACTAAAAAACTCCTTCATCTATAAGCGAGGTTTGAGGGCGAAGAACCTCCTTCCATCTATAAGAGTAGGGTTAATGGACAAAGTTTGATTTTTAAGAGTTGCACTGACTATAAGATAAAATTTTTGATGAACGGTGAGACGATTGGTAAGTTTTACGAAGTAAAGTGATGATTAAAGGCGAGGAGACCAAGTAGTGGATTTTAAAATGATTTGCATGAGTTCACTTTGTTATTGAGTTACAAGGAGAAGCTAGTAGGTTTCCTCATCAATGAAGAGATATTAATTAAGCCCGGTAGCCAAAGGAGTCAAATTGTCTTGGTCTCTAAGTGACCTCTATAGCATCAAGTATAAAGGAAACCTTGTCGACTTGTTCACCAAACATTCTTTAGTTGGTTAAGACAAGAGATTGAAAGGAAATCTTGGCATATGGGAAAAGATTCTAAAGGGGCTACTCTCAAAAATGTGAAATGAATGAAAGCTCGAGTTTTAACAGAACTCCTTCACGGAAGAACAAAGGACGGACTTCCCTTGTTCACTTGTCAACTCTAAGTACATCACCCCCTATTTTATTTTCACCACAGGTAAAAAGAAGAAATTATTGTGAGAATGCATCTATAGTCCCTATATGGCTTTGAGCCATTTTTTCCCTCTAACAAGAAGATATAGGTAGAGGGAAGACACCTTTCTCTCTAATGAGAAACGGTGAAAGTTTTAAAATCTTAAAAGGGTATCAAGTTATGTTTTAAATGGATAAGGTTTCAAGTGTTAAAGCAAAGGGAAACTTTCAAGCATCTCTTGAAAAACCCTCACCAATCAAGTGTGAAAAATACTTGGCTTTTTCGCTTTCAAAAGTTTGATTGACTATGAAAACACTCTTCCGTCTCAAAACACAAGGCAACTCTCTAGTTTTGATGTCCACGAGGCCAAGAAGGATTTCGAGCAATGTGCGAGAAGTTTTGAAAGTTTAAGGTAGCGAGCACGCTGGAAAAGCGTCTGCGGCGTGTTCGAAAGGATTTTTTACAAGGTTTCCCGCTGGCACGCGGCGCGCCCACAGCGAGGTAGCGCGCGGCATGCACCGCAAGCGCCAGTCCAAATCGGCAGCTTCGATGTTGAAATGACCTTTTGCCCGCGGCGCTTTCCACGGCCAAACGTGCGCCGCTTGTTCACATCATCAAAACGCCTCCAAGTACTTTCAAAGCTACTCCAACCCTCGAAAAAAACTGCCATCATGTTCCAGTATTTTCTTTTGTCCCCTTGCTAAATTCAAACATTGAACGGTGTTTGAGCGATACAAAAGCCTTGGTGTAAATCAAGATATTTTGAGTGCATTTTTTGAAGAGGGTTACGGTTGGTTAATAATGAAGAGTTAATTTGAGTTTCAAGGAGCCCAAAGCGCCTTAAAAGTGCTAAGACATCATACCCCATTACAGTGGTTTTGTCGAACATCAAGGACATCCTAGCTAACGTAGCACAAAACACAAACTCATCGGTGTTTGTGCATTAGTGAAGGCAGGTGTTAAGGAGGGTTGATGTTTTTGTTTAAATATGCGAGCTTGCAATGGCTTTGTTTGCTCAACTTGTCATAGAAAAAGTAGTGTATTTTGATGGATGACAAAGGACCAAACAAAGTTTGTCCACTAAACAATATTAAAGGGTGAAGGCACTATTTGAAGGCGAGAAACACGGTATTTGAACAAATGAAACGGTGGGCCTATTTTCAACAACGGTAATCATACATATGTTTCTTTGTCACTATCAAAGGTCATCTACGTAGTGGAGAGAAAATCAATCTTTGCCTTTTTTGTCCATGAAATAGACTTTAGTAAGGGGAGATGCCATTACAATTCAAAGGTGTTTTGGCAAAGCTGTGTATAAGAAATAGTGAATACAAGGTTGTTTCGATTGAGAGGAGTTTTGTTTTGCCTTTGTTTTAAAATACAAGGTTGTCTTGTTGTCACAAAAACACGAAGACCCCTTTGACTTTACCCAAAACACGGTAACCCTTTGACTATGTGTATCTTTTGATATTTGTGTGCATGTTAATAAGGAAATTATTTTAGTGTATACAAAGAGAAAAGGGTAGTGTTTTGAAAAAGAAGCACGGTGAGGCGAGCGACAAGGTGAAGAAGAACACATTGATGATATGCGGCACGGTGATGAAGAAACGTATTTATGAAGAAACTCAAAACGGTGATAGATGATAAGGGCAAGAAAATACAAAACATGGATCATAAAGGGCATTCTCCCAAAGCATGTGCTAGTTGCCTCTCCTAGGCAAGGGGCCATGACTTCTTCCGCAATGGCTTCCGAATGCCAAACAACGAAGAAGAAAACCAAGAAAAGCTCAAAAGCTTTGCCCAAGGCGCCGGTGAAAAAAAAGGAGAAAGACACCTCTAGGCTTGGAATTTTGGACTAAGCTTCTAGATATGTTTCTAAAAGCCTTGGGGGACTTGCTCGCAAAATTAATCGAAGTTTGACACAACCTTGTTTTTTGACATTTTTTGGCATAATTGCATAAACTCATGGGCACCGCCATTTTGTTTTAGACATCCTCAACTCTTGAGAGTGGTACCATTGGATGCCTTAAATTCAGGAGCATCCTCAAAAAATTTCAGAGAATTTGAAGTTGTTTTGGTCCCCAAAAATACAAAAAACACTCACGTTTTCAACATTCGCCGTTTTATCAATGAGTTTATTCTGCGGGGTTTTTACACTCGAGCCTGTTTTTGGAGGATTTCTAGGCATAAAATTGGGAAAATTCAAGTTTTTACAGAAAGTATACACTTAGATATTTCCAACGAGCTATCATGAGCCTCGTTTCGACATCGGGAAAGTGTTTTGCCAAAAGTTGCGGCAAGTCGGGGGACCTTTGCTAATGTATTTTTTGAGTATTTTTGTAAAAAATGAACCTTTAAAGCAGTCTTTCATCATGTGCATTTAGCTATTTTTTCACATGATTATAGAAAGTCAATATTTTTCCCTCTTTTAGCATTTTGAGATATTTTATCGGATATTTTTGTGCCTTGGGCTTTGAAAATTCTCACGGACAAGTTTAGATATTTATTTTGAACCAATGGCTAGCTAGTTGCCTTGGTTGGTTTCTCCTCTTTGGCCTATATGTTCAAGAGGATTCATTGTAATAGGAGGCTGAACTTCGGTGATAGAAGAAATATATGATCATATAAGCTTTGGAAGAAATACGTGTCTCATGCTTTTGGATTGCCTCTTGGATGTTCTTGGATGATAGAAAGAGAATTGTTGTTGGATTCCATGACTTGGTAGAATGGTATAGTGTCCTTTGCTGTTTTGTCTTATAGTTTTCATTCATGAATACATGTTTTCTTGCTTGCTATAGATTAGTAGAAGACAAATTTGAGACATGCCCTTGGAGGCACCTCAAATTTCACAATTTCTTCATAGCTTTCATGTTTTCCTCTTCATAGTCACATTAAAGAATTCTTGATTGCTCTTTAATAACTTAAGGATATTGTTGCTTATTTCATTCATGGTTTTATACATGCTAATTATGATTTATGGTATGCCCTACTAACCTATGGCTAGTGATAGCTCCATCTATGAAATTTCTCTTTGGTGATTAGATTATCATTTTGTTGAACGAGGAGGCCTAGTTAAGTCTAGCCCCTTTGTCTAAAAAAACTATGCAAATTTTGTTTTCCAAAGTGCCCAATAACTTGAAGTCTTGTGTGTAGGTGTTAGGGCATAGTAAGTTAAAGTTGTTTTTCTCTCTTAGTTGTTTCCCCAAAGTTTGATAGCCATTTCCCAAAGTTAGAGGGTGATATATCTCTATGCATGGCTTGAATGTTTATTTATATGTATTGATTAGCTTATAGTTACATTCCTCATGATTAATGGTTTGCCCTACCATGTTTATGTGAGCACTATTAAACTAGTTATACTTGAAATCAACTTGTTGTTCCCAAACTTGATGTCCATTTTGTTCCATTTTACCCAAAGATCATTTCTACCTCGAATCAAATCGGCCCTTCAATAGCCTTGTATCCTTTAAATAGAGTAGATTTCTAGACCTTTTCGACCCCATAGCCCGGTTGATCTAACATCCTTTTTACTTATCTCATATCTTTGATCAGTTTCATCCCTCACAACCTAAAAACCAAAACCAAAAAAAAACCTACTTCATAACTGACACAAAGTAAAGGAACAAAGAATAAGCACACACACGGATATCGCCTGGTAGAGCTACTCTGCGAGTCCGGAAGAGGTAGGTCCTTGGGCTCCAAATATTGGTTTGATGTTACTTTGTCATTTGGTTTGCCAATCGGCCAAATCATGGGACCCTAACACACTTTCTGCAAATCATTTTATTAGGTCATAGGGTTGGTCTCATTAGGTTCTAGGGTCCCACCATGGTCAAATTAATGATGAAAGTGTCAATAAAATCAACAAGGACATGAGGATGCCTAATAAACTCACAACATGGTATCCGGAAAGTCAAAGAGTTGTTCTTTCGACTGAATGTAATTTTCACCTCAAAACTTGTTTTGAGGTGAAAAAAAAGAATACCTTGTTTTGATTATAATATTTTATGTAATTTTATGTCTCCATATGTAATAAGTCAAACTTCGAGAGCTCGCTATCTCCGAGAAAGCCACCGATTAGTCTTTTGCAACCCGTCACCAAGAGCCAAAGGGGCATTTTCTCCGCCTAGTTTTCAAAGGTGTTCTTCACATGATCTTTATCGCAAAACATGTTGCAAATATGTCCATCGGGAGCAGCTCGAAAAGAGATTTCCAATGGTATATTATACTCCCAAAAACCGACTTCGGATTGGAAGATATGCTCAAATGAATAAAGGTCCAAAAAATCAAAACTTTTCTCCCTTTTTCATTTGGCCCTTTACTTTACATTTTTTTCCTTTTTAATGTGATTTTCTTCCCTTTACCAAAAAAATTCCTTGTTCCTTTGTAATTTCAACCTCCTACTAAACCCCGCACATCCAATATCGCCGATACGATAAGCCACTCCATCGCATCGCAAAATTTGCGGTTCTTAAGAATTTGACCCCGCCTCTTGGTTTTCGTCGATGCGATGAATCACATATCGCATATTGGCCATCCTCCACAACACTTAACTCGAAATCCTCTTCCCTTATTCCCCGTCGATGCAATAAGTCTTTCGTCGCATTGCATATCATGCAAGCGGTAAATCCTTTGGTGCTTTGACTCCCACCATCTCTTTTTTCCCCCGATGCGATGCCTTCACTCCCGTCGCTCCATCACCATCGCATTTCCTCCACCCATGAGTTTTAAGCCCGCTCCTTCCCTATTTGCGATTGCGATATTTAACCCGGTCCCACCAAAGTTCCTTCCGCCCTTTTCAATGAAAAAAGGGATTTTCCCCTGTGTAAAGTGTTATAATCATTTTATTTGTTTTTAAAAGGATTACTTCAGCGCTCCCTTTTCTTCATCCTTCATCCATCGGACCTTTCCTCCATCGCTCCCCCATCCTCGGTCTATACACAATCGTATCGGCGTTCCTCCCATTGGCCCATCTCCAAATCACTCCCGCTCATCGCTCATCGCTCCTATGCACCATCGCTCATTGCTCATTGCAATTTCCTCCGCCAAGACATACTCGCTCCTTCCGATGTCGATTGCGATTGCGATTTTGGGCCCACCACAAATCTTTCACTCCTTTCAATGATAAAAAAGGGATTTTTCTCCATTTAAAAAGAAAATTCGATTTATATTGTTTTAAAAGGGGTTTTTCTTCAAGTTAAAAGAAAAAAAGACATTTTTAAGGCCGTGAGCTAATTATGAAACATAGAGATCATTTTGGCCATTGACAATAATGATAAATGAGGGGAATCGAGTTCCATATTGGTTTTCTTCCTATTTTTTTGGAATTAATGTAACATAGTACTCTTCTAGATGGTCAAAGGTATTGTTTCCTCTCTTTCGGAGGCATACTATTGGTTTCTTTTCTATATTCATATTTTGGTTTCGGGGTAGGTGAAACAACCCCTCTTTCTGTGGATTCACCCCCTAAAGCCTATCTATTTAATGTAATTTCTGAATCATTTGTAAGGGTGGAAAAATATTGGAATCACTCGGGATGCTGCGAGTTTCATTGCATATATTTGTAACTAGTTTAGCGAGGAATTAATAAAGACTTGCAGCAATTTTTTATGGGATCCTTACGGTATGCAATTTTAGCACAATCTCTTCTTTTGTAATCATCTCGTTAAATGTTACATATGCCATTCATTCATTCCATTATTTACGTTGAATTTTTTTCAATTTAGATAGGTAGAATCCATTTTTTTACAATGCTTTGCCTTGGGAAAATAATTCAATATTTTATGTTTTTTTGCTATTTGAGAAGGATCTATTTCATATGCTCGCTCAACTCCTCACCGATCTTTAAACACTTCATAATCATAAAATCAAAAGTGGTTAAAATCCATGCCTACCTTTCCCCATAGAATACCCCTGTATTTATGATTTAATTCCCTAGATTTAAACTACCCAGATCCATATGATCCAACACAAAAACCCGGAAAATTTATAAAAATATTTCACACTACTATACCTAGCCTAAAATAATTTTGCATTCATACTTCATTGAGATATCTTACAAAGAGATCCCTCTCCCTACCTTGGAGGGATAACTCGCAAGGTTAAACATGGTTTGTGGTTACCCCTGGTTTTCCTTTTTCGATACGAGGTCAAATTAGGTGATAACATAGTGGCGTACCATACCGGGGAAGAAAAAGTAAGAACTGAAAGACAAATCTTCCGTGGAAAAGAATGAAAAAATATCACAAATAAATGTTGATGGTGAACAATGGTTGGATACATATGAAGGTTGAACCATTCACCTGGCAACTCCATTTACTTGAAAGATCTAGAAAATCAACACCTCATGGTGACTCCACTTGCAGGGAAGATCGGTGGCTTTCGATTTTTTTAAGATGGAACGTATTGCAAGAAGGTTTGCTCCCATGAGCCGAGTTCACTTTCCGGGTTTCCCAAATAAAATGCCTAAGGTATATTGGCAAAGGAATTTTCCTATCTTCAAAAATGTGAAAGGTAATAATGCTACTCTTCATCTCGGTGAGATTTCACATGCATGTGCGTAGATTAAAGATTGATTTTCCCGAAGATTGCTTGATGAAGATGTTCATGGCCACTCGGAAAATGAATCTCAATATTGGTATGAAAGTTTGCCACCTACTTGTATTTATTGTTTAAAGGACTTTCATACCAAATTATTTGAAAGTTATAAAGAATATTGTCCATCCTTAATATGAGTTCGGAATCGTTGTAAACATGTTAATAGTTTCATTGAAAATCTTGAGAATTTTTATGGAGATGATGAATTCATGGACAATGAGATCATGGAAGCCCTATATGAAAATCCATTTCAGTAGCTTAGAGAAATCTTAGAGGATACTTATCAATATCGAGCGGGCTAAGGATCTTTTTACGAGTTGAAAATGATGGAAGACAAAGGTCTTATTCCGGATCCGATTGCAACAAAATATCGTATGCGGGAAATGAGGTTCCAATCTCATATTGTGATAAATTCAAGTTGGCTAATCCAAATCTAGATTCAAAAGGTGATGATGAAGAGTATGTTGTTCCGGATCCCATGAAGGAGAGCTCTATTATTAAGGTCACCTCAAATGAAGAAAACAAAGCTATGGACCTAAATGTTGTCATCCCATCGAACAAAGTCTTCACGGGGAGGTAATCCATTCCCTCTATGAAAAAAAATATGAGATCTTTGTCCAAGTAAGTGAAAAATTTTCTTTGGATGATGTCTGTGGTAGATGATAGAAATTTCAGTTTTGGGTTTCAAGAACAATCGGAAGTTTTTTCTCTTATGAGTAATGAGTGTGATAAGAAACATGAAAATATGGTTTCCATGTCATATGAAGATGATCAACAATATATTCAGTACCCTGAGAGGACTAGAACATTGAGAACTCGTCATTCATATTTTTTCTTCCCATGTCTCATGCTTTGAAATGTTTTTTTCAAGAAGAAATCTTCTCACCTACTTGTTCGTAATTTTTTGAAGACCGGGAACACACTCTTGTCGAAGCACATTATGAAGAGAGATCGAATCAAGAAAAAATGGTACCTTGTTTCTTTTATATCAGCAGGGAGGTAAATTTTCATGTTTTTTCAGATCCGGTGGAAAATCTATTGCAATCGGCAGGTGAATGTAATTATCGCGGTATTCGAGTGATGAAGGAGATTAGTGTCAATTATGTTTTTTGGCTACCCAATTGTAAATATTTATCGTTGTCCAAAGAATCCGATTGGGAGAATCAATCAAGGAGGAAATTTCTTAATTGGTTACACTTTCGGCATTTTGATATAGCCCTGATTGTACACATGCTTAAAAAAAAACAAGTGGTTGTCATCGGGATTTGAATCCCTCAAGTCTTGGTGATGTACTTGCCACAAATGTTCAATTTTTAAGTTTTGTTTTAGTTAGCCTTGAGTCACTTTTGAGTTATTTTATCATGTCAAGTTTCTTTCAGTATTTAGTTTGGTTTTTTAGCTATTGACTCCATTGCCTAATGGATAAGGCTACTAGGTCTACGGTGTTCTTGGCATCTCCAAGGAGCTACCATCCCCATTGGAGCCAATGTTAGTGTCGAGTCTTGTCATACTACCATCGGTGATCAAAATCTACTCTTTTGCATTTGCATAGTAGGAGTCCCATGCTATAAATTCTATTCACTCCATTAGGTCATGGATTCATCGATGGTAGTAGTCACTTCATCAGTTTTTCCCTCATGTAAATACTTGCTGATTCCCCTCTCTATCGTCTTCAATCATGATTCACTTTCACTCTGCAGATCATTTTATTAGGTCATAGGGTTGGTCTCATTCGGTTCTAGAGTCCCACCATGGTCAAATTAATGATGAAAGTGTCAATAAAATTAGCAAGGACATGAGGATGCCTAATAAACTCACAACATGGTATACTGGGAAAGTTAAAGAGTTTTTCTTTCGATTTGAATGTAATTTTCACCTCAAAACTTGTTTTTGAGGTGAAAACTAAATACTTTTTTTTTATTATCATCTTTTATGTAATTTTATGTCTCCATATGTAATAAGTCAAAATTTAGAAGTCTGCTATCTCCACAAAGCCAACTGATTAGTCTTTTGCAGCCCCGTCACCAAGAGCCAAAGGGGATTTTTATCTACCTAGTTTTCAAAGGTGTTCTTCACATGATATTTACTTTAAAACATGTTGTAAATATTTCCATCGGGAGCAGCTCGGAAAGAGATTTCCAACGGTATATTATACTCACAAAAAGCTGACTTTTGGATTGGAAGATATGCTCAAATGAATAAAGGTCCATAAAGCACATCTTTGCTCCCTCTTTCATTTGGCCCTTTACTTTACATTTTTTCCTTTTTAATGTGATTTTCTTCTCTTTACCAAAAAAATTCCTTGTTCCTTTGTAATTTCCACCTCCTACTAAACCCCGCACATCCAATATCGCCGATACGGTAAGCCACTCCATCGCATCACAAAATTTGCGAGTTCTTAAGAATTTGACCTGCCTCCTCGGTTTCTGCCGATGCGATGAATCACATATCGCATATCAGCCATCCTTCGCAACACTTAACTCCGAAATCCGCTTTCCCCTATTCCCCACCGATGTGATAATTCTTTCGTCGTATCGCATATCGTGCAATCGGAAAATCCTCCGGCGCTTTGACTCCCGCCATCTCGTTTTTCCCCCAATGTGATGCCTTCACTCCCTCGTCGCTCCATCGCCATCGCATTTCATCCACCCATGAGTTTTAAACCTGTTCCTTCCCAATTTGTGATTGCGATATTTCCCCCTGGTCCCACTAAAGGTCCTTCCACCCTTTTCAATGAAAAAAGGGATTTTTCCCTATGTAAAGTGTTATATTCATTTTATTTGTTTTTTAAAAGGATTTCTTCGACGCTCCCTTTTCTTCGTCCTTCATCCATTGGCCCACCCACAATCGGACCATTACTCCATCGCTCCCTCATCCTTGATCTATACACCATCGCATCGGCGTTCCTCCCATTGGCCTATCTCCAAATCACTCCTCGCTCATCGCTCATCACTCATTGCGATTTCCTCCACCCAAGACATACCCGCTCCTTCCAATGCCGATTGCGATTGCGATTTTGGGCCCACCACAAGTCCTTCGCTCCTTTCAATGATAAAAAGAGATTTTTCTCCATTTAAAAAAGGTAATTCGATTTATATTGGTTTAAAAGGGGTTTTTTATTCAAGTTAAAAAGAAAAAAGACATTTTTTAAGGCCGTGAGCTAATTACGAAACATAGAGATCATTCCAGCCATCGACAACAACGATAAATGAGGGGAATCGGTTGCATATTGGTTTTCTTCCTATTTTTTGGAATTAATGTAACATAGTATTCTTCCGTGATGGTCAAAGATATTGTTTCCACTCTTTCGGAGGAAAAACTTGTTGGTTTCTTTTATATCTTCGGATTTTGGTTTCGGAGCGTGTGAAATAACCCCTCTTTACTGTGGATTTGACCTCCGAAGCCCTGTCTATTTAATGTAATTTCTGAATCATTTGTAAGGGTGGAAAAATATTGGAATCATTGGGATGCTCGAATTTCATTGTATATATTTGTAACTAGTTGTTTCGGGAAATAACTCTAAGTCGTTGGGTCAAAACCTCCACGGATACGGGGCACGGTATTCAAGAAGGACACACACAACCACACTTGTACAGAAAACTGGGCCAACATCGATTGAAGAACTCAACCGTAGGTCCTACGTTTGATGTAGATCTCGCGGGGTCCAAACCCCCGACAGTACTATTCCTCTTCAACTTTGGAAATCACGAAGGAACATGCATGGAAATCTAGTTGTACAACATATATTTCTCCTAAATGTCGATGTAATCCATGTGAAACATCATATAAACAATAATAAATGCTTAATTAATAATCTTTTCACATATGCAAGCAGATATTAACACGTGAATTCGGGAACAAGATGGCTCTTCTTCATTACGAATAGCATGTACAATAATAGTAAGGTGGAGAGATCACTGAATCCTTCCACGATCTTCGAACGAATGATAAAATGGGATCCATCCCGCCCTTGCCTCGCTAGGATACTTTCGAACTTGTGCACACGAAATGACATATAAGCAGTGAACATCTCTAGGAAACAAGGGTTTCTTGTAAAAATCTAGGAAGTGCGGGAGGCACGGAAATCGGACTTGAATTGGGGCTCCAACGGAGTATAATGTCTATAAATTTCTCTTTCCCTTAGGCCATGTATGTGAGGAGACTTTTATACTCTGTCAAATTGGTTTTCAATATGTTGGAAATAGTTGGCCACGGGTTGGGGTGGTTGATTACGAGATAACCATCAACCCAACCTCAAAAATGAGATTTTTATATATATTTTTAATGATTTTAATGGCATATGCGGAAACGTATATATCGACTCGCGTATACACGCGGAAAAGTCTGAGCATACCCACATATGGGATTTTAAACAACATTTTTTATGAACTTTTATTCAAGTCTGTGGGAATGGGTGCCCAAGGCCAAAAATACAATCATGAATCACATGAAGGTGAAAATGATGCTATAACGAGATGCCCCCTAATATATGAGTTCGAAGGGTACATGATGGCCAGAAATGTATTATGTGCATAGAAAGAACCGCGACGACAGAGAGGACTTCACCGATTTCAGCACACTTGAAACCAATGAGAAAATGAAAGTCGGCTCATGTCTAAGGTGGGCATACCCATGCTCGATCAAAAATATATCCATATAGAAAGTACGAGAATAGATCTAGAATGTATACAAGTATAGTTGAGCGAAAGTACGAGGAATGAATCATGCGAGCATGGCCGGAAGTATAAGTCGGAATCAATTTCCAAGTATCACATATATCAAGGCGATCAATAATACTAAAAATGGATGTACGATCACAAAAATGGCGAATCTCCGGAGTACCAAATAATAAGGGTGGAACACATAGTATAATCACGCAACTAGGGAGCCAACATATAGGATGTTGTTGTGCGGGTACTACAACATATAAGGGTGTACGGCATCAACGCCCGGCCCAGATAGAGCTGTCAAGAGTGAATCGAAAGATGCGATGCAACTTGGGGTCTTCACGCGATCTCGATGGCACAATTCTACACGATGGGGAATAAATGAGCTGAAGTTGACCATGTGAGAAATCGTTGGATTACCGGTCGATAATGTATACGGGTGCTTGATGCGAGACAACACACCAATAATGAAAATGAGTGTCGAGGTGCCCCGGTACAATCTAACAAGTGCGAATGAATGAGTTGAAGTCGAACACTTGGAAGAATCTACCAATCATGAGGCAATGATGAATCCCCGTTGTCGATAGCGAAGAGTCTTCATTGATGGTAGGCCTAAGGTGCGGCAAAAGAATCTAGACCTTATTCCCCCGGAAGCAATGAGTCGGAGTCGATGGGAAAAAATATCTTGAAGGAAGACGTTAAGGCATCCCCACATCATTCCGGCACGAGTGTGGCCAGCGAGGGCCAATATTTGAAGGAATCGGACGACGGTGACGAAACCAAACCGAAGTATGTTTGAAGCATGCACAAGATGAAGCTAGCGCAGAAGAACACGAACCAAACAATAATGAAAAGGTGACACGGAGGCGAGATATCCGCAGGTAGGGTCAAATGGAAATCAGGTCTTTGCCACCGAATCCCAAGTGTGATAATGTGCGACGTCGAACACAAGGAAAACCACTCGATCTAATACCCATAATGATGAAGTCGAATGCGAGCACAAGGTCACCTATCAATGATGGAAATAGGGCCGAGGGTGTAGCTCTAGGTTTATTCTCAAAGCAATATGTCGTAGTCGATGGGGAACAAAACCACCGACGAAGTCAATGGAGACCTTCTCAAACCGGCATGAAGCGAGAAGACCAAAACATTTGATGTGATAGAGACGAATGCGAAAAAGAAAAGACCGGGGAGAGGGCCGGCCCGAATAATGAGTCGAGAGACAACGCAGAATGGCGTAAGAGCTACGGTTGAACTTCCCCCGAGCAAAGCACGACTCATGATGGCCAGGTAGAGTAAAAAAATGACCTTGTATAAGTTTGTTATGCGAGGAGGAAAAAACAAACTCTCCATATGATTGGAAGAGATAACCAGCGGGGGAGAGGCCCGGCCCGGTGGAACAAGGTAAAAGGCCGAACCTAGGTCAAAAATAAAACCATCCCAAATGAAGGAAATATATAAGTGTATTTTCTTTGTTCGAAGGCGACAAAGGCGACCTTTGTGCTACCATCAAATTACGGGAAAGTAACATCTCATTCCCTCTCTTTTTGTTATGTTGATTTTTTGTCTTTTTCATATAATAAGCACCGAAAAAGAATAAAGAATGCTATGGTACGATGAATGGGGAAACGATGTCAGCTTCGAGATGCACTAGTTCCTGGGATAGGAACGATCCTATGCTCAATACGAGGTGGCGAGAAGCGGTAAGTGATACTCAAAGGAATGTTCCATCCATGGGTAAGGGTGTCAAGTCGCGATAGCTAAGTGCATACGATAGTTGCTTGTATGAAGCCGGTCAAGGTCAAAATATGGCTTAAACATCGAGTCCAAATGAAGGCTGGCTAATGGCCGGGATAAGCAGTAGCCGGTATGCAATGCGATATTGCAACTCAACAACACCCGAGGAGCCTCTGGGGTAATAGCCGGAAAAATGATAGTGAAGAAGAAGAAGAATGAAGCTTCAACACATAAGTCATGGCGGGACTAAAGAGGACTCAGGAGCCTGTAAAACGCGACATGGGCAACAAGTGATGGCGAGGAACTAACTAGGAAGCCCATGTAAAGGAAGAGCTCTACCACCAAGTCATGATTAAATAATTGGCGAGTGAAATGGGTGAGAAATACTCATGACTGATGGGATCGACCCTACGGCAAGTGATTAGAATGGAGGCTAGTATGCAAAATGTAACGGAAAAAGTGGATTCCCTAACCTATATGCCGGTGAAAGATCATATACCTACCATGACGGGTCGGCAGGTCATGCATCAACAGGGAAAAATCTCAACTTCATCAAAATGTGCAGAAAAATATACCAGTACGGGCACTTCCAAGCATCAGGGTTATCTTGCTTAAGATAGATTGAAAAAATAAGCAGCAGCAAAATTTTGCAAAAATTTCAATTCTGAGCATAAATACACATGTTACCTCACATTTGGTTCATTGTTATGTTTGATTTGGGAAAAAGAGCTTTCTGGAGAAAAAGCCTCTTTCGTCGAAAACGGGAGAAATCGGTGGTCAAACTTTGCCAAACTCGTCGGTAAGCTCTTAATCACATCATTGTCATTAATTTTGTCCATTCATAGTGCTAAAATTTGGAAATTTCACGAAGTAGAATTATTTGTTTTAATTTACGACTCTACGCATACGCGCGGTTTCATATGGACCAAGCCGCGTATACGCGGCTTGTGTATAGAGTAGAGATCGCGTATGTGCAACTTAGAAATGTAAAAAAAACGTTTCTAATGAAAAAATTAATGATTTTTTCGGGATGACCATCTCTTGGAGGGAACGTGAGCACGGCGCAATTGATAATGAAGTAATGCAAGATCAACGGTCGCTCAATGTCCTCGAAAATTGTGGATTGCTCAAATTTTTCAAAATGCCAAATATGAAGAGTAATGTTCGGTTACTTGAAATGCTAGTAAATTATTGGGAGGCAAGGAGGAAGATTGCTTCATAATAGATAAAATGCCCATACACATAGAGGTGAAGAAATCTACTTCGTGCGGACTCTCCGGAGGGGCCGGTAGATTTCATGGTAAGCCTTTGGGAGGGCTTACGGTGGATGACTATCTCCACGTCTACGTAGCCAGAGGGGTCAAGAAAGTAGGACTCAAATTTCTATAAAATATTTAAGAGAGCTGCTACTTGAAAATTCTCCTATTTACCATTGGCGGTGTAGCGGGGATCTTCTTCCTTGCATCGAGGGCATCCGGAGCGCGGAGATGAGCATAGCCGGTAGAATGCCTAGTTCACCTATATGATTGGTGCATAGCTCTACTAATGAACATGAGCTTGTGGCCCGGCCACTCCATCCAAAGAAAAGAAAAACAAAAAATTTCAGATATGGGACCATCTTGATGACATTATTCTTTGAGAAGATTCTGGTCTTCGACCCGAGAGTGATCTCCTCAATCCCACGGCCAAGAGACCCGAAAATTGCCGGGTAAGTGCCGACCCCGATGAAAGAGGGCGGGGAAGTGAAGTTCTAGAACCACTTAGGATGACGATTTCTTCAATGGTGGGCGGAACAAGTGTAGCAATGGAGGACTACCCCCTATGCGGGATGGATTTCGAAGTGGTGATCTAGACCTGATACTTCCACACCGAGCGCGGCATGGGGCACAATCGGTAAGATTGAAATTTTTTAATTATATGATTTTTTGGATTTTTTTCAATATATGTGAAAAAATAAAACATGTTTTTGATTGGATTCAAAATGACTTACAATATTATGATGACCATGATACGGATATTAGACCATCGATCACAGTACACCCACGGCATAAGCACGCAAAGGTGGGCGGAATCTTGTAGACCCGAGATGGGACCCTCCATGCTATACGGAGAACTTGGAGGGTTAACTGTAAGTGCCTATGGATGCGGTGGAAGATCTACCGAAGCCATCCGGAGACGGGTAGTGGGTGTACCACGTATTTGGTGCGATTATTCGTAGAGTCGCTACGTCATGTTCTGTAGGAACACGAAATTTTGAGTAGGGGCCACGGAGTAAATGAATATGATTACGGATAATTGTATATTTTTGATGCGAACATGATCGAGCATAAGCCCTAATTTTTGTATGACTTATGGATCCAAATTTTGTATATTTTTTGAACACTACGATGATATATATATATACAACGATTTTTGATGTAATGTGAAAAATGTATAAAAATCCATGATGTTTTTGATGATTAAATTGAATTATTAATATGCCAATCAATTGCTTGATTATCTAATGAGTACGCCATCCAATTATGCTGCTCGAGGAATATGAATGAATGTTAAAAATTGAAATTATCTTTGTAACAAACGTACCCTCAAAAACAATAGGAGTAAAAATGGATCTCGAACCGATAAGTATTGTTCAAGTTTGTGACACCACCGGTACAGAGTCCAAGAAAACTACCAACGAATCAACACCCAAAGATATTGCCCTCAGAGTAGATAAATAGCGGTGGATTACGCTGCTATTAAGTAGGACAGTACGGACTCCTCTCTTGATACTAACACGTGGATGGATGATGGGCTTGCAAAGTCGTGGAAGCCAAGTTCGGGTGTGTCTACTAGCACCATCGGTGAAACCATAATGACTCATGACATTCGACACAACACCGCAAAGCGGATCAAAAACATCACCATCACATCAAAGACCAAAAAACCCGAGATATGTACAAAAAAAAAACTAGCTATACAAAAGTAAGATGCCGGTAGAAGCCTGGGCATAGTACCTTTTCAAATAGAGCCCATTTACGAAACTCCCGAAACAACTCGTTTCCTTCAAAAAATCAACCAAGGTATATGCTCCTTTTTTAAAGAAGATTTTTAACGATGAAGGGGCCATACCACATAGACTTAAAATTTCTTGTGCCCGAGGGAATCCTTCTCTTGGGCATAGACGAATGGTCGCCTTGAAAAACCCTATGTTTGACCACCTTGTCGTCTTACTTTGACTTGTTTCTTATGCGCCTCATTCATCGTGGCGGCATCCGAGCACTACTCATCAAGATGCTCTAGATGAAGGAGACATTCTTGAGGAACTAAGTGTGGGAAGAAGCTCAACAACTAACTTAAGAGAAGGAATCTCACATTCAATAGAAATATGGATTCCAACCCATAAACTAGTTGAAACGGAGTAAAGCCGGTTGCGGTTTCCTTTGGCCGTCTGTATGCCCAAAGTGCGGGATACAGCATGATATGCCGATTGGATCGAGCTTTGTGCTTGTCCTTTGAAGAATGGTCTTCTGGCAAGGATTTATTCCATGACTTCCACTTGCCCATTGGCACGAGGATAATACATAGA
Organism: Pinus albicaulis; assembly: GCA_034641835.2. Classification (NCBI taxonomy): domain Eukaryota; kingdom Viridiplantae; phylum Streptophyta; class Pinopsida; order Pinales; family Pinaceae; genus Pinus; species Pinus albicaulis. The sequence continues at coordinate 146,037 of JAXQQM020078964.1, forward strand.
TGAATGCTCCTACTTGGGAAACCTAATTTTAGAACGACTTTCAGTCATCATGCTATTCTGAAAATGAGCGCCATGATCATTTGACAATCTCTCTAGGAATACCAAAACGAGCAATAACAGTTGAAAAAGAAAAAGAGATGTTGTCTCACCATCATTCCCAAAAGTAGGCATAGCCTCGACCCACTTAAGTAAACAAGTAGTCTACTGCTACAATAATGTACTTGTGACCTTTAGTCGAAGGTGGGTTACAAGTAGTATAATCAATACCCCACTTTGTAAAGGGATCGGCGGTAATGACTAGAAAAGAGGAGTTGGATGAGCGCGCATTTTTTCGACTATAGACACGACACGGATGACATTTTTTAACCGACTCCATACAATCTTTGAAAATCGAAGGCCAAAAGTATCCGGCACGCAATATTTTTTGGGCTGTGGCAAGCCTAGATAAATGACCATCACAAGCTCCCTTTGTGGAAATCATTCGGCACGACCTCGGCTTCTTCGAGAGTTAAGCAATGTCTCGGGATTGAATCAACCCCTCGACGGTATAATGCATCACCAATAATAAAAGAAGTAATTTTAGCCAAGTGACGCAACACGACGCTCATCTTTCGAAAAAGTAGAGGGGAAACTTAGCGATTACGAAGATACACAATGATATCTCCACGCAAGGATCTTGTGGAGAGATAAGAAACAAATGTTCATATGGGGAGGATTCATCATAGACTATCTCTTCTCCACAAGGAAAATCGAGAGATTAATTCCACGAAAACTAATGATTTCTTGGACTTGGAAGACATAAACTCGAATCAAATTCTGCCAATCACAATCCATCTATTGTGTTTGCCCCAAATCACTCGCTTGCGAGAACAATGAAATGGATTGGCTTCTGCAAAACATAAGTTTTTCGTAGAGAAGAATGTAATATCGAGTCAACTGCTTATGAGCAGTGTTTGCTAAAGCTAGCTTCTCTATCGGAGTACCGAGTTCGAGTCCTACCAAGCCTCGACTAGATAGTATATAACATGCTGCGAGCATCATCCTCTGAACCGAACCATACCAATGGTGAGTGCTGCCTTACAAGATACAAAAGGAAATCCCTGCTATAATCGGGTGGACTCGATAAAGGAGCGGTCAATGCTTTTTTCAAAGCATCAAATGAGTGTTGACGAATTCATCCCAAAGAATGGAACTCCTTCTTGACAATCTCATAAATCCTTTGGTAACCCGGCATAATTTACGATAAATCTCAAGGAAAGAAAATTACACTTTCCTTGTAGACTTTGAAGTTGACGAATAGACGAAGGGGAGGCAGCCCCAGTGGCTGCCTCAACCTTGAAGGGATCTACCCTAATCCCTTCGAAGACCTGAGAATCCCAATAACCCATTGCTTATGTAGCAGGTAAACACACTTGTTCGGTTAACCCTAATCTTATAAAAACGACATCATTCAAATACTTGATGGAGGTGAAGCGAGGATGATTAATTCTCTTTCGAGAATGAAAACGTAAATCATCCAAATATGCCTCGATAATATGTTTGATGTCGTGGAAGGCATATGAAATGGCCCAACGAAATGTAGCCCCGGCATTTTAAGACAAGAGCATCTTCTTGTAAGCAAAAGTACCCCAGGGACAAATAAGGAAGTCTTATCTTGATCTTCGGGACGGATAGTAATTTGATTATGTCAAGGCATCCATGAAGGAAAAATCTCATTACTGCTTTCATCGATGTCCCAGTCTATAAATGGTGTGGGGTAATTATCTTTCGGTTTCTTTATTAAGGTCTACCAGAAATCAATGCAAACTCGAATTGTTCCTTGTTTCTTATCTACGGGAGCAGGGTTTGAAACCCACTCTGTCAAAGGAACAAGGAAAATAAATCCCAAAAGCGCGGCGGCCACTCTCACCTCGGCTTTGATAGTTGCGGCCTTCCCTGATTGGCATTTGGACGAAGTTTTGCCTCACGAGGCTTAGCGTTTTTCGTCAGAGTCTTGATCTCATCTTGAATGATAGTGGATCCATAGGGGATTTCCTCATAAGACCAAGCGAACACATCCCTAAACTCTTTAAAGAAGATCGGTATAAATACGAATCTCTTCATGGGAGATTTTTCCGTCGGCTACGATGAAGACATTCTCTATAACATTGGGATCCCTGTAAATGTTCACGGGATAGTTTGGAGAAAATCCAAGCCATGTTCCTTGACAAATACAATGTTGGGTGCTAAACGGTTCGGTGGGCGGCTGGACAGTGAGACAAGACTTGGAAAAATTGATTCAACTTCTCTCAAATTAATTAAAAAGTAAAGGCCAGGTGATGCAAAATATTCCGGTCTATCTATACAGGTCATAGCTTCTAGGATGGCCTCTTGAGATGGAAGAGTGGTATCAAAAGAACAATCCTAGGCGAGAAGAAGAAATAAGTGTCCAAGCAGAGCCACATCGCCATCCGACTCATCGGAGAAAGAGGAATAGAATGGACTCTACGGAAGTCAACGATATATTCGATAAGCAATCTAGAGTTGCGGACATCGGAAATTTCATTCCACCCACTTGACCTTGTTAATGTGGAGGTAGGGAAAGGCAAGGTCAAGGATCCAAAAAATAATGAGTTCGACTCTCTGAATAGGAGCCTAGAGGATGAAATTGCATTTATATGAATGGTAGGAGGTGGAATATCGAAAGTACCCATCAAAGAAGAATACATTCCAACCCTAAATTATAAACGGGCTGTGGAATTATCCACTTTTGGAATTGTTGAGTCGGTAGATGCATTCGGGTCTACGGAGAATAGTCTATTTGATCCTTGTAATAATCCTCCCCTTCGTGAGGGAAACAAATAATCAAAATAATGAAAAGGATGCAATGGCATCCCATCTCCTTGCAATCTGATTTATTTAACAGGAAAGGTTGTGATAAGCTTGCATCAACCTATCTCGCCTCTATATTTACGGTTTTTCCCCCAGCACGGATGGGCAAAGGTACAGGACAACCTGTGCGATGCCGACGAGAATGACCATCAACGCACTCGAGAAGAGTGGCAGATGGAACATTGAGGAGATCATTCCTTCAACATGCGAGAGACATCACACATGTGGAAGCGCCCTCATCAACAGTTCGAAAGATATTGAATTTGCGAAATGGCGATTTGATATGAAAAGCCATATGAATGAGGGAGTCTCTTTTTAAATTAGACATATCGGAATGTAAATGCGAGATTTTTTTGGATCAACATCCCCAATAGCGGTGAAAGCGGAAGAACCAGCATTTGAGGCTGAACAAGGCTGGAGCACCTCAAGAGCGGGCATGGCATAAGGACTCGCACTAGATCTTCCACAATAGAGTGGTTCTGGGCAGCCACCGATTGGATTAATCGTCGTACGCTTGGTAGATGTTTTTGGCATCGGGTATGGCTCAACGGTAGGCCTTGTAATATGAAGCGGCTCGGTACCATCGGGGGGCACCCTTGGCTTTCGAAGACTCATCTTCACCATAATCACGGGATCTTGTGGCGATATCACGTGAGCACTCATCATGTATGTTTGACGGAGTTTCCCCTTCTGGGTGCTGACCCAGTATTTTGATTTGTGCCAACAACTGAACATTTGCCCTTGGGGAAAAGGTTTGTCAACATAGCACGGGAACTAGAAGAACCACTGCTGAGAAATTTAACAAGTGCCCTGCGCATCTGAATTTTAGGGCAAAGGTGAGTAAGATGGTCTCCGGCACGTAACTTGCATGGAAACTTCACTTTCTTTTATCCTTTGGACCCTCTCCGACATGCTCGTTGGATTTATTTGCATTACCCATACCATTCTTTCCCTTTTTCTTATTATTATTCGAGTCCCTTCTTCTTCCCTTCGGATTGTTGATTTCCTTTGGGGTCGGAAGTACGAACAACATTTATCGACAAATATTGAGAAGGCAATGACTCAGGCTTTGCTGACCGGAGAGAAGCGATTGTATAGACAAGCTATATTTCGCAATTGACTAAGCCGGTTAGTTGCACCACTATTGATCGACAAATAGTCCATCACCATGAGAATAGGGTTTTAATCTTGGATATTTCTAATTGGAAGGCGAGGAGCATTGGCGAATATTTATGAAGGACACGGTAAGAATATATCAATTCAAGTTGTTGGGCCTAAAAATAACCTGCTCCTCGGAAAATACCCACAAGAAAGGATACATCATAAAATTTAAAACCTAACGAGGATTTCAAAAACCATTCCAAAAGGAATTCTCTAGGAATATAAGATTTGTCGACATCTTCCTTCTTCGCCATTCACGAATATGATCAGAAATGTGGGTTGCGTCGTCCTACTTAAAATTAGCTAGGAGTTCGGTCCCGGCATCATAACGGACAAGCACACAGAAATGATTTAAAAATATAGTAGCGAGATCTCCAAAAGTAGCAAAGCTACCCCTTTGACTAACTCAATATACCACTTGGTAGCATTTCCGGTTAAGTGCGTTGAAACAATCTCAACCTAATCGAATCCTCGATCGAGGAGTTAGATAGACACCATAAATGGAAAGTGGTGATATGATCGAACGGTCCTCTACATTCTTGCCTTCAAACTTTGGAATGTCGAAGGTAATTTGGTAGGAACGGAGGCCACCGAACTATGCCGGATCGGATCATTCGTCAATTTAAAACAAATGCGACAAATTTAACGTTGCCCGAGAAAAGACAACGAGGAGAGACACAGGGATTCCATCCTTGGTGGGATGAATTCCCAACATGTCAAAATAATAACTTTGGATTTGATGAGGCACAGGGTTCCCGGGGAAAAGAACTCATAGGAAATGTTGGGCCATAAGGACGGCATTTGGAGAAGGACCCCCTCCCAATGCGAGTTATAAATGGACCCGGTTCCCCCCTCGAAGTAATGAAGAAGAGGAAAGCCCCCTGATAAGAGTTCCAAAGCGATAGAAAGGGGGGGGGTTTGATGACGCACTCGAAGAAGGGAAAGAAGCACTCCCTTGTTGACCCGGCGAAAATTAGATGCCGCACAATAATGTGATATGGGGTTCCAGCACAGTGGTCGGGCTCGACCTCCAGGACCAAGGGTCGAAACTTTGAGTACGAGAAGTAAAGGAAAAATTTCAGGAAGGATTTCGAACTGAAAATATGCCCACTTCGAAGAGGATCGCGAAAAGAGAAGGCCGGCCCACTAGCCATGGAGAGCATAGGTCTCGCAGACGCGGTTGCGAGCGACGGAAGGAAAACGAAGAGAATCCCACTAGTGGAGCATTCCAAAATAAAAGGGACAGTTGAGGAAGCATGTGCTTGGGTGAGCACGAGCCAAACACGAACGATGCTAGAATCAATCGAAGATATAGGGTATTGCCTCCTCCTTCAGCTGAAAGCGAGGAGTACGAATGCAATACTCATAGCTAAAGGCGCATTCCCTAGTCGTGGCCATCAAAAGGTATGAATAGAATGGATAAGGACTTTCAGATCTTACGACTCGAGGTGCGATGTACTCAACAACAAATGGATAATCGGGGGGAGGAAGAGGAGATGGAAGTGATTCGAAGGGCGAGATACTTCCTCTACTTCTACTTCTTCTTCCCGCGGAAATAGACTCTCGAGGTGAGGGCGGAGCGCTCCTCTCGAAACCAGCAAAGGGAACCAACTACAAAACCTTCAAGCCCTTGTGGAGGATCTCTCTCCAACGTAGCCAGGATATAACTGGGTGATATTCACTGCTGCTGTTACTCCTACGCCTTCTTTGAAGAAGGCCTGATAGTTCGGGAGATAACCCCGAACTCTCCTCGATCGACGAGGCGGCTTGATCATCCACTTTAACGATTAATTAGACTCAAAAAGTATAAAGCTAGGAAAGCTAGGAGCGAAGAGCACTCACTACAAAAATTCCCTAAGATGCGACCAAGCAAGCGACCTTAGGTATTTCCGCTCGGGTGATTAGAATTTGGACACCAAAATATGAGAAAGCGAAAAATAGGACCTCACGAAAGTAGTACGGGATAATTACGGCCCGGAGCCCTCTTGCGCCGAAGGTAACAGCTTGGTTACGGCGACCTCTAACAACGACCTTTGCTGGTGCAAGTACCAAGCTTCGCGGGGCACCCTCGAGGAAATCTTTGCGGGAGAGTGATATGACGTACGCCTCGAGGTACCACGGGTATTCCCCCCCGTAGTCACCTGTGTGGAACTGGGAATGGCAACTATGGGCACCAATCCATTTCGAGAAGAGCGGGCGGGAGCAGGTCTTAAGGCAAGATCGAGTAAATCGGAGAGGGGGTATCTCTCGTCTCAGCCTTCACTTCCCCTCACGCTTCGGCTCTGCGGAGAGGCACCAGTCCCCCCCCCCGGTGTTTGGATTTCGCTCATTTAATAAACTTCTATGTTTTAGCTTGAGCGACCTTGGAAAATTTAAATCTCCACTCACCTAATCCAAGGCCCTACAACCTAGCTAGTTGATGTATGACACTTAATAAAAAACTTGCTAGTTGTTTAAATTAATGCGCTTGTTGAATTCATTGTTATATTAAGTCAAGGGAATATGGAAATGAAACTAATGATGTTTTGTGACGTAGAAAAGAAATTAATGAAAACCATTACATTACGGAATCACAGTAATTGCCTTTTGATGAAAAGAGAAATTTCTACACGGAGTTCTGCGAGACTATGTTATTTTTTCTTTTCGGATATCAAACTCACACTTGCAAAAACTATGAAAAAGACTACAAATGTTCAAATGCACCTAATGAAAATTACTAAGAGCATGCCAATTCTAAGATGCAAAAATCTACCAAAACGAAAGAAATTTTCAAGAATCCTTTAGTCCTATCACTTTTAAATTTGTCCCCAAGCTAGTTCTAAATCGAGAGAGCACCAGTATAAAGACACCACAATATGCTTGGAATAAGAGAAAGAAACCAATGAGAAATTCCCTTTGATAAAGTCGGAAATCGAAGGTAAGAAATCTCAGCAGGCACAAGAGATGAAAGAAAGAAACCAAAACAAAAATGCAAAACAAAAACGATGGCAAAAAAAATGTTTTTGGGCTTTTTGAATTTTATAAAGAAGACTTCAAAGAGACCAAAGAAAACTATCCAATCACCAAGCCAAAGCAAATCTCTGAATTTCAAGCAAAAACTCGAAACAAAAATGCTCTAAATCTTATGATGTGTCAACTAGTAGCAAGATTTATGCGAGAAAAAGGTAGACGAAAAGCTCAATAACTCGGCCCTAGAAGAATAGCACAAACTTGCGGCAAAAGCAAACTTCGAAGAACCAAAACGACTCTTTAAAAATTGCGACAAGACCTAGTCGAATGGAATCGAAGAAAACCAACAAAAAAGTAGGAAAAAATTAAAGTGCCAAAGCAAAACATAAAGTGAGGAAAGAGGATATGAGCAAAAGCTCTCTATCCGATAAACGAACGACAAGAATCTCGAGGAAAGAGATCTTGGTGCTCGAACAATGCAAGCCTTTAAAAAAAAACCCAAGATTTGCCAAATGAGCCGGTCTTCAACCAAACAAGAGAAAAAAGACCAATAACCACTATCAACACAATCCCGAGGCCCCATAAGGACACGCGACAGGTTCTCACGAGCGAGACAAGACCAAAAAGTCAAGAAATAAAAAATTTAATAATTTTTCCGGTATACCGCTATATCGGTTTTGCAACAAGCATGCATATTTGTGTCAGAAACCCACGTATACGCGACTTCCTTTAACAAAAAAGCTAGATATTACGTGGCATGTTCGTTGGCAACTCAACGTATGGAAAGGTAAATAATGAAAAAATAAAAAACGAAAGTCAAGCTGGCTAAAGAACCGAGTCTTTAGTCTACATTGAAAAAACTAGCCCAGACTGGAAATAATGATTAAAACTATTGGAAACCTTCAAAAGCAGTGAAACCACCCTTTAAGGGAATCGAAAGAATGCGATCCCCGGTGGAGTCGCCGATTCTTTGTTTTAGAAATAACTACGCTAAAAGTCGTTGGGTCAAAACCTCCTGATTAGTGCATGCTATTCGAAGGACTCACACAACCACATACATGCACTAAAAAATGAATGACATCATTTGTAGAACTCACCGTGGGTCCTACATTTGATGTAGATCCTGTGGTCGGGCTGACAACCCTTCTTCCTCTTCAACTTTGGAAATCACGAAGGAACATACCCCGGAAATCTAGTTGTACATCATATATTTCTCCTAAATGTCGGTGTAATCCATGTGAAACATCATATAAATAATAATAAATGCTTAATTAATAATATTTTCACATATGCAAACAGAGATATTAACACGTGAATTCGGGAACAAGATGGTTCTTCTTCATTACGAACAACATGTACAATAGTAAGGTGGAGAGATCTTTGAATCCTTCCATGATCTTGAAGCCTTGAGGCAGATGGAAATGGGATCGTCATGCTGCCTCATTGGAATGCTTTCAAGACTTGTGCACACGATATGACATATAAACTAATGAACATCTCCGGAAACGAGGGTTTTCTGTAAAAATGCAGGAAGTGCGGGAGGGCGAGGGAAATCAAACTTGAATTGGGGCTCCAACAGTATAATGTCTATAAATTTCTCTCTCCCTTAGGCAGGTATGTGAGGGGCTTTTATACTCCTCAAAGTAGTTCATCCCAGTGACTTCGATTGGCCACGAGGCTAGGTGGTTATCGAATTACGAGAATAACCATCGGCCCGGCCCTCAAAATAGGGATTTTTATATATTTTTTTAATGATTTTAATGGCATACGCGGAAAAGTATATATGGACTCGCATATACATGCGGAAAAGTACGGAGGCATGCCGCGTATGGGATTTACAACTCTTATTTTTATGAACTTTATTCAGAGTACGTGGGAATGGGTGCCCGAGGCCAAAGAAATGATCATGAATCACATGAAGGTGAAAAATGATGCTATAACACCCGGTTGGTAGGGAATTAATAAATACTTGCAACAATTTTTTATGGGATCCCTATGGTATGGAAGTTTAACACAATCTCTTCCCTGTGTAATCATCTCGTTAAATGTTATGTATGCCATTCATTCATTCCCTTCTTTTTCGTTGAATTTTTTTCAAGTTAGATAGGTTGAATCCATTTTTTACGAGTGCTCTGCCTTGGGAAAATCATTCAATATTTTATGCTTTCTCGCTCTTTGAGAAGGATCCATTTCATATGCCCTCCTCAGCTCCTCACCAATCTTAAACACTTCATAATCATAAAATAAAAAAGTGGTTAAAATCCATGCCTAAATTTCCCCATAGAATACCCTATATTTTTTTATTTAATTCCCCCAAATTTAAACTTCCCGACTCCATCTAATCCAACACAAAAACCCATAAAATTTATAAAAATATTTCGTGCTACTATACCTATCCTAAAATCATTTTGCAGTCATAATTCATTGAGATATCTTACGGAGAGAGCCCCTCTCCCCGCCTTGTAGGGCTAGCTACAAGGTTAAGCGTGGTTTTTGGTTACACTGGTTTGCCTTTTTTTAGTCTAAGGTGAAATTAGGTGATAACGGAGTTCCACACAAGTTCCGGGTGAGCGACAAAGTTTGGCTACATTTGCGAAGGAGCGCCTTGTTGGCCCCACTACAAGATTCAACCGCTACGATATGGTTCAACACCATCACCAAGGTTGTAGGGAATAATTCCTTCAAGCTTATCATTCCACCATTCATTGACCCGCACCTAGTGTTCAATGTGGAGCACCTTCGGCCATACTTTCCACCATTATTAGGCACATCCGACATTGCAAAAAAAACTCACACCAACAAAGTTAAACCCATACTACATGGAACATGCCACAACCGATTGGATCATGGAAATGCAGATCAATAACACTCATTAACATAGGATCCATCTATATCAAGTTTTCAAAGCGATGCTAACCCCCTTCACTAAGGCAAGTGTTTCACCGTGGTCTAGGTTCAACAAAAATTTCCTCACCTCATGGAGACTCTACACGCAATGAGGACCATTTATTTCTATGGAGGGAGGATTGATCCGGGGTGGATATTGGTGTCCACCCACCTATTCCACATAGACCTCCAATCAGCTTTTCATCATTTTCCTTGATTATAACAACATTTAGTATTTTTAACAATTTTTTTGGGTCCTAAACTTCGGGAGTAGTTTTGACCCCAGTAAACAAAGCTTTTTTTTAGGTCCACAACATGCCCATAAATGTAGGAATTTTTCCCGAGGAAAATCCTATAGTACTCAATGAGATATTTCGAACAAGGTACCATACGTGCCAAACAGAGATAATATGACCAAGTTATGACCCGGGGAAATTGGATGCCCAAATAACCCCCAACGGGGCCCACGCGCACTTAGCATTCAATCTCATAGGGTTAGGGTAGGTTTTCCCTTTGTTTATCATTAATAAAAAAGGCCCTTGAGTCTCATTGTAGCATGGTTTAGAGGCATGTAGCCACCACATCTCTTCTCGAGAGATAAGCTACCATCGCTCGAGCTAGTTTGTTTCCATTATGTATGTAAGCATATTTTAGTTCTTTAGTATTAATGAAATGAAGTGTTATTTATATCTGAAAATCTGTATTTATGATTATATTTTTTATTCTTTGTATTAAAAATTTTGGTGAAAATCAAATGTAAGAAAATTTTCACCGAACGTTTTTTATGCACATTTTATGAATCATAGAAGCCAAATTCCTAATATTTGTATTCTATTGTGTTCCTATTTAAGTTTAGATCACGAGCTCTATAGCCTTTCTCGCCCTATCATTTTGTCCAATCACATGAGGGAGAACTTGGTTCCACCAATCAGAAACCTCCATTGACTAGGGTTTTTTTCGACCCAACGATAAGGTTAGCCCACAATTTTCCAATAAATTTATGGCCTTTATCCTCTTCACTACAACAATGTCTTCCTACTCATTCCATCCATGACTCGGTTAAGGGACCTTGACTTTTCATTGCCACAGTTTACTTAGACAAAGAGCTTTGCAACATCCCTACTACTAGCGCTAGTCATCTGCGTATTTTTTACCTTGTTGGTGATGACTAGTTCTCATAGCCAAGTTTTCTAAATGATTCAAAATTTGTCATATTTTCCAAATTGAAAACACATATAAATTTTTTTTCCTCTTACTCTTCAAATCACTTCCATGACGAGATGAAACCCCATTACTGTCCTATCTAGTCAGCCATACTAGTCCGCCCATCGCCTCTAAATAGACAATCCAAATCTATTCAAACAGTCTCCCCTAAGTTAGGAAGTGGCGCTTTAAGGCATTTCTCCCTTGGAAAACTATCCAAAAGCCAAAAAAATCCATCTGTTATAGACCAGTCATAACAAACCTTCCCACTCTGCTAATGAAGTTGGTACAGTCCTAGGTCGCGCCACTAATACACCCTTAAGTCTCAGCAATACACAGACCATAAGTCAAGCTGTTTTTAGGTGTTTTTACAGTATTTGATGGATCTTTCAAAGACAGAAACATACCAGCATCTCAGAAGACAATTTTGAGCTCCACATGAGAAGACAACTGCTTCTCAATGTGATCTTGAGCCTGGGAAGCAGCTACAGTGCAAAGAGTTTTTCATCAAGCTTTTGCGACCACATTCAAAGCCTGAAAGACAGTGAAAGAAAAAGCAACACTGTCAAGGGGCTAATAATATGGCATGAATGAAAACCTCCTTCATCTATAAGCAGAGGGTTTGAAGACTGAAGAACCTCCTTCATCTACAAGCAGAGGGTTGAAAGTGCCTCCTTCATTCATAAGTAGAGGGCCAGAGCAGTGCTTGATTCTAGATTTTTCACTAACCAATGGACAAACTGTAAACACAATAGGAGACAGTTGAAACTGAGAAATGATGTAAGAAACAAGGAAGGAAAGCAGTGGGTTTCCCAGAAATTATTTGCATGAGTTCACTATCAGTTAGTTACAAAATAAAGCTAATGAGTTTATCATCAGTGGATAAATATTATTAAACTAATGACCGGAGGAGTCAGAGGTGTCTTGGTATCAAAGTAACCTCTGCCATCATGTTCAAAAAGAAACAGGAATCTGTAAAAGAAGGTCTTCTTCATAAGCACAGTAAAGGAGCTCATCAAGGTTTAAAGGTAAAAAGGACTCATGGCATATGGCAGAGACTCTGAAGAAACTGTTTTCTAAAAAGAGGTGAAATGGATGAAAACTCAGGTTGCTTGTAGACCCCCTTCATAGAAGAACAAGGGACAAGCCTCTCTTGTGCACTTTTCAAACTCTATATACATCATCCTCTATTTTTTTTCCACCCACAGTCAAAGAAGAAGCTCAAATAATACCTTCCATCTCATTCAGTTTCCACAGTGGGAAAGACCATATCCATAGCATCAGGAGCAGGCATGGTCAATAAAACTTGTCAGAATGACAGCAAGTGAGCAACAAAAGGGCAAGAGGTGTGAAAGAAATATAGAAATCACAGTTAATTTTTTTGTCTAGAAAAAAGGGGTGGTCACCCTCCAAAGGAAAATCTGCAAATCTTTCATAGTAGCTTTAGGCAAATTTCCTCCTACAGTGCAAATATCAGAAAAAGAGGACATTTCTTCATTGCTTGGATAAAAAGCAGTAAGGTTTTAAATTCTTGAAGAAGTTTGTTTCATTTCAAAAGGGAGGTCAGGCTTATAAAGAAATGACCATTTGCCACTATAGGGTTTGAACAAAAGAGAGTCTCATTTGTGATTTGGAAAAGGCATGAACTTCATGTTTTTATTTTAACCCAAAAGCCTTTTTTAAATATTACCAAAACCTTCATCAAAACACTTCATAAGGTTTTTTGTTTCCCTTTTCCAATACAAAGGTAGTTGACCATGGAAAAGCTCTTTTGAATATCTCCATACACAAACAACATTCTTATTACTGTCCACAAGACCAGAAAAGAAAGATTTCAAGCGATTTGAAGAAGTTTTGAAGGTTTAAGGCTGCGCGGCGCGCCTGGAAATGCACGCGGCGCGCTCGGGTCGACTAGTTACAAAGGAATACACAGGCGTGCGGTGCGCTTGTAGGTTTGGGTCATGTCGACCCGAAAGTAACCCAGCAGCGCGGCGCTTTCATTGACAAACGTGCCGCGCACATATTTATGATTCAAAACGCCTCCAAAAGCTCAGAAACGCTGGTCCAACTCCTCAACAATAGCTACCACCAAATTTTCAAGGTTTTCATGTGCCTTCTTGGTATGTTTAAATTTCTAAAGGGTAATCATATGCCTCGTTTATAAAAGGACTAAGTAATGATGGAAATAATGAAACCCTTGGTGCAAGTCAAAGTGTATCAGTGTGAAAATATTTGAGGGTGGTTGTTACAGTTTGCTGAAAGGGGGGTGGCCATTCTTGTCCCAAAAAACTTAAAGCTGCCCTAAAAAATGAGATGAAAAACATGACTTCTATCAGACTTATGCAATGAAGAAAGCAGTGCTTGAAAGGGTTGATAGTTTTGTTTAAAAGATCAATATTTTCTGTGTTTTATGCTTACTAAAGGTGAAACAATAAGAATGTGAGTTCTTATTGCTGTGATAAGCCCATGAAACTGCCTTCTAAGGAATATTGAAAGATGGAGGCATTGATTTAAAAACAGAAACTCAGCAGTTTAAAAAGAAGCAGTGGTCCGAATTTAAACTACAGTAATCATACATAGGTTACTTGGTCATTGCTCGAAATTTTCCTCTGTAGGGTGAAAACCAAAAATAGGGTTTTGATTTTCCATTCCATAGAGCACAGTCAGTGAGTAAAGCTACCTTTGCAGTTTACAGGTGTGTGGAGAAAAACTGGGTATGATGAACAGTGAATTATAAGAAGGGCAGTCTTCTGTTTGATGAGGATGTTATTGTTGTTTGAATGCTATAAGACTTTTTGTGACCACATCAAAAACACAAACAGGCTCTGTCACCTTATCCTTTAAAAAACAATGACCTTTGACTATGTAATAGTGTCGAATATACTTGTTGAAAGGCATACAAAGAAGAGAATAGTGTTTTGAAATAAGAAGAATGTGGTTTTGCCTTTGCCTAAAAAACAAGGTTATACTGTTGTCCTCAAGACACCCAAAGGCAAGGTGACCTTACCACAAAACACAGAAAAAATCACTTTGACTGTGTATCTTGATTAACTATGTTTTTGTTCTTGAAGTTTACTTATTGAGTTGCATACCAAGGGGAAAAGCAGCATTCTGAAGGAACAAGGGACCTGATATCACAGAAAACATTTCACACAGCATTGAGGCAAATGAATCAAAGATCAAACAGTGATATCAAAAGGAGCAACATGACAGTGATGAACAAGGAGGCTAAAGGGAAGCGCCTGGCACGGAAAGGGAAGAAGGACACATCAAGACTTGAAATTTTGGCTTCTGTTTCAGAGCATGTTGATAGGGACCCTTGAGGGTCATATTCACCGATTTTGGGCGCATTTTGACATATTTTGGTTTTTTGGCATTTTTGAGTTTTTTGTCAAAACTCGTGAAATTCGCCATTTCATTTTGGGGATTCTTCAAAGGAGCAGAATGGTATCATGGGATGCCATAATTTTAGGAGCACACCCTCAGTGATTTTCAAGACATTTGGAGATCATTTTCTTCCCCGAAATGGCGAAAAAGGCTCGCTTTTTGCACACTCTGCCCGGTCTATCAGCAGACTATAATTTTTTGGTTTTTTACACACAGGTGCAGTTTTGGAGGACTTACAGGCATATGATTGGGAAAATTTTAGTTTTTCCGGAAATTAGACACTTAGAGCTTTCCAACGAGCTACCATGAGCCTCATTTTGACATCGGGAAGGCTGCCAAATGTTGCCGGCAAGTTAGGGGACCTTTTGCTGATATAAATTTTGAATATTTTTGTAATTTTTGAACCTTCAAAAATTGCTTTTTCCAAATGTGTGTTTAGCTATTTTTGCACATGAAAAATGATGCAAAGTCAATTATTTTTCCTTTTTTAGCATTTTCTAGATATTTTATGAGATATTTTGTGCCTTGGGCTTTGCAAAGCCTCAAGGACAAGTTTAGATATTTTGATTAGGCCAATGGGAGAGCAAGTTGAACCATGAGGTTTTCCTCACTTGAGCCTATATATTCCAAAGGCTTTCATTGTAAAAGGAGGCTGAACTTGAGAAGAGAAGCAATATATGGTCATATAAGCTTTGGAAGAAATACTTGTCTTATGCTTTTGGATTGCCTCTTGGATGCTCTTGGATGAATGAAGAAGGATTGTTGTTGGATTCCATGACTTGGTAGAATGGTATAGTGTCTCCTGCTTTGTTGTTGTCTTCTAGTTTTCATTCATGAATACATGTTTCTTGCTTTCTATAGATCAATAGAGACAAATTTGAGATATTCCCATGGAGGCACCTCAAATTTCTTGTTTCTTCATAGCTTCTTTGTTTTCTTCTTCCTAAGTAACATTAAAGAATTCTTGACTGCTCTTTAATACTTAGGATATTGTTGCTTGTTTCGTCCATGGTTTTATACATGCTAAGTATGACTTATGGTACGCCCTGCTTACCTATGGCTAGCTATAGTTCCATCCATGAAATTTCTCTTTGACTGATTAGATTATCATTTTGTTGAACCAAGGAGGCCTAGTTTCGATCTAGCCCTTTGCCTAAAACTATGCAAATCTTGTTGTTCAAAGTGCCCAATAACTTGAAGTACTGTGTTTAGGCGTTCCGGCATAGTAAGTTAAGTTGTTTTTCTTCCTTAAGTGTTTTCCCCAAAGTCTGATAGCCATTTCCCAAAGTTAGAGGGTCATATACTTCTATGCATGGCTTGAATGTTTATTTCTATGTATTGATTAGCTTGTAGTTACATTTTGCATGATTAATGGTTTGCCCTACCATGTTTATGTCTGCTATTAAACTAGTTATGCTTGAAACTCTTTGTTGTTCACAAATTTGATGTCCATTTACTCCATTTTGCCTAAAGATCCTTTCTACCTTGAATCAAATCGGCCCTTCAACAGCCTTGTATCACCGTCTGATAGCTTTCTTGACCTTTTCGACCCCATAGCCCAGTTGATCTGACATCTTTTTACCTATCTTATATCTTTGATCAGTTTCATCCCTCACAACTTAAAAACCAAAACCAAAAAACTTACTTCATAACTAGCCTAAAATCATAACACAATAAGCAAACACACAGATATCCCTTACACATATAGAGAGAGCCCTCTCTGAGTCTAGGAAGGCTAGGTCCTTGGGCTCCAAAGCTTGGTTTGATGTTAATCGCTATTTTGTTAATCAACAAATCATGGAGCCCTAACATGTCCTGCTAAACAAGCT